>CM014079.1:34243797-34627106 GCA_004119915.2 Collichthys lucidus | reverse complement strand
CCTTTTACACAGTCTCAGCAGATACGCTGAGACGCCTCCATTCCTTCTGCTCCACATTCAACCACCTCCCCCACCTTGACTTGACCTGGACCTGAGTTTAACCTGAGTATAATTCAGTCTGTGCTTCTCTCTGTATTTCTTTGTGTTGTACGCTGTTAAAATAATGGAGAACTGCCATTCATTTTCGCATTATGACAACATTATTATTTGGTTCAATGCATCTCTGTCTTCTCATTTTATGCTGATCCTATGCAATGTAATTTTGCTCAAATGTATACTGTGAATGTACAGCCAAATGACAATAAAGTCTGTCTAAGTCTAATGTCTTTTTGCATATGTTCTCTAAACACTAAATGTAACCAACTTAACTAATAAATTAGATCTGAACCAAATAAAATGTGCCCCCACCTTGACGACACTGTAAGCAAATTGTGTTTTTTTGTTGTTCTGTAATGAGCATAAAAACAGCATTGTCATTGTTCTACATGTGACTGAGATTTTGCTGATCTGCTTATTTGTAAAGTATTGGATAATTTTACTTTTTTGACCCTCAAACAGTTTTATTCAGATAAAACAGAGGTTTAGAGCGGAACTGCAAACAACACATCACATGATATGTGACAAGGAGCCCAGACTAAATACTGCCATTTTAATATTTTTGGGAGTCGCAAGATGAAAAGGTCTGAAACTACTGGATACATTTTTAACAATCCACTGAATTTTATAATCTGATCAGCTTTAGTGAAGATCAAAGTCCAGCTGTCAGATACAGTAAAGGTAAAGAGTACAATATTTCCCTAAATGTATAAAGTAGAATGTAGAAATAGAATGACCAGTAAAATAACCATCACTACTGTAACTACTGCTTTAATTGGAAAACTGCCAGATATCGACAGATATTACTACTGGCAGCACACTGTACCAGTGGTCACATTATGAACAAGGAAATTAACTTCACAGCGAGAGAGAGAGTGTGCTGTCTGTTGCTGAAAGAAAAGTCAGCAAACTAAGGCCTAGCTAGCATGTACCCTCAGTTTCTCAACATAGTTGTGTACAGTATTGACGATAAGCTTCTTCTCAAAGTTTTTGATAATCTTTTCAAAATTCTTCATAAGTGATGTGAGATTGACTGGTCTCTGCTTCTTAATCTGTTTAGGATTAGTTACTTTAGACCTGGTACCACATGAGAGGATTTCCATATTCAGGGAGTATGACTAAAGTTAACTTAACAAAAAAATATTCTTCGATATGCCATACCTTTCATGTCAGTAAATCACATCTGTATAGCATCTATAACGCGTGTGTGTCCTCAGTGAAGTGTATCAGTCTCTGCAGTAGCTTTCAGCTGCTAGCAGTCAGTTCAGTTTCTGTTCAGTCTGACTGACGGGGGTTTTTGTACGACACTTTTTCACTGTGTGAAGAGAAGGAAAATTCACCCATACAGTAGTAAACTTCTGCATCTTCAATCTGAACTCCACTGATGGTCAGAGTGAAGTCAGAGTTTGATCCACTGCCTGAAAAAGGATCTGGAATCCCTGATACTACCTGATTAGGATACTCAATAATGAGTTTAGGAGTTTCTCCATCTCTCTGTTGGTACTAGGATAGGTAATTCCCATTAACATTCTGACTGGTCCTACAGTTGATGGTGACGGAGCCTCCCACAGCAGAGCTCACTGCTCCAGGCTGAATCACTGTGACCTGGCCTCTGGACTCATAATGCTGGAACTGGAACATAAAGCAGCGTCATGGTTTTGTGGCTTCATTTCAGAGCTTCATTTCAGAGGGATGGATGTTCATAGAAGAGAGGAGTTTGATTCTCTGGACTTTACCCGTGAAGCAGCAGCAGGGGAGAGTCAGTGTTCAACTCTCAGAAATATAAACTCTCCCAGAGCACTGGACCATGGTGCTGCTGATGCAAAGTGGCTCTCTATGGAAATGCTCTGACTGACTCCAACAGGGACTTGGATTACTCTGATCATGCTGTTTATCAATGGATCAATCACTTTATCAGAGTATTGATTAGCAGTCGGTCATTATTTTAAGGTGGATTTGGTTTGATGACTGTAGATACATTTTCTTTAAGAATGTTTTCTGTCTTATTTTATTCAATGTGAGAACAAATCCACTTCACTTTTAGACAGATGTAAACTCATATCGGTCAGAATGTGACTAATTCTGAACAGCTGTGGCTCTGTTTTATCAGTATAATATGAAATATTTAATTCTTATAGAAACAGGAACTGTTGATGTTGAGTTTGTTTGTGTCACAGTCAGAGAGCCGTGTCTCTCTACATTAAAAAGGTTTTTGTACGGCGACTGAACCAGTTTGCATCACTGTGGTGGACTTTCGGTGCAGGAACCTGACTAATTGTTGGAAGTAAGTTTCTGCTCAAATATTAAATATGATATCATCAGTGGGAAGTGAAACAATGTGTGAGTGAGTGACTGGTGGAGCAGAAAAATCATCTGACAGAAACTCCTTAAAAGACAAAACCAATCATATCACACAGTAAAGGTGTCTAAGTGTCTGCTGGTTGATTGACAGCTGTCCTCTAATCTGACTGATGTCTCCTAGGTGATACTGCCCCCACCCTGATGGTGCTGCCCCCCTCCGGTGAGCAGCTGCAGCAGGGGAAGGCCACGCTCATGTGTCTGGCCAACAAGGGCTTCCCCTCAGACTGGAGTCTGGCCTGGAAGGTGGACAGCAGCAGCAGCAGCAGCTGGGAGGAGAGCAGGAGCCCTGTAGTGCTGGAGAAGGACGGCCTCTACAGCTGGAGCAGCACCCTGAGGCTCGACACAGACCAGTGGATGAAGGTGGACTGTGTGAGCTGTGACTCAGCCTGTGAGGCTCCCAGACTTCACTCTCACAGACACTGAGTGTTCCCAGTCCTGATCTGACTCACTGCGACTTTGATACTGCATTTACTCTGCTATTGCTCTCGGTCTGCTCTCTCTCTCTCTCTTCCCCAAATTACTTTTTAATGGTTTTAAAGCCTGGCTCGCTCCGCTGCCGTTACACTGCCAACACGTGCTAGGTGTGAGTTGACGCCGGGCAGAGGACGCAGCTAAACCGCGGCGCTTACGTCCCCCGTGTGAAGCCTGCTTTAGACTAATTGATTTGATTGATTGAATTTCGTCTATAGTGGATCTATTTTGATCTATATCAATTACCCTTTGTAACGATGCTTTATTTCAGTAGCAATAAAAAGTGTTTTAATTGTAATGATTTTGAAAAAAGCTATTACTCATTTCTGCCCTTGAAGAAGATCGATGTGTTATGTTTATATGTAGTTCATTTGTACCTACAAATGATTAATATCAGAAGGAAAATCTAAATAATTAAAATGATTTTCAGGATTTGAAATAAAAACAGGTTGTCATTTGCATAAAATAATAACTCTTTATATCCCTCTCAGTTTTCACAGCAATAATGTTGTGGCTGAGCTTGAATAGGTTACAGGTCGGGGTGAGACAGAACTGTAGATAACCTGCTGCACTGTGCACTTTAATACAGAAGTATGTTTTAAGCTTTAAGTAATCTGAAGCTCAAAAAAAAACTTCAATGCTTGAAGTGCTTTAATATATAAAAATGATTGTCTTTTTAAAGTTAGAACTGTAATCGTCAATGTGCCCCAAACAACTGAATTTATTACAGAAGTTGAACATGAACATTCTTGGCATTGATGTTTCTACTAAAACATTCTCAGTCTGAATATGAAAAGAGTTTGAAGGCACCAGCACTGTTTTTTTTTTACTGATATAATCAGCTATATAGGTCAGAAACTGTCCATGTCCACATTGAATATAAAAGAAGAAGTATGTTGTTTTTGTATCTGTAATCTACCTTTTTTTAAATGTTAAGTAAATGTATTCATTTTTACAGGCCTGCTGTTGGTGAACAACCAAACAGCACTAAAATGCTGTAATATGCAGTTGGACTGCATAGATATTGACTGTCATTTAGGAAGAACGACTGTATAAATAGACACGAGGAAACAACAAGGAAGAAAGCATTTGCTGTGACTTAACAAGAAAGTCCAAATCACTGGTGCGGTTTTTAGGATATTAAAATGTTTAGTAGCAATCATTTTGTGGGCTGTTTTCAAATCATCCATCCATCTATTATCTGTAACTGCTATCCTTATCAGGGACATGTTTATCTATG
The DNA here is from genome assembly GCA_004119915.2 of Collichthys lucidus. Lineage (NCBI taxonomy): Eukaryota > Metazoa > Chordata > Actinopteri > Sciaenidae > Collichthys > Collichthys lucidus. Next base: position 34,622,938 of record CM014079.1, on the reverse strand, counting down.
CTGATATTCTGTTGTGGGCTGGGAAGGATTATGTGAGGAAAGTAAAACTTGACTTAACAAAAGAAAGTCCAAATCATGTGTGTGTCTCCAACGTATGTTACTGCAGCCATGGCAACAGAAACACAAAGTACCAACTCTGGACAGCCTAGCAACAGGGACTGAACACATACGCACACATGCAGGGCAGTCTTTGTCAGGGAGACAGCAGGTACGTCCAGTGTTTTGTCTTTTAATGTATATTTCTGCTATAAAACACAATACAAAGCAAGAAGATGCGACAAGGAGCTGATTCACTAAATACATCTTGTTGTTTATTCACTTTGTTGGAGTGAGGACTGGAAAGCTGAATGATTCATGACTTTTCTTGCATGTTTGCTTCTTTTTTCCCTATCTGCTATCTGCTTGTATTGTTGCATTAAAGGCAATATTGTCCCTATTATAGTATAGTAAGGCAGAAATACAAATAATGCAAATACAAACAAATAACATAGTGTCTACAATGACTTAATGAAGTATGAAATCTGGAAATTATTTGGTATATAGGGAGTTATCACTCTTTCTCAAAATCATCATCATTATAAGTAACAGTTCAAATCAAGTAAACTTTATTTTATTTTACAGTTGTGATGCCCTATGTGGCATCCTGAGTGTGTACCTCCCTCCTCCTCTCCTGGGTGTGGTCTACTTCTTTCTCCTCCTCTTCTCTGGGTGTGGTTTCTGTTTGCAGGTGTTTTCCATTATTTACTTTGGGTATTTATACCACTGCAGGCCGGTACTCATTCTCTTCTCTGATCTCTCTCTGGCTGGGCCCTGTTCTGGGCTCTTCTGTCCCTAGTCAGGTTTGGTTTAGTTTAGTTCAGTTTGTTATTTTTGGTCATCCTTTGCTTTTGTTTCACACTACTAACACATGCACACTCGCAATTGTCACTCATACAGCCCCTACACCACTGATACCACTGCTTCTACACACTCAATAACTTTAAATCCTTTATGATTGTTTAATTTGGTTTAATTTGATTTAATAAAGTTTTGTTTAAACAAACATACATGGTGTAAACTCCTTTTTTGCCATGACTCTCATGACACAGTAAACTCTAGGCTGTATGTATGTAGATATGACCATCTCTAGCATTTTCACTGAGCTTCTCTAAGAACTTTGTTGTGATTCTGGAAAATAATCTGGTAAACCTTTTTTTAAGTGTCTGTCACAGGGCCTTTCTCAATTGGACAATTGGAGAGATTTGCCACATAGCTTAGAAAATAATGATTGTTATACCCTTATTCCTATATACGGTTGCAGGGCATGGAGTCTGCCCCAGCACATATTGGCAGGGTACGCATGAATTTGTTGCCAGTCTTTCACATTACAACACATACAACTAAAAATATGTTCACACTTGCGGGCAAGATTTGTTAAAACAACTGCATATCAGAACTGGCTGACTGACTGAAAAAGAAAACTCGACAATTTAACATCGACATAAACTTGATGATCAAAATTTTATATAACAGTACCAAAATAAGTCAGCATTGTTACCTTGCTTACTTTGGAATCTATGGAATAACCTTAGTCTTGTTCTCCAGGACAAAGCAACATCATGAAGGATTTGTCCCTGCTGAGTCGGGGGTGTGGTCGATTCGTCTCGTCCAACAGAAAGACAGGGAGATATGATGGACGGCTGGATGTCTGCTTCACACCGCAGGTTCTCACACACTCACAAAGCCTATAAAAGTACTGTTTCTAATTTTGGTATACATATTAGTATCAGCATCAAAAAATGTTATGCACAGAATTATATAACTTTTCTACAATAAAATAAGATTATAAATTATTCTGATGCTACACTGACTTCTCAAATGAATGGTGTCTGTCATTCCTGCTTTGCGCCCTGTATACCTATTTTTGCACTATGTAACTTTGTTCTCTGGATACCTTCTACTGCAAAATTTTAGTGAAACTGATCATATTTTATGAAAAAGATGTTTTTATTCTCTGATATCCTCCACCATCTCCGCATCAAATCTCTGTAGTATTCTGAGTGACACATATATAATTTTAAATGGAATATAATAAAAGCAACACACAAAACACACAAACATATAGACACACAGATGACACAGCTAGGACAGCATTAAATGTTCCTGTGCCACCAGATAACATTCAGTCAGTCTGTTTTCAGGTCGGCCTTCACCAGATTAGGGAGTCAAGCAGACACACACACTATACATGCTCATGCGAAACACACAGACAGTACTACTCACAACACTGACTACGTGATTATAAGAAAGAACAAGATGGTTGGGTCCAGATCTGGTGATTTGACTATGTAACAGTGACATGAGAATGGCTATAAAAGGTTGTGAAGAGGTGAAGTAAAGTTATGTTCGGATTTGCAAGCAGCTGTCTCTGTGTTGTTATTTCATTAAGTTTTGGGGAGTTTTCTCCACAACAGAATTTACAGAATTTCCTGATGGAAAGTAAAAATTGTGAAATATTACACTCTGAAACATGGTGTGCTAAATTACAAAATATATGTAATCTTGCTTTAAGTTGCATATTGGTCATATTGTTCTTGGATTACTGTCTTTATATATCTACTATATCTGCATTAAACCATCCTTCACTTATCTCAGCAATTATTCCATAAATTAAATAGTAAACCAATTAATCAATCCATACATTCATTAAACAACCATTCCATTTATCATAGAATAAATATAATCCATCTTTTGACCAATAGGATTACTACATCTGGAAATCCCAGGACTCTTTCTTGCAACTGTCCAACAGCGGTCATCTACGTGTGGAGGCAGAATCAACCCTCCCAAAGACTTACAGCACTCGTAGGGGCCCGCTTCTGCTGTACTCCGAGGTAACTCTGTGCATGTATGCAAGCAACTACAGTTATAGACTTAAAGAAAGAACGGACATTTGGCAATGGACAGTAAACAAGACACAACTGCCAAATTTCTACTGGAAACTTTTTACTGAGATACATAGACCTTTCACATACAGAAAACCAAGAATTTTATTTTATTTTTTTATTCACCTTCCTCTGTTTACAGGACCTCGTTACTATGGAAACTAGTTGTCACTCAGACACCAGAGACAGAAAGAAGTGTGCTGTTCAGAGGTACACTCAACAAGTGGAACAGCAGCTTAGCACCCTCAAAGAGCTAACAGCAGCCATTTTGAATTACAGAACTCAGGTAGGTGCAATAGACCAGGAATAATTATAGGTAAATGTGTCTGTATGTTGTGCAAGTACTGTATATATATTATATTATTATTATTATATATATATAGTATGTATATGTATGTTCATGTAAGACAATTGCTGTTGATAGGACCGATGTCAACATTATTTACTGACTTTATCAATTTGATATATTCTGGCATTCTCATCATCTCTGTTTAGCAAACAAGCTAAACATTTCCCCTACGCGAAGAAGTCAGGCTTTCAGTCATTTTACAGCCTTGTCCATCTTTTGCTAGAAGTATACTACAAATCTAATGTTTGTCTTCCCTCCAGTTCACATCCTCCAGACTTGGTGCAACCTCCTTTCCTCCTTTTCATCTCCCTCTTGCTCCAGACCTTCATCATCCCAGTCCTCCATTAATTCACACCACACAAGAACAGTCCAACCCAGAGTTGCTTGTACAGTTGAATCCCCAGTGGGTTGCTGCTGAGAGAAACACTGAACAACTTAAGAATCAACCTGAAGGTAAAAAAAAATGATACAAAAACACCAAGACAAATTACTTGTGTTGTGTTAAAAACTGGTTGGCAATAAACCTGATGCTGATAAACTGGTACAGGTGGACATTCAAAGTCCAAAACAAAGCCTGGAAGCTATGAGCCTCTGTAGATATGTTGTGACACTGATCCAATCACTTTTTATATATGCTGTTTTGATCGAGGAAAATGGAATAAATCTGATGTAAAACAACCCACTATGCAAGCTGAATAACAGAATGTATCATTCATTAGTGTAAATCTGTTTACTGTCATGCTTTCCTTCCCACTGAAATTAAACTAGAACAAAGTGGAAGAATGCAACCAACCGATTGAAACCAACACACTATGATTAGATCCTAATATTTAGCCTCTCTGCAGATAAAAAGGGAGACGTGTGCAACAAGAAGAGAGTAAGGCTGGATCTATTTCTCCAAATACCCAGTACCTCCACAACTCCTCCTCCACAGATGGAGCCTCAACCCTGGTTACACTACGTAGCAGTCTCCCCTGAAGAAGAACCTCAGGTGACATGCTATTGACTGAGGTTACATCTAAAGATATTTTTAGATCTCCTTTATCTTAGGAAGTGTGAGTTATTGCAACAATGCTATTTTGATGTTGTTTAATCCATTAGCCAAATGCCTTTTCTACTAACTGCAGGCATATTTAGACGCGAGTCAGCAACATACTATAAATTCAGGGCAAATTGAAATAAGCCATCATGATATGGAAGCGGAGCACCATCCCAACGTGATCTGTGTCCGTGGCGCTGCAGAAGATCAAGACAGTGAAACAACCAGTGATGAAGGCAACTATGAAACATCTATGAGTGTAAACAGACATGGGAGGACAGGTGTGTGCCGGTCATTAGTAGGCAAAAATGAGCTTAGAACATGTGTAATGAATGTACAGTGAGTCAGTTAAAAAACTTATTTTAAGACTGCTCCCTAGTCAAAGCACGTGGAACAGGTGTTACAGCAGGAGAAGGACTACTAAAAAAAAGAAATAGTAGTAGTAACGGCAAATTATTAAAACCAAACCTTTACCTTTTTACAACTTTTTAGTATATGCTGGTAACCCTGATGCTCTGATTGCTTTCCTCTGCACAGGCCTCCTTCCTCCTCTGACAGTGGCACATTCAGTCTGTCATGGACTCTCTGAGAAGACAGACAGGGTGAGACCGCAAGAATAGGGCCAAAATATGTTACAGTGTTATTTATCACAATAGACAACCGTAAGCAAAGATAGAAAGATAAGCATTCACAGTAGCTCAGTACACACAGTTTGCAAATATATGATTTAGTAGGTTTTAACCTAAACATTATACATACATGTGCACTTGTGTATGACTGGGTTTTTCTTGTTAGAGCTCTAGATAGAGGGACCGCATGTGTGACTTAAAACGTTTGATCTGGTGGACAATTGAAATCAATATACAGTATTTTATGTCAAAGAGAGAGATACATATCATTTTTCTTGCCAACTTTTAGTGACATAGAATTAATTAATTAACAATTTATTGTACTACCTTGACTGAAACACTGTTTTTGCGAGATTTAGGATTAGGAATTTGTTTCTACAGTAACCCAGAATAGACAAACTAAACACAGAGGCCTTTTGTTTTTTTGTTGTTGTTTTTAACATGTTTTAGAGTCACCATAGCTTCACCTTCACACTAAAAAGGAGAGGGTGAAACGAGAGGGTTACAATCAGCTACACTTCTAGATTCCACTAAATTCCAAACACTGCTCCTTTAAATATCAGAGTAGAATACTCACAGCAAAATTAGAAATATACAAATATGCACATGCATTTTTCAATATGTTTTCATATCCAGGTCATCACTATTGGGTCTATTTGAAATACTGATGAAAGTCTTAATTTTTCTTAATGTGGCATTACATTTCCTGAGAGTTAAACATCCAAATAGCAGACATGTGTCTGTTAAATGTTTCAGAAAAGGTGGGAGTGCCCCAGCAATGATGAACACCATGAACACCACCTACCTCCCATAGAAGAGAGTCGTATTGTTATCCCGGGCCAGGCTATCCAGTCTCAGACTCTAAAGGATGCCCAGCCAAAGGCAGAAACAGTTGGATATCAATCCCAAGAAAATCTGAATCGAGTGTCGTCACAACTCCATCAGCTTCCTATGGTGTTTCCTGGGAAGGAGGGTAATACACAGAAGAAAACTACACACACTAACTCAGTACATTCTTGAAAAGACCAAATCCAGCAATAAATGTTGGTACTGATGCCACAGGCATTTGTTTTTCTTTTTTAATAAAATTAGCGAGAAAGACACTGTAGAGCTCAGGAGACATATTATTTATAGTTATTATAGTTATTATTTTATCTTGGAAATAGTCCAGCATTTTACAATCTGTGAGTTATTTAGACAGCTAGTTATAAAGAATTATTCACCTGGGGCCTCATGTACAAAGCTTGCGTATGCCCAAAAAAGTGGCGTACGTCCTTTTCCACGCTCACGTTCAGATGTATCAAACGTGAAATGATCGTAGAAATGAGCGTGCCCCACGCCAATTTCATAGCTGGCGTACGCAAGTTTCTACAGCTATTGTTCCTTTGGCGACACTTAGAGGTGAAGCTGGGAAACTGTTAATAATGTGAAAACAAGTAGTCATCAGAGTGATGTGCACATCAGAGACACACTTATGAACAATTAACACACCCACATGTTTGCAATTATATAGGTGGTTATAAAAGCATGCGTAATGTGATGAAGAAAATGATATTAACAAAGGCAGCGTAAGCGTTGTTAGAGGACCGTGCAAACGTGAGCGATTTAAGGAACGCGAGGATTTACTTGCAAACCATGATAATTGGCTCACAAGCCGATTTCGGTTACCAAGGCCAGTGTTACTGGAGCTGTGCGCAGAGCTGCGGCCAGCCTGAGAGCGCAATGGGGCCGGCGAGTTTGCTCGGGGTTGTGCTGACTACGCTGGGGTTTCTGGCAACAGGGGCATTCTAGCGGGAGCTGTTAATCAAAGTAGGAAACATTTTTATTCCATCAATGTTCAAATCATATGTGATGCGCAAATGCAGCTAACTAACATCGTGGCAAGGTGGCCTGGTTCAACGCACGACTCATTCATTATGACTAACAGCATAGTTGGGAACAGGCTGGAGGCTGCACGGTGCGCGATGGGTGGCTTCTATTCGTTTAATTGTCCTGTATGTAACGCTGGTTTACATACGGGACAATTAAAGGATTAAACTCTTTACTTACCCAGAAGCCGTGCCAGTGTGCCAAAGCATATGTGGGCATGTGCGCATTCAAATATCATGTTTTTGGTTTTCTTTATTTTCCGCTTGTGAAATTAGAGCTGCAGAGCTTTCTAACAAGCCCCTGATTGTCTCCCTGTGTTCAGTATTCTTGTCAGTAAAAGCGGGCGTAAAATGTCAGCCGCAGCGCCACACCTGTCCACACCTGTGTGTGCGCTGCTCGGATCCCACGGCATTTACAGCCTCACACACACGCTCCCACTCACGTCTTTTTTTGGTCATATTTATCCCTGTTGACAGGGAACCAAACAGAATCTCCACTTCATTCACTAGAATCTTTAGCTCAGACTGTGTGAAATTCATTTTCTTTCCTTTGTTCGTCGCGTTATCTGATCAGACAAAGAGGTGAATCTCAGGTCCAGGGCCTATTTAAATAGATTTGCATATGTAAATATGGGCGTGGACAGGGAGGAGGTGCATGTGCGCTCAATTCCACGTTGATTGGGATGTACAAAAGAAACGTGCTTGGATCCATGCGTACGCACACTTTGATACATCAGATTTTTTTTGTGCGTACGACAGTTTCCGGGTTCTGGCGTACGCCAAGTTTTAGTAGGAAAACCACGCAAGTATTGTACATGAGGCCCCTGGGCTGTGTCCGAAATCACTCTTCATTTACTGTACACCACTCTTCATTTACTGTACACCATTTTATTTTGTGTATTTTAGTTGTATATTAAATATATTGGATATTTATATTTTTATGATATGTCAGAGGGATATATTATTCTAACAAATATGTATTTTCAGTATAGGTATAATGTTTTGTTAATTTGTAATGTAACTGAAACTATTCTCAATTATTCTTATTTAGTCAAGCCTAATCTCTCTGTCCATTTGTAAAGTGATAACTTGAACTATATTGTGTTATATTCTGATCCTTCTCTGTCTTTCAGAAGAGATCAATGGGAAGCAACAAGAAGGAGAAAAAATAGAGAGACGATACTCTAAAAAAGAGACAGTGGGCCAGGGAGGAGGTGGAGGAGGAGGAGGAGGAGCAAGGCTTCCCTCTGAGAAAGGCTCTATTATTCAGATGGAGCCAGGAGATGGTATAACACATGCATACACTTACCAAGCTGACATATTTATGTGAAATTGTGAATACAGTCTGATAGATGGATGTATAACAGATCATGGTCTTACATTCAATGCTAGAGTGCTACAATTTCCCATTCAGATTAATAAAATAATTTCTTTTTTTTTAATCTTATTTTTTGTACTTTTTTTTCAGCTAGATTTAGATAATGACAGCTTAAGAGAGACAGGAATAGGGAAGAGGGCAACAGGTTACGCTGCAAAGGGTTGTGGGCTGCTGTGGTAAGAACTCTTGGTATATGTAGTCAAAGTTCTATCAGGTGAGCTATCAGGGCACCTCTCTAAAGATCTTATTTTAGAAGTTTGGGTGGTGGTGAAGCTCTCATATATGCAAAGATACATGCAACACTATGCATTTCATTTCACTCTGTTGAGATGGCATCTGTTACTTCTAAGGATGTGGAAAGGCTGTCATGTACTGCATGCAAAGCACAAACTACATCCCAAGTGATACACTTACACGTGTCATCTCCTTCAGAGCCTCCACCTCCAGTAGGAGTGTTGGGTTGTGTTGCAGGACGGAAAGGCCCGGGCAAGCAGATCTCTTTGGCTTTCTTACAGAACCAACTACTTGACCTCAAAGACCCCTGTGAATCCACTGAGGCCAACAGAGGTGTGGTTAGGGGCATTCTGCCTCTGGAGCTGAGAGGTATGAGGAACTGTAACAGAATTATTCTTACTACTATTTCTGTCCAAAGGGGCCGCGTGTGCCAATTTTCTTGTACAGATAGTCAGGTCAAATCATTTATATCACAAATTTGTCTCACAGGGCTTTATGATCTGCATAGCATTCAATGCCCTCCAATCCTTAAACACAGATAGCTCTAACTTGTTCACAGGGCGACGCTTAATCTGAATGACTTTGGAGTTTAAAGGAAATAAAAAAATCCATATGCAATGCATATCTTCATCATTTGGGTATTCTACTTCCTTCCATTTTATGATTAGTAATGGTCAGTGAAATAGAAGCTATAGAATTAAGATAGAAAGATAAACTAGGAAAGTGACTTACAACAGTTTCCATACTGTAAATGAAATGTTTTACTATCGGTTACACAACTTCTTGGACAAGTTCACCTCCCTTCTGAAATAAATATATGGATGAGAGATAATGTTAGTGTTCCATTCACCTGTCAAAGAGAATATGTCTTTGTTTCCCACATTTGTTCTGTTTTGTCAGATTTGCAGAATGACAAATCTGTTGGCAGCCTGATCCTAGGTCCTGATGGGGAGATCATACAGCTGTCACTGTACGACAACAGCCAGAAGCCACCACAGGTTGATAGTGACACACAGCAGCAGGGTACTCCAATGATGCGTGATGTTCAAGAAATACAAAATCTGCACACTTATCTGGAAGAGAGACTCGCAGACAACATTAGGGAATGTAAAGAGCTGCAGTAATTATCACTAAGTCTCTCTGTCTGCCTCTCAGCTCTCCAGGTTTTGTCCTCAGAAGGAGAGAAGTTACCCTGGGTCATTGTCCTGCAGCCTGAACATACACATACAGGTCTACACACACACACACACACACACACACACACACACACACACACACACACACACACACACACACACACACACACACACACACACGTTATTATTTTATCTTGGGAATATTCCAAGAGCAGCCTGACATGGCATGGGCCGAAGTCAGACACAAGGAATCCGGTCAATTTTCAAAATAAAACACCTTGTGAAAAATTCAGATTTTAAAAACGGCCAAAAAGGGAAACTATGCAGGACATTTATATATTTAGAAGCATATTAAGAAGCACATGTAGCAAAGAAAAAAGTTAACAAAGTCTGGCAGGTGCTACAATGCTCCTGGTGGGGTTTGAAGGGGAGAGCAGATCAAAACAGGGGATGCACCGTGCCCGGTGTGGTTTCCCAGTTCAAAAGTCAGCATTAAACCTGCTCAAAAATCTGTCTGCCTATTCATTCTACATGTGTGCAGAGGGAGGAGTGGACCTGAACACAGATGTTCCTGTGAATGACCAGCATGATCAGTCTATACATAAGGTGAACTGATGTTTTTTTTTCTCATTTTAGTTCTCTTTCATTTGCAGATGTTTTGCTCACCAGTACAGTCTAATGGATCTGAACAAAACAAACACAAGAACACACAAAAATCCAAGATTTGATTGTGGTATTTAGACATTAAGCATTCTTTGTCTTAACCTCTGTCACTATTTGTTTCAATTATGGTCTCCAACCAGCTCTTAGATCCTCATAGATCTACAGAGACTAATGCATGCTCACCCAGCAGCCACACAGACCCAGGTAAACCACCAGTGGCTGTGACCAAGAAAAAAACAAAGACTACAGAGACAGTGATGAAAACATGGAAGAGGCCTAAAAGAGATGCCAAAAACAACATTAGGATGCCTCCACTGAGGGAGCGTCTAGGAAGGGAGGAGCGAAGCAGAGGCAACACTGAGGCAGAGGAGGAGGACGAAGAGGAAGAGCTGGGCAGAGACGGACGGACCAGCCATTCGTCTGGATCAGATCAGCCAGGGTTGGTGTACTTCACTTGGAAATTTGAATGTGAATGTTGAGTCTGACAATCATTTCATTTTGTCTGTGTTTAGCAGAACTGTGTTGCCAAAGGTCTTGGTCCAAAAAATGTTTGGTGTTAAAATGTTAAACATTTAGAGCTTGTCTGTTTGTCCAGAGAGCTACAGTTTAAAGACAATTCATCATGTAGTGAGCAGAAAATCAATCCAAATGAAGAAACGACAAAGGATGCTGTGGACAAAAAGAGGACCAATACTAAGAGGAAAGATGCTGAGGAAGCTGCAAAAACTACAGGGTGAACTATGAATACTCACAAAAAGATTAAAACACAGCAGACACTTTGGTTTGTAAGCCCTTTATTTTTTTTAATGCACTGAGTAACAAGCTGCATACATTCACACACTCCATTTATTTAGGAAAAGGGATCTGAAAACAAGTGCAGAGTCAGATGGACAGACATCCAGGATGAGGAAGGAAGGAAGATCACAGAGACAAAAGACTGGAAGTGATGCTCAATCATCCAGGAGACAGAAACAAGAGAAGACTGACAGAGAAGCAGAGGAGGGACAGGACAATGCTGTTCTCCATTCTGTGGTAATTTTCATTTGACTGAATAATTTACTAATGACATTCATACAGTGTACTGCAGAGAGGTATCTATGGTCATTGCTTCTAGTCAGCCTGAGGAGAGCATATCAATCAAGCACAGCATGATAGGATTATAAAAAAAATTCTAAGTACATCCAAAAAAGCAATAAACACCACCTAACATGTTTCTAAAGTAAAATATTGTTGTAAAAGTTTTAAATACACTCTGAAATAGCAGGAAAATAGAATACCTCCATCTACCTAAGACAATGCATTAAGACTTAATTCAGGTTTACAGTTCATTTTCTTTCTTTTAGAAAAAGAAGGTGACAGACAGGGAAGGAGTGAAAGGAGAAGTGAAGATAAATGAGGAGAAGAAAGAAGAGCGATCTAAAGTGGAGAGCCAAAGGGAAGAGTCTGCAGGAGGGAGGAGGAGGAAAGGAAGGCTGAAACACAAAGATTTGGTTGTTGGTAGGACATGACACATTTGTTTGAAATTGTCACAGGATTCTTTATATATACACCACTAATACATTTATGACATATAACATTTTCAAATGTTAATGGACGTGTGGCGTGAAAAAGGCTTCACTAACAAGGACCACGTCCGAAATTATGTAAATCACTAAGTGTTGATGTGCAGCAATTGGAAGGACAAGAGGCAAAAACAAAAATAATGCCACAAAAGAACCTTCTGTAGACGACTTCCAGGTAACAAGAACGATAAAAGGTCTCCACAAAGATGTTGCCAGCATAGATCCACCAGAGCGCAACATGAAATATCATTTGGAGATTTGTGGATAAAAAGATGGGTCCTGTTTTTGTTGTTGTTTTCATTTTCCTTTCCTTTTCCTTTCTCATAGGAAACCCAGAGAAACCCCTTGAGAAAGAGGAGGTGGATATTAATCAGGAAATTAAAGAGTTGTCTCACCTAAAATCCACCAAAAGGCAGTCTACAACACACAGCGACAATACCAAACCAAATTCAGAGGAAGGCACAGACCATCTTTCCACAAATGCTGACAAACACAGCAGCATCCGATCAGTGAGCTCACTCAGGTCTACTGCTGCTACATCTCAGTTAAATCACAGGAACTTAAGGAGGTCTGCTGCCTCTTCCTGTGAAGGTTCATTTCCAACCAGCGCCATGGGACTCACTTCATCATGTGGCCGCCTATCATCATGTTCAACTGTCATGATAACAGAGGAACAGCTGATGCTAAACCCAGTGCAGCCAGAGGTTGGTAGGACGCAAACACATAGTGCACAGCAATCTTACTTGCTTGCAGCGCCAGCTGCCAAATTAAAACCATAAAATTAAAGTAGAATATCATAACACAAATAAATGTCAAAATCTTTAAATTTACTGATTTTTTTTTCTCCAGAGAAACACTTTTATTTTACAGTTTTTCCAAAGCTGTCTGGGTTCAATATCTTCCTCAAGACTTCTACTAGAATAACTTGACAACCCACTCTATCACCTAAGCCACAGCCACCCTTTAATTCAGTTTGTTGTTTTCCTCACCGTCCTCATTTTTTTTGTTTACTTTATTGTCTTATTCATTGGCATGTATGTGTTTATGCTTAGTGGGTTAGAGGTCATTATTGTTATTTTGTGTCAATTCGTATGTAATTAAAGTAAGCTACAGTAAAGTAAAGTAATACAGTATTAATAATACAGCATTTTTGCTATACAAAAATGAGAAATAACTTAATTAACCCTAACCCCCTTATAGATAATGTCCGCAACTTTAGAGAAAACAACTGTTAATTTCCATAAACATATATTTTTTTGGTCTGTTATGATTATTATTAATGATATAACACTAATTATTCTTATTTTACTCAAAAGCTGTGTGTCTGTGTGTTTTAGTCCTCCAGGCACAGAAAGCGTCAGGAGCAACAGGAGGAGGCCATAGCTCTGCATCTGGCTCAGCGAGGGGAGCAAAGGAGGCAGGAGGTGGAGAGGAAGAGGAGCAAGCAGGAGGAAGAGGAGAGGAAGCAGCAGGAGAGGGAGCAGACAGAGAACAGGATGAAGAACGAGCTGGAGGAGGAGAGGATGAAAAGAACTGAGGAACTCAGGTCATACATTTTCCTTAAGGACACAAAATGATTAAGTTGAAGTAGATGTCAGGTGCTTATACAGTATGATCATTGAAACAGGATTGGCTTGGAGTAATTACTCCCGCTTCATACAGCCCATTAAGATCTCCTCCTAATCCACTACCAATGTAAGTAGAATAGAATAGAATAGAATAGAATAGATATACTTTATTTATCCCAAGCTGGGAAATTATAGTGCAGCAGCAGCATTACAAAAAGTGTCAGTGACAACGTAAGAATAAAAAATATACTATAAGCATAGTAAATACGATAAAATAAAATATAATGTACAGTGGTATACAGCAAGTTGCAAGTTGGCAGTGTTTATTTGTACAAAGTACACAGAAATGTGAGGTGACTGTAGGTTGTAGATTATCACCTAGCTGTTGTTATACAGTGTGATGGCATGTGGCAGGAAAGATTTCCTGTATCTGTCCCTTCGACAGCGGAGCTGTAGCAGCCTGTGGGAGAAGCTGCTCCGCTGTCTGTCCACTGTGTGGTGGAGAGGGTGCTGTTCATTGTCCATGATGGAAAAGAGTTTATTCAGCGTCCTCCTCTCCACCACAGTCTCGAGAGACTCCAGTCTTAGTCCGAGCACAGAGCCAGCCTTCTTGATGATCTTCTCAAGTCTGTTGGTGTCGCTGGCTCTGATGCTGTTGCCCCAGCAAACAACAGCAAAGAAGATTGCACTGGCAACAACAGACTGGTAGAAGATCTCCAACATCTTGCTGCACACGTTGAAGGATCTCAGCTTCCTCAGGAAGTAGAGTCTGCTCATCCCCTTCTTGTACACAGCCTCTGTGTTAGATTTCCAGTCCAGTCTGTTATCGATCACCACTCCCCAGTCCAGTCTGTTATCGATCACCACTCCCCAGTCCAGTCTGTTATCGATCACCACTCCCGGTCAAGTGAAGTCAATAAATCTTCACATCTTTACAGCAGCCATTTTGACATAAAATAGTAGGGCAAACATAGGTGTTATCAATCATACCACCTGGAACAGAACCTTATTTAGTATCACTGGAAACACCTGTGTGAAAAATGTCTATTCTACAGACCTTCTGTGCAAAAGTTTGTATAAAGTTAAAATGAGGCTTTGAATTTACTATTTACTATTTCTCCATGGAAACATAAAGAGGGAATTATGTACAATAGCATGTTCACTTCATTTGATTAATTAGACTAAGGAAGCCTCACAATAGGTTATTAAAAGGATTTTTTAATGACCAGTACGGATGGGAGGAGTGATTACTTCAAAACAATTTTTAAAACAGCACATCATGTTTTCACATGATATTGACATTATGAGATTTTTCAAAGCAACTGGATCTTTTTCCAGTTATTTGGTGTTAAACTCCCACAAAGTCGGTTTACTTTGTGAGAAACAGTTAAAAAAAGAAGATCAAAATCAATATCTCTTTTATTCTGTTGTATAGTTCAAGCTTCCAATGAGCTGGATCAGGATCAGGAAGTTGAACCAACATGTTTCCACAGTAGCATAGAACAGATTTGACTTGTTTGCTTCCTGTTTTTCTACAATGATGTAATCTCTTTATCTTGACGGGAACAATTATGACTGCCAGTAACTATATTGGATGGAAACAAGCATTTACACAATTCTTTTTGGTGATTTTCTTCATAATTTGCAACACATTCAGATAGAAACATAGCTACCATACCTCGGTAACTGTAAGACAGCTTTTTATTAACCAGGAGGAGCCGCTGTAGGACGCAAAATTCAAACTAGCTTTAACTATCTAATTCATTAATACTTAATCTCCAACTCCAGGCTGAAGAGGCTGGCAGAAGAAGAGGAGCGGAGGAAACGTGATGAAGAGCTGCAGGGGCGAGCTAGACGGGAACAGGCACAAAGAGAAAGGGAGAGGAGGCGGCAGGAGGAGAAGAGACGGCAGATGGAGCGACTCCAGAGGTTGAGAGAGGAGGAGGAACAGAGGAAAAAAGGTAAGAGTGAGATGAGGAGGCAAAAAGAACAGGAAGAAAGACAGTGAGGAGAGTGGGAACAGAGCATGAAACAGGGAAAGAAAGAATACAATGTTCGAAGACCTAAGGTCTTCAATTTTAATAAATCATGAAGACATGATGAAATACATAATGATATAAACAAACAATATATTACTGACATTGTTACATAATTCAATATTCACAAGAACAGATTATATTGCAGGTCATTTTTACTGAAGTTTCTTCATTATGTTTATAATACACATAAATACTTTTTCATTTAATAATGTCACTTTTCATCACAAAGTTTTTATCTGTCAATCAAGGCAAATAGAACAGACTCAGGCCCTGCATGTAATTGGCAGTTCAATCATGTAGACCAAACAAACAGCTAATCCCTTATCTATATGAATACCTAAAAAGTCAACTGCAGAGGGAGTTTTAAGAGATGAAGAAACTTCTTTTGTCTACTACTGTCTGAAATCTTTTTCAGTAAATTACTCCATACTTTTAGTCGTTAAGCAAGTTATTTGTAAAATGCTGAGGCAAGTGGGGCTTGATAAAGGGCTACTGGCACTTTTAAACTGCAGTTGCAATTATCCTGTTGGCTTAAAATGATGTGTCCCTACCAGATGAATTAGAGCGTCTGCGCCTGGAAGATGAGAGGAGGCAGGAGGAAGAGAACAAGAAGCTACAGGAGATGAATGAGAGTGAGAGGATAGAGTATCTTTGTAGGAAGAAGCAGGAGGAGGAGGATAGGAAGAATAAAGAAGAGGAGCGTAAAAGGATAGAAGAGGAGGCTGCCTTACAGGCCGCAGAGGAGAACAGGCTGCAGACGGAACTGCTCACCAGGTATACACCGAGTATGGTTCTCAAAATGGGGGCATAAAACCATAAAACCTAATATTTCACCTTAACTTTAACTTAGATCTTCTTTTTTATTAGTAATTATTGTTCATGATTGATAAGAACTGTAAGGTGTGGAGAGGAAAATTTAAGAACCACTTGGCTATTTCACATAAATCTATATACATTCAGATACTTCAACAGTGTTGCACCTTGTTTTCTCTCAATCAATTGTAACATAAATATTCTTTTTATTTATAGTTTTTGGAGGAAAAATAGTAGCTCAGCAAATTACAATAAATGAGAAATACATTGTCCATTATACTGCCGCTTCTCTCTTTCATTCTGTTTGTCATTTAGACAGATGGCGCTGTTGCAGCAGCGGTTGGCTTTCAAAAGACATCTTGTGTTGGAAGCTGACGGTCTGGAGAAAACTCAGGGTATCTCCAGACCGTGGATCTACTCTTATTTCACTTTGTTACAGCTACTGGGTCTGAAACCAACTAAAGATGAGCCCGAAACCCCCTGACCTCCTCTATTTTCCATTTGAGAACATTATGGATGAATAGGAACGGGAAAAGATTTTGTCTGATGAATGGTTCACTGATTTTGAAAAAATCATTAAATCAAATGAAACACAATTAGTGATCCCCACATTCATACTCATCTGTTGTTAGCAGATAAGAAAATACTTTTTTCCATTCCTTTATGTTTTATTTTCCCTTTGTTTCTAGAGTGACAAAAGTTTTTATTCATGTTGTTGTATTATTATTAGCTAAAAGGAGCAGCATCATTGTGTCACACCTAAAGTTTTGTCTTGTCCTGGATTATTGTTTTGTTCTGGCCACATTTGCGCCCTGGGCGAACCCCCCTCAATGTTTTTTGGTTATTGATAAAAGTAGATTAAATAGTGAGGTTTTTGTTTCTGGTTTTGTTCAAAGTGACTTAGTATAGAATAGGCTCTGTTAGAGTTCTCTTTTTGTTATATTAATTTGTTCTTTTAAACAGCACTCATTGAAAAAAAAAATCCTTTTTGTTCCATTTTCCCTCACCACCTTTTGGTAAAGTAAGAAAATAAATGGACGAACCTGAAACAAGTGTCATTTTTCTTTTTACTTATCCCTTTCTATGTTACGGCCCACCAAACGAACCGGGTCGTAACACATGAAATAATTAATAAGGCCATTAAAACATCAGACTGTCCAAAATTTGTATTATTTATCATGACATTGTAATGATTGTTGTCAAAGTTCCAAATTCAATAGCCACACATGTATGAATGTTAAATATCTGAATGAAGAAGTAAAAGACAGGATAAAAGTCTCTGACAAGGATTATTTCAACAAGCAAGGCATCAACATGTGCTGCTACATATTTCATGAACAAACAAACTACACAGGAGTAAATATATCTCTTCTCATGTAGATGTCTGTGAATAGTTACTGTTGAATTTTCCATGACCCATATAATAAGACAAGACAAGAATATGACAGACAGACAAAAATATGTATATGTATTTGTTTGATAGAATCCTTTGAGGATATGTAACAAAGACAAAATAAGATACAGAAAAAGTGTGTAAATGTGACAAATATATACAGTGTCTAAAAAAATATACACACATAAATGGTGAAAGACATCCTGAATGGCCACAAGTCTGTTAGTTGTGATGTGCTTCAACCACTCTGTAGTGATTTGTGGGCAGTACAGTTACTGTGATGCAGCCTGTCAGCAAGGTCTTGATGGTGCAAATGAGGAAGGCTGTGAGGTTGCTGGCCTTGGGTTTGACTATATTTTTTTACTTTTTCATAATTGATAGTCCGAAGTCAAAGAATTTCACTGGAAGATTTTCAACATATTTAAAAATGTTACCTTTGTAACAAAGTTGGAAAATTTAAAGTCGAGCTCTAAGTACATTGTTCATAATACATAATATTGTCACACAAATATGACTTTTTTAGATGTCCTTTAAGTTGTGGACAAATATAATTTCACTCGCTTTCTATGTTGCTTTTTTTTTGTTTTTTCTGACTGTTTGACCTGCATGGAACTGAACCTTCATTTCTATCATTAGTAACACCTTGTGTTTATCTACTATCTCATGTCAAAATGGTGTATTGATTTGCTGATCCAGTCAGGAAGGCCGAGGAGAAATAACACAAAGTGGAAGTTCTTTTAAATACCCAAAAGAACATTTATTACATTTTTTAAAATGCACACACATATATACACGCCGAGTGGTCCACCTGTAAAATCGAATGCAATCCAGGACAACGATTAAGCCATGAAGTGAAACTGTCAGAGAAATATTCATTTCCCCTCACGTTTGTCAATGGGGAAGACAAAACATTGAACTCCAGTTTGAGACCACTGCAAACTACGACATCTACAATAAACATATAGTTTAATACCTCTCTGACAGTGACATTATTATCTGTGTGAAGGCAGAATTTATGGCTAAGCTGTCCTAACACAGTGGGCACTGAGCGTATTTTGACTCTCAGACATAAAGACAGAATAACTGAATAAAGAATAAAATCAGTTCAGATGTACAGATGTTGCCATTGTAGAAGCCTTTACTGAATTTGACCAAATCTTAGACTCTGTTTGGTGACTCTAGATTACATTTAAACAGGATATGAAAGAACATTTTGATGGCTGTGACTAATAAATAAACCAAACAGATTGAATTACCACATCAGACATATAATATCAAAAGTAACAAAAATTCCCAGTGTAATTTTCATGTCGCTGAAGCTCAACGCAGCTACTGATTTAAAAAAGGAGTGTTGAACATCACTGTACAACTTCACACACACAATGAATGAAACACTGATGTGAACAGCACACACACTGAAACGGTAAACACATTAAAGGTCTTTGTGGACGGAGTGCATAAACCAGCAGAGTTAGAAGGTGCTGCTCTGCCGAGCCAGAATGTAATCCATCTTCTTTTTCCTTTTAGGCTTGAAAAGTACGTAGAAGAAGATAGAGACCACAGTTAGGAAGAAGCACGCGGCCACCGCAGCTACCACCAGCCATGTAGACGAAGAGTCTGTGGAGAGAAGAGGGGGGGACAGAGGTAAATACGTGTTTTGATGTTTTAATAGAGACCATACTGTTGTCTTTTATAATGGATATGTGTATTATACAGTAGCTTGGACTGGCTTTGGTAACATTTAGTTACTGGCTGAGATCTTGTGAACTGTAAAAGATGTTTTGTCTCGCATCCAAAAAGCTTCTTCAGTTCTGATTGACTGTGTGTTATAAGAATTTAAATAATAAGTATTTTATGTGTCTGACCTGATTTAAGGAAGATTGACGTGCTTAACTAAAGTTACACACACACACACACACACACACACACACACACACACACACAGTGCAGTCATAAGTGTCACAACAGATATTTTGAGCTCAACGGATGTTGCGTAAAGCTCAGCTTGGTGCGACCACGTCGTGTGTGTACGATATGTAACGCTGACACACACTTGAGTTTTCCATGATGGAAGGAAACGCCACAAGGAGAGTGACATACGTCCATGAAATAGTTTGTGTTGCCAAAATGTAAAGATATGCGTCATAGAAAATCTTTCTCACAATCTGAGAGGCATCTCATCTCATCATCTCACACACACACTCACCCTCTAGCTGAAGCTGTACGATGACTTCCTGCATCCCTCCTTGGTTCTGAGCGACACACTTCAGCTCTGTCTTCACATCTTCTTCAGTCACCGATACAAAAATTAGCCTCATCTCAATCTGGCAGCTTTCAGACACCCTGGTTATCCTGAAAACAATGAGATGAACAAGTCACATGGCTATATACGATATACCTCACGGCTGAAACGAGGAAAGACGTTGATGTAATAATACTCAGTTATTAGGAGCTTTAATCACAGGTTGAGAGGGGACAAAATGAAGAAGGTTATGGGGTTGTGTTATAGTAGTATAGTCACACTGGATAAATGGTAAAATTAAGCTGATTACTTCTTTGAAAATTTTTGAATTTGACTGTAACATCTGACACCTTTCAGCTACTCACTATAGCTGAAAAGTAGTCTGTGCTCTTTATCGGGGCAAAAACAAATCAGCATCTACCTCCTTCCCCCCTGTAGAGCCCGGTCATCAAGGTATGATGACGCCACCGATTGGCCATCGACCAGCCATGTGACCACAGTGGAATCGACCATTTCACACTCAGTGAGCACCGTGCAAAACAGCTCCAGTCCTGAACCTGAATGAAACCAGAGATGAATGGACATTACACTTCTGTATGTAAGATAGTCCATCTACTCACTAAAGCATTAAGCATGAGAATTAATATCCATTATATTATCACTCACCATGGGAACTTTCAAATATGGTTCCATTCTTTGGCGACATGATCACAGGTGGTAGAATTATTGGAGCTAAGACAAAAAGAAACACATATAATCAGTATTATCAAAATGATTGTTTACAGGGGAGAATCACAGAATCCACAAGTAAAAAAATAAACACAAACAGATCCAAAAAACTCACTGTGAACAGTGCTGCTGCTGCTGCTCGTGGAGAGGTCAGGTTCAGTGGTAGCAATTGTAGGGTCGACACCTTCATACATACACACACATTTAGACAAGTGCAAACACATCTCACACAAACAACTCTTCAAATGACTTATTTCACACAAGAATAACAATAACCGGTGGCAGGTATCTGAGTTTTCTGCATCTCTCTTCAGCAAAGTCAGTGTGTTGCACTGTTCGGCCAGTAGAGGGCAGGGCATGCCAAAGATTTATGCTGGGATTGCAAGGAAGTAAACTAACAAAGTTAATCACTTTATATGGTTATTACTTATCGGACCATTACTGACTCAGTTCAGTTCTTCAGTTATTTTTTTGCATTTTTATCATTGAAGGAAGCAGAAATTCAACATTATTGGAGGGATACTGGCATTAGTCCTCAAACACTATGTGTAGATAACAAACACTATTGATTATTCATAATTAGGTTTCAAAATAAAACCTGCACTAGAAAAGTCTCTCAGAGAAAACTCTCAGCGATAAGTCTGGTTTAACCTTCACGCATGACATCACCCACCTTGCACGTGGAGACGGATGGCTCTGCTCACTTTGTACTGTTGGCTGTTGATGAGCACTCTGAGCTGGCAGGTGTAGATACCTGCATGGGATCGCCTCACAGCAGGGATCATTAGGTCACCTGTATCCCGGTAGAAGGAGCCCCCTCTGCCCAGCTTTAAGCCAGCAGGGCGGGAGTCCTGTCAGGAAATAACATACTGCATCACTCACAGTGATGGAGGAAGACACTGACAGGGTGGAGATCTAGCTGGGCCCTCCCTTACATGAGTTTTTGGTTCAGTTTCAACAACATGGAAAGATGTTTAGTGTGTTCCAGTATTAGACGAGGTCATCACTGTGTCAACAACATATTAACTCTGTTGTACTATAACACCTCTCCTACAGTGTCCAGTAACATACTTCACTGTGTCACACTAAATATATAAAATGTAGATCATGTACTGTAAATAAACCTTAAACAGCTTTAAACATGTTATCACAGCAGCCATTTAGACATGAACTAGGAGGGTCAACACACTGTTACCAATGAGACTAATTAAGGTTCTGTCCATTCATTGCAGATCTTTTCTAATTCCTAAATTATTTCTGCAAGTGTTATTTTTTATGTTGTGTCTAAATACCTTCAAAAAGAAGAAAATGTTTCTGCACTAAATCAACAAAATGTTTTTACAAAGACCTTGAAACAAAGTTGATTTGTACCGGAGATTGGTTCAAAGTTCAAAAGTTTGTAACAAGGCTCTGGTTCAAACACACATTGAATTCTAGTCAGCCTGTTGATGAAATGATTGAAGCGTGTAACTGAGTAAAGGATAGAAAACATATCTGCTGTAAGAGTTTACAGCGTGCTGGTCCTCTCACCTTGTACCACTCTATCAGGCTGTCTGTCTTGTTGAAGTCATCTAGAGATGGACACGTTAACTTCTCATTCATTCCCACAGTGGCTGACATTGGATAGGACAGTTTCTCCATGTCAACAGAGCTGGACTCGTACACATGCAGCGTGATGCTCCCAGTTACACAGTAGCTTTCATTTCTGGAGAAGTGAGCAAACAGATATTCAACCAAAGGTGACAGGAAGGTGTTTCCTCAACTATAAGGTTTGAATGCTGGCTCTATGAGAGCAGGCCACTGGCCACTGAAGTGGGATTAACCGAAACGTTTCAAAGATACTGTTTGGTAGCTCACATTGACATGAACCTCTCTATGGAGGCAAGAGGAGAGACATTGCCTTTGCCTACCTGTAGGTGCAGATGTATTCCCCAGAGTCTGAAGCCTCAGCTGGAAGGAACCACAGCTGTTTGTTACTCTGCTGGACTCGCCCTTCGCCCTGATAGCTCACACCGTCTGTCCCGTTGTCCTTGGTGATGATGACCTTGGCTGCTGGGGGAGCGATGTTGCGTACTTCAAGCACTCTCATGAATATTGGGAAGGAGAGGATGATTGCTTCACCCTCCACTCTGAATATCTCCACCTCTGGAGACACCAGGTAGCAGCCATCTGCAGAGGACACAACACACCAAAACTAAATTCTTCTACACATACACATATAACAGACATATATACATATATGCCTGTAAAAAAGTCCATCTTTATACATAAATGCTCACCTTTCATGGGAAGAGGAGGTAATGAAGGTCTTCCATGAACATATTGGATGATGACTACAGCAAAGATTAGTACCAAGCAGACCATGATGCCAGTCTGCAGTGACACAAAAATAATAATATAATAAAATAAAATAAAGGTTCTGCTGACAAAATGTGGTGATGTCTCACTTGTGGCCTCCTGACAGAGCAGGGTTTGTTCTGTTGCTTTTAGTGCCAATTATTGAGTTTAATACCAGCAAATAGGAGCTAAAGTGTTGGTAACAAACCTCAGCAACCATAACAGAAGGCCACTTATCTCAGACACCTAAACAAAGCGAGAGTCACGCCTAGCACTTCGATTTTGCTGGTGTTTCCTCAAGTGCCTTTGAGGTTTAATCAGGTTCTGGCTTCTATTTAAACTCTTGTGTAGATTAAAACATGTGACATCATGAGTCGTCACTGAAATCAGGCACTCCCCCCACGCTCAGCAGCCAAATTTAACCGCAGGGGTTTACCAACAGCAACGCGTGAGGTGAGTCACTTAATGTGGCTAATATATATCAATGGTCAGCAAAAATGACACTCCCAACAATAATAGAATAAAAAATGCATTTTTTTGTTTTTAAATAGATTCATAGATTCATAGTTTGTCTCTGTATTAAAGAACTGTCTGTTGATTTTAGGAGTGATAAATACAAATGTAATGGTGACAGATCTGGCAATTATATATGATAGACAAGACTACTAATACTCTATTAGCAGTAATAAACAATATATTTACTGTTGCAATATATTCTATTCTAACATCTTAATTTAATACATTCTATAGAGTATTTGGTTTCTCTCTCATTTAATCCTGGATTTGTGTGACAGGAAAGTAAACTCTTGTGCTGGTAATTTTTGCTGCAGTTAAACCATCATTTCCATGGAAACAAGCTGATTTTCACTTCTGCTTCTGTCTCCTCGCCTGTTCTTACAGAAGGCATTTTCCTGGGACTTCTTCTGGCGTGTCGTCACAGGGCAATCCCATTACAACAACGACATCTGTGGGAGTGTCGTCGCGGATCAATCAAAGCCGTACCTGACTTTATTTTTTATGACTTCATTAATGACATTCAGTCATATTGTACTGTTTCCACATTATATAATCCAATAACGATACTGTATGTGGAGGTTTAACTCTCTGTCTAATAAGATAATGGGCCAGGTTCAGCAGTCATGCTGCCTTTGCATTTACTGTCAGTATTATATTGTGTTTCTATTATAAACCAAGTACATGTCCACAAAGAATATTTTCTGTATATCTACTTTCATTTTGTCAAAAGTATATATGCATTTTTGAATAAATCTCAAGCTGTTGTAAAAGACTGTATACAGTCGTAGTAGTGCCAACAAAATATATATATATATATATATATATATATATATATATATATATATATATATATATATATATATATATAGAGAGAGAGAGAGAGAGAGAGAGAGAGAGAGAGAGAGACAGACAGACAGACAGACAGACAGACAGACAGACAGACAGACACACAGACACACAGACAGACACACAGACAGACACACAGACAGACATGTGGATATATGAATGTATGCATATGATTATACACACAGCAGTGTATACTCACTGTGTACAGGTGAGTGTGGTGGCCCCGGCAGTGTGGCGGTGATGACAGGCAGATGTGGTGACAGCGTGGACTGTGGCAGCTTCCTGTCAGTTCAGGGGGAACCTTCGCTCTCTTTTCAAGGTTCCCACCCCCCTCAGATGGAAATTTCTCAGGTTTCCCAATGTAACGCAGTGTACTGTACAGCTCACCACTCATGCCTGCTGACTCCTCAGCCGGCACATGCACACTGTACACACTATACAGACACACAATGTGTATTTGGGGCTGAAGAGCTATGTTTTTTTGTCACTGCAGATTTTCTGCAGGTTCATTCTGAAGAAAAACGTGCAGTTGTCTAGTTTGACAAGTGTTTAACTGTTGCTGTTCCTCTGGCATCATCTGCCTCTTGCGTCAGCAGTGGACATGTCTATGTTTGTTTTAGCACAAAGAGCCCATAAATACATGCCTGTTACACACACACATACTCCCACTATCCACCCATGAGATGTGTAATTGTTTTTGGTTCTGAAAACTACTGAAATGGTCATTAGTGTAACTTTGATCAAATCTTTTTTGTTTGCTATCTTACTATTTAATTAGCAAGTGATTAGCCCTTTTATCAGTCTTTATGCTAAGCTAATCGCCTCCTGGCTCCAGGTCCATTCTTGACACAAAGACATGAGTGTGCTGTTGGTGTTGGTTTGGGTTACCTGCGGTTACTTTTTTGTTGTCTTCTGAAAAAGCAAATTATTATGTGGCTATCTTTCTCTATGTTTAAAAAAGTATTTATATTATTAAAAGACAGCATTCACCACATGCCTTTTACTTCACAAAAGCATCTGTTTCTGTTGCATGTGCTGATCATTTGATGCAGTTGATCATTTGATGTTGGCCTACTAGCTCCAGAGTTGTTGAGTCATGTAACTAGTGTGCTATTTCTTTAGATGAGTAGCACAGCTCACAGCCTGTTTCTTAAGCCTTAATACCTCATGATAGGCGAATAACAAGCAAGCCATACAGTAATGAAATGTGCGACACTCCCTATTTTTTTGACTTGTGGAGCAGAGTGTGATCATGTGCACTTTGACCAGTTTAAGTGACATTTGATATTGTGTTAAGTGGAAACTCGAGTGGGTGGCAGGGTGGAGATGTTTTTGGTAACGGTTGCTCCCAGCCTTGAGAAAAGGTTTAAACCTGCTCAGAGTTCAGGTTTGGTTATTTTTAATTGTAGTTCATTATGAATCATCATAAATTTGATATAATGTTCTATCTGACTGACTGCATCAGTGCATGTTGTGTTGCAAGGAGGGTAGTTTAACAATCCCCAGTGGGAAAATATACATGGACAAGCTAGTTAGTTGGGTTAGCCTGGCAAGCTAACAGACTGTTATGCATAAGATACATATAAACAGGTTTAATGTGGATGAAAATATATAATAATATATATTCATAACATTAATGTAGAGAAATGCTTGGTTTACATAATACACATTGAGTGGATAGATTGCAGACTGTGGCTCAGCAAGTCGTCCACGAATCAGATGATCGGTGGTTCGATCCCCTTCTCCTCCAATTTGTATGTCGATGTGTCCTTGGGGAGAATACTGTGTGAATGTGTATGAATGGTTAGCTCCTAAAACTGATGAGGCAGCATGGCATGGCAGTTAATGCCACCAGTGTGTGAATGAGATATGTACTGTAAAGCGCTTTGAGTAATCGGTAGACTAGAAAAGAGATATATAAGTATAGTCCATTTACCATTTCTGTCTTTTTATTTAAATAAATAATTTGTTTTAAATAATAGTCAGGATTTTCAGAAAAAAGCATCAAAGTTTAAGTTGGATTTATTGTTCTTGTTCAAGAGGAGCGCTTTACAGTGCAACACGCTAAAGGGGTTACAGAGAAAAAGGCTCACTGTGGAGCTCTGACAGATGGTATATCCCCAGACAGTACATCCCTCCGTCACCTCTCTGACCTGTCTCTGGCCCTCATTCTATTCTGGAATTCCTCTGTTTATACATTAACCTGAACTTTACCTTACCCTGCCAGACTCAGGAAAACAGCAATAAAGGGAGGTGCCCTCAAGACATGTAATAAATAGGAACAAACATTGTATAAGTTAAAACATCTAAATAGGTGTGTAACCATAATTTTTATAACAAAAATGGCTGCTGTGAAAAAGGTCTGAAAAAGTGGCTGCATCTTAATGACATTTAGAATTTGTACTGAACTTTCTTTTTTAGATAAAAAGAACTTATTTGGACTTATTTAGTGTACATGTTCGATTCCATCTGTTCTAATAAGAGAACCAATAAGTTACTCTGGCAGGCTATTGCTAAACAGCAGTCAAATTCTTGGACACTCGATGTAATGGACTGTGAAACAAACTGTACCAGAAGAAGACAAACTTGGTGCTCAGCTAACCATCCTTATATAAACAGATGTTTAGAGGCAGCTGTGTGAGTCACTGTCTTGTTATCTCCCTGCGTAGAAACTAGGATGTCCACCATTGTGCGTTCTTGTGCATTACTCACTGTGGTGCACATATCAATCATGACTGAGCATGTTTTATTGTGGGCCTACTCATGCAGATGACATAAGCTGTCTATGGTGATGAAAGCTGTAAAGTATTGTGGCTGTCATGGAAATCCCATCAGAGGGGTTGCTGGTTGGTCTGTGGATCTTGTTGAAGTGATGCTGTGTCCCGTTTTATTCATTATTCTGTGTTAACATAGATGTTTACTCTGTTTAGGTTTGCATTCAGTCTGTTTGGCTTCACAGTGATCAGACACAAGCAGAACCAGCACTTATAAACCAAAGAGGTCACATGACTAATAACTGAGTTTTGAACAGAGTTTTGGTAAAATGTCAGCTTCTCAGGGTGGCCGCATTGTGATCCGATGTGTGTGTGTGTGTGACTGTCTTTTGTGTGTTTAGCAAAAACCTGTTGGTTTTCATGCATAAGGAGCTGCAACCTTTACCTTCTGCACTTTTTTCTCAAAACAACCTGCTTTGCTGACTTTGACTTTTACTCTACATTCAGGCATTGTGGTGTCACGGGTATAAATGACACTGCTCACCCGACCAAATTACCCTAACCTGTGAAAGAAACACAGATGAGTCTTATGGATGAGTATAGAATAGTATAGAGTTCTCCACAGATTTAGCATTGTACTCCTATGCCACAATCTAACTAGATCACCGACTGTTTGCTCAGAGATTGGGGCGTGTTCAGTGGACATTTGAAGCTAATATTTCCTGAGTGGCTAACCCTAACCCTAACAGTTGTTTGAAGTTGACCTGAAACTATACTTTAGAAAACCAGAACACCACCACCAACAACAAAGATATTCATCCTTTGGTCCAAGCAGTTTTACCTCTCATATTTTGATGGTGATAAAGTCTAATCATGTCATTCATTCAAAACAAAGTAGACAAGAGAAACTTTCACCTCTGGGAAGCATCTTTAGCTGCAGGGCACCTGTTTTTATCATTTATTGGAATGGATGCGTTTCTTATCGTCTTTCGACACAATACTCAGTAAGAAATGAGCAAAAACAGGCCTGTCACACGCAGCAGCAGTGTTCTGTCCGCATCTTAACACATGCAGGTTAAAAGGTGAAAGACAGGACACGTCGTTCATTAAACTTGGCCGTTGAGAAAACAGTAGAGGTTGCATGGTTTGGGAATTCTCCAGATCGCCTCATTTGTTTTTTCGTGATATCCTGATACTCGATAACTCAGGATAGATGACTAAACAATTTCACAGACCTGGGTTGTTTTTCATCTGCTGGAGGAAGTAGCAGTATCATATCAGCACACACTGTATTTGAACATCTTTAAACAATGATTTAAACAGAATACTGCCCTCAAAGGAAACCACACAATGCCACTGCCTAACTGGAAACTGAGATTAAAAAGGTGCGGCAGCATTATCAACATTTGTGTTGATCAACTTTTATAGAGCCTGAGCCAAACATGTGCACCACCATTAAATCAACACTGCGTAGATATTGGTATTTTTGTGATTCAGCATCCCAGTTTCATTGTGCATCACCACTGTGGTAAATATGGACAGCTGTGTACGTGTATTTGCTCCGATTATATTTCTTATGATCAAAAACTAGCAAGTTGGCGACCTGACAAACATGAAGAAAGTGCAGCGAAACAGCAAAAGACATAGCAGCTAACCAAGATTTACTCACGTCCGGTGGCTTCTTGGTTGGTTACTCTCTCTTTTTCTTAGCTTCCTCCATCAATATCTTCTGTGGTCTCTTCACCACATTAGCTATGTCAAGAGAAGAGGTCAACCCTGCTTACACTGCCCGCTCATAGCTCTGGTTCTGGCACAACACCGGCTCTACTCCCTGACTCCTGCCGAAAACCTCCTCCTGCTGGTGGTACAAACACAAACACTCCCCCTGGTGCTCTGAGCTCACAGTCTAGATGGCCTGGCTAACAAACTGAGCTAGGATTAGCTAACGTTACCTAACAGCAGCAGTTCACAGTTTGCAGAATAGTTGCAGAGTGTCGCTTTAATGGTAACCAAAGTTTGGAGAAACAAGCGCCTTCTCTTCCTACAATGACAACAGCTGGTCAAAGCTCATCACATCTCCACATTGCTACAATCACTGGGGAGAATTTGTCATCTATCTTATTTTCTGACCAACTTGTCTTCACACTTACAAAAACAAATCTAATTGCTTTCCGCCACTTTTGGGGCACCAAACTGCAAAATCACGACATTAAATCACTTTTATACATTACAAATAAAATGAGTTCTAAATATGTGTTAATCATTTCACTTTAGCCTCAAGTGAATGCTTCTGTGTTAGCCCATTGAAGATGGACGCTGTTGATGAGACGGCTACATCAACACCAGTAAGTGTTGCGTATACCAAAATGTATGTGTCAAAAAAATTACCCGTGTCCTTATAACTTCTCTTTTCATCAGCCCACTCACACAGAAACCAGACAAACAAACACCACAGAATGGACTCAAGTCATGTCAAAATGTACAACACACTGCTACTATTTACATCGGAGTGACTCTTCTCATGAATGGCCAGATCAACATTGCTGCACTTGTGAATGGCCGTTGAACAGTCATTCACAGATTGTGTGTTTATGTGAAAACAAACAAGTGGAAGTATGGGGCAGTGGTTACGGTGGAACGCAGCAAAATGTGCGACTGACGTGTGTTTGAAGTGTTTCAGTTAGCCAACACGTGTTACAACATTTCTGTTTTCAACATGTTTGTTTGGGGAACAAACAGCAGCAGACGCCTGAGACGCAGACACACACACAAAAAAAGGACACTTCTTTTAAAATTACTTTTAAAGTTTATTCAAAGAAAAAAAAACCTTCAGGAAAATACATGACTTCCTGTCATACACAGAGAGGACATAAGTTAGAGTAGCATGGCAGAAACAGCAGAGGAAAAACACGTCGCCTCACGTCCAAGCCTGCGGGGAACGGAACTGCAATGTTTCCACGTTTAAGCAGCGCTATGCGAATACCTGAAAATGAACAACACGTGTGTTCTTTACTGTTTTGTAAGTAGATTATTTAGTGCGGTAGGGGGAGATGACCAAAAGAGAAAAAACAAAAAACAAAAACAGGCTAAAAAACAAACAAGACGCATATGCATTAAACATAAATACCATGATGCACATTAGTGTAACAAAACATTGCCTCTGTAAACATTTTCTCCACCTAAGGTGAGCATAATAATATTAAACCACCGCAGTCGCATATTTACGTGTACATACTTACAGAAACAACAGAAACTATCAATAAGCTTCTTGACTAACGCTAAAACTTAAGAATACACAATGCTTCAAGTGATTTTTTTTTCTTTTTTAAAGGATTTCCAAGTAGTGGTTCTCATAACAAAGTTTACACGTTTTAAATGCTGCCTTCTTGGCACTTTTCCCCAATGTCATCAGATATAGATTTACATATCTTACCCTTTTCCATTAATAAAATCAATAATATAACCACCATTTTTTTTTCATGAAGTCAATACAGCCACTCATCAAGGCCTTGATGCAATAAGAGAGACACAGCGGATATTGCTGCACACACAGACCTCAGGCGACACAGCATTGGGGTCCAAACTGCTTTTCTATACGAGGGGAGGGGGGGGGTTTGTGACAGAAAGTGTTACTGCATGACTGACAGTAACATGTCAAAACACTGCTCATCATGTGTGTAATAGTTGTCGTCAGAGGGAAACACGCTCTCAGGGTCAACTTGTTTGTGACCTGATGTGTTTTGAATTGAAAGCCCCCCCACCCTTTTTTTTTTCAGTGAATGTGCAATCTGTCAAGAGTCGCTGTGGAAACGGAGGAAAATCCAGCCTGGCGGATGAAGGAGGCCTGAAGGCGATCGATGCTGCTGTTTGCTGCTCAGTCTTTCACATATACAGACAACCTAAATAACAGGTGGAGTAGGACGTGTGTGTGTGTGTGTGTGTGTGTGTGTGTGTGTGTTAAATGGTCTGCTCCTGCTTCATAACACTTCATCACAGTAATACTGAAATTCAGTCTAGGTGTGTGAATTGAAAAGGTTTACGTCCTCTTTTGATGGGAAAAGAGGCTGCCAGAAAAGCCTCCTCAGCTCTGACAGATCCTCACAGCTGTGGAAAAGGAGGAAAAACAAAGACAGACACCTCCCCTTCACACCGGGAAATATCTACACCTGTCGTAGAGGCTCCACCCCTGCAGCTTTCAATCGTCTTAACTCGAAATTGAACATCTAGGATTGATCACTTGTGACAAGATAAGCAAAAAAAAAACATCTCATGCCTTGGACCACCACACAGTAATATGTCTTTCTACATTCTTGACACTTAGTGCATTGCATTCATACGAACCAAAGAATGAAGTGAAAAATGAAATGGAAGAGAGAAAAAGCGCCTTCCAGAAATAACTCCTCTGCTGAAATAAACTTGCTGACCATGCCTTTACCCCAGTGATTCGCCGACGTCCGCACAAACACACACATACTGAACTCTCTCCTCTACTTTATCGCTCCTTTTATTTGATTTTCCTTTCATCCTTTCATTTGATATCTAACCGTTCACAGCAGTTCAAGTTTCTGGAGTGGAGAAACATCAGCTGACCGTCCTGCTAGAGATGAGTTTAGGTCATCATGTTTGACCGGTGAGGGAAAACTACTGACCATTGATCTGGAAGATTAAATGAACTTTTATTGTACATAGACACCTTTTTTTGTTACTTTATTTTTTGGACCACACCCACATCACTTTCTTCTTAGACAAACACACCTTGCATTTCCGTGGGTTCAAAGTAAAAGCAAGCAAACTGGACTGTGGGTGGATGTGCAGAAATCTTTAAAAAACAAAAAGAAAAACAAGGTAAAAGACATGTTTTACTCCACATAGTTACACTTATCTTCAAGGAATAATAATAGTAATAATTCAAAAAATACTATTCTGAAATCCATCTGCTTCAACGTCTCTTTCTCTCTTCATCATCTCCCTTTCTTGTAAAGCACCTGTCCGAACAACACAATACTTCAACGACACGCACACACACACATACATACACACACCCTCCTGTCGAGTCCCATCGATCAGACTTACGGTAGAACCTTAAACATTAGGCCCCTCTCGCCTGCTTGTCACCGTGACGAGCCCCACTGGCGCTGGGGTTTTACAGTTTACCCCTGGAGGCTGACGGTCTCGACCTCTAACCAGCATGTCAGCAGTAACTGGACCAGAAAGAAGTACATTTACACACACTACTGTAGCATTAATACAACAGACTCCCACCTCACCAGCCCCATGAAACGCTCAGAAGAGAGGGCGGAGGGCAGGAGCGTGGGGCAGAGGGGGGGAAACTCTCTTAAAAGAGGCAGACCTGCAGAGGGTAGTAGCAGTAGTAGTAATAATGGTGGTAGCAGTACTAGTAGTTAGGAGACCTCAAGCTTACTGACCAGCCCAGGAGCACGGAAATGATGCAGAGGTACAAAATCTATCCCATCGTAATCCGATGAGCGCCGAGAAAAAACGGAGAGGGAAACAAAAAGTTTGCCCCCTCTTCTTCAATTCACATTTAATTTATTTCTACTTTCTCTCGTATATTAATTAATCACTGATTTCATTTTCTATGCAAGTCGTCACTTCAGGTATTTCAGTGGGCAGCGACTGCATGACTCGACCGGTTTGTGTCACAGGTGGCTCTGGAGCCTCAGTGCAGCTCCAGAAAACGGGTGAAGTCATTGTTGTCGTCGGCTTCAGAGGGCTGGTTGGTTCTTGTTCTCTTTTGGTTGTCTGAGTGCTGACAAGACGTCGACGGTGGGTTCTGAGATCCAGTGTTAGTGAGGGTGGAGGACAATGAGGAGGATGAGGAGAAGGAGGAGGAAGAGGGCAGGGGTGTGTACCTCTACCAGCTGAGCAGGTTGCTTCGGCCAAGAGTCATGAAGTAGACCTGGCTGGAGCCTCCGGACCGGACGGAGGCGAAGAACACCTGAAGAGGAGAAACAGACAGGTGGAGTCATTTATCTCAACACTAACAGTGTTCTGATAAACATAGAACTTATATAGAATATATTATTTATATATTATTTATGCATCCATGGAGACGTTTCAGCTCTCGAAGAGGCTTCTTCACAGCCGAAATAAACATGTTTACAGCCTGGGACAAAAAAAACGTTTTGCTCTCTATAGATAGTTTCCTAACTGTACTGAGGATGAACTTTTATACAACTCACCTGTTCAAATGATATTATGGCTAAAAATTCACATAATTAACAGCGTGGCCGCTTTGATTGACAGGTGGATGGCATTACATTTACATTTAGCTGATGCTTTTATCCAAAGCGACTTACAGTAAAGGGAACAATCGAGGTATAGTGCGATAAGAAGCGGAATAAAAAGATGGCTCATTAGAGCACCCATGCATCATTCAGACCACCTTGTTTTTTTAGTCTTCAGGTCCACAGAAATCTTCCTCTCAATGAGGCTGATCATATATTTTTATTAATGTAGAAGCACCTCTTCTGTCAGAGCTGTGCTTTCTCCTATGACATTTCCCACTAATGACTAACAGCTCATTTCCAATAAGAAAGATGAACATATAGCTGAGGCAAAAAGATCAGCTAATTGACTAAGCTGCAGTCCGCAATAGCTCACATCATTTCCCACACGGACAACCACAGAAAGGTTCCCTCTATCGCTGTACTTCTCGTTAGTCTCAACAGCGTGGTTAAGGTTGGAGGAGAAGAGAAACTTCAGTCACTTGCACAGCTGACAGAGCTGAAGCAGCAGAGGCTGAGCCACCATGTGTGACTGGAAGACAGTATCCGTCATGTTGTGCGGGAATCAGTGTGCAATGATTAATGATCAAACCCCACACCTCTAGAAACTGGAGGTTTTCACCACATGACAATCGAAAGAATTTATAGAGACTGGTATAAAAACGCAAATTCATCTTTGACCATTTTTGACAAATAAATTACTCTCAAAATACGTATGGAGGTGCAGAGACAATATATGTACAAAAGTTGACAATGACACTAAAAGTGAACCACTTGGTGAGAATGGAAAGAATCAGATTTGATTTAAGAGGCTCTGCATTATTCACGCAATATTACTCTGTGTTTAATTAACATGACTTCAATGTTTCATTTTCAAATGTTTATTGTCAATACCGATATATTGTGACACGCCTAATCCCAGTTCCGCTGAGTAATTTATCCCAGTTTAGCGATCAGATTAGGATCACGTCCACATGGAGGTCTCACCTTGTCATTTCTTTCACAGAGGAACTTGAGTCTCTGGGCTCTCTTGTGCATAAAGACGCCGTCCAGGTGGCCGGTCTCCACCGAGCGGATCTCTATGGCCTTCTCTCCCCAACCCATGATCTGGTTAGAACGAATGTAGGCTGCAGAGAGAGACTCAAGTTAACCCACACACTGACATTTAAAAAAATGAAATGTTTAAAGACAGATAGAAGGTTTGAAGATCTCACTGATACTGAACAAGTGTTTCAAGTGTGTGTGTGTCCTCTGCAGCGACATATAAATGAACAATGAAAGTGACTTGTGTTGGTAAAAAACAATAGCTGTGTGTATATGTTAGCATGTGTTAGATTAATGATTAATCAGTGATAACTGTATGAAGAAAGATGATGTATGTTTGTACGAAGTGGGTTCGCGTAGTATTTTTCTCATGTGACTCACCCACTGAGGTCGGCATCTCCCCCCACTGCAGCACCACGTCCTTGGTGATACGTCCATAGGTGTTGACGTAAACGCCCTCGTCCTCGTAGCACACCAGCAGTTCGATGCCGTCAGTGTTGGGCAAGATGATAATGGCGTGAGACTGGATACTGGTCTGGATCTGCAGGGACATACAACACCAACATGGTGATGACTGCTAAATACTGAACAGACATCTTAGGAACTGTGCAAAACTGATGAAGACACCAGCCAACAATGTGCGTGAGATAGCACGTATGTGCGTCCTTACGTGTGTGGGTAGGTAGATGTCATAGACGGCGCCAGAATCGACATCCACAGCATGGAAGCCTGAACATGAACCGTAGATGACCTTTAACCTCTGACCTTCCTCCACAGTCAGGTCGACCAGCAGGGGCTTGTGCACCAGGTCACCGAAAGACTAAAGCACATGGGTCAGAAAAACAGGTTCAGTCAGCCAGCCGACGCTAAACATCAGATCAGTCAATATTTGCCAGGGCAGAGATTATCAATGTTGACAAGCAGCTGTACAAACAGTGATCAATGAATCTGGACTATCTAAGAACTTCACCTGTCACCTGCTTTAAAGCCTCAACATTCAGCATTCACAACAAAGGACGTAGACTCACCTTGAAGGCCATGAACTTGTGGTAGGGTTTGGGTGCCCAGGCGTAGACCTCCACAGAGTTCTTCAAAGCCAGAACCAAAAATTTGATCCTCTCATATTTGACTGGGGAACAAAAATCCAAACAACATGAGAAAAGCTGCTGCATTGTAAATCACCAAACAGCTAGATTATATTTGTAATGTTTGACACACTGCAGCTGTCAGGCTTCGTGATCTGACTCTATACCAATAAAATCATCTCATTCAGTGACGGATGTTAAAGTTTTAATTCACTATATGTGCCATCTAGTCATATCTTACTCATGGCATATGCATGACAGTATCATGTTCTGGGGTATGAATGATTCCTTGACTGTAGATATTAGAGGATTCGACAGCATCTTCAGCAATATCTGTGCTTGTTTTCTGAGAATCATTCAATGCAAGAAATTCTAGTCCAACTTTCCCCGCTCGGCTTATTTCCCTCCAACTACATCCACAGATGTAAAGAAATTATTTGAATGTAGTATTTCTGATGTGCAGCGAAACTCTAAAAAACAGAAAAGTGTGCAGAGTTGGGAGTTTTCCCCAAATATTGATTTTATCTCTGGAAACTCTGTACTTTCCACCTGTGCTGCTTCTGTCTCTGCTGGCTGTTCTTCTGTTCTTGACGGCATCATGACATTGATGGGCACGCATGAATAAAACTCCCTGAACAGGAAATGGATTTTACATCAGAGAGCTCTGATCAATTGAGAGGGGTTTCCAACAGGAAGTACCGGCCTTTGCACAGTGGCCCTACCATCAAAGAGGACATTCTGAGTTTTAGACAGGACGGTGTAGTTACATGTCTGCTCGGATGTCTTTACCGCATTATTACTTAATCGAGGGCTTTCCTTCCACCGACATGCTGGTGTCCTGCATGTACACTCACTATGTATCTGCTGTCGGCCATTTGAAACCAGATGTGGTCGGTTTATCTCTGATGGGAAACATGCATTCTAACAAAGCCTGGAGCTTCAATAGGATTAGCCAAACAGGCTAATCCTATTGAAGCTCCGAGGTTGACATGATTTAAAAACAAAGCCAATCAGAGGACTTAGTGATGAAAGCAGGAACAGGCTGGAAAAATTAAATGAAAGAGAAAATCAAGGTTCCAAGCCAGAACTGAACCAGGAAACTGATACATCACATGGTATATGTTGGAATGGGGCTGTGGTAGGGACTGGGCCTTTGTACAATGGGCACAGGCTCTACCAGGCGAGCTACCAGAGTGCCCCCATGGTCTGCATCTTAGACCACTAGGCCACAAGGAGGCCCAAACATTACAGTATTTATACGTATGAATGTGCTTGGAATGATGCCGCGAGAACGTGACTTACCGACTTTGTAGTGGACGCAGCCCTCCAGGTCTCCCACGGTGGTCCAGCCCTGTTTCTTCTCCACCTCGGGGTCATTGTGCAGGATCTTGTTCCTCAGCCAGGACAGGTAGTACACACGGAGCTTGTTCTTCTTACCTGTTGTTGATCGAGAAAGGTCAAATCAGGTCAGACTGATTTTCTATGCCGAACTTCTTAAGAATAAGTGAACTGGTGTTTCTCCTTTAAAACTCACATGAAGCTGATCACTACAAACTTAACATTCATGAATATCGGTCTGTGCAGACCCTGATGAAACACTTTGGTCTCACAGTAAAGCTGGTATACTAAACGTGTTAGTAGAATCCACAATAACATAATAATAATGTCCTTTTTAAATGCAGTAATATTTATGAGAAGCAAACTGTAAGTGCGGGTCATGTTTCTGCCGTAAACCATGTTCACAGTTAGAGTTTTAGTGTATGGTAAAGTTGAGCTAAGTTTTCCAGGTGGAATTGCTTTCAGTTTTCCACACAGCCTCGCTCTATGACAGCAGCTTTTCTACTGATGAGCAGTGCACAGCGATGAACACAGTTTAAGTAATGAGGCTGGTGTCTTGATTAACATGAGAAAAAAACATTACTTGAGGTGAGTTTGTTCTTCTTTTAGCTTATAACAAGCATTCATTCACCTGAGGATTGTTGTGTTTGGTGACAAAATTGCATCGTGGAGATGACACTTAATGCGTCCGTACATTACATCCGTTTAGCTCCAAATATCTGTTGTGACACTGCACTGTGTGTGTGTGTGTGTGTGTGTGTGTGTGTGTGTGTGTGTGTGTGTGTGTGTGTGTGTGTGTGTAAGAAAGATAGACACATTGAGAAAGAGGAGAAGTAAGAACATGGATGCACTTTCAATCTGAGAAATCCTGCAACTCAACTGTGTGTGAAAGGTGTGCATCGTGGAGATGATACTTGATGCTGCTACATGCAGGTGGTATCATTACGCCTGAGTTGGTGCTGGTCCAATTCAAGCTCTGAATTATATAATCTAATACTCAGCGCTCGGTTTTCTGTTGCTAAACCCAGGAGGCATCCGGAGAAGACACAGAAAGCAACAACTAACGTCTAAGAATCTGATTCTAATGGCACCTCATGCGCAAATCACATACGCACTGACACTGAACTATTACTTCTGTGTCATTTGGCAAGAATCAAGTGCACAGTCAAGTTCTTATCCACTTTGTGTATACGAGTTGCTGAGACAAGGGAATTTCTGCAGGCTGGAATCATTAAAGTCCATCTTATGCGTGCCATAAACTCAGGACCAGAAATAAAGTGCACCTTGTTCCTGTTGCTCTCAGAGGGCAACGTCAACTACTGTCAGAAGGCACCAGGAAGAAATGAAGCTGTGAACAGATTTAACACTAAAGGTCAGACATTTAGTGTGTGAGGCTTTTGTTTAGTGGTCAAATGATGAGATGTCTCTCAGATTGTCGGAAAGATACATTTTCTATGACGCATATCTTTGCATTTTGGCAACACAAACTATTTCATAGACGTATGTCACTCTCTCGGTGGCGTTTCCTTCCATCATGGAAAACTCAAGTGTGTGTCAGCGTTACATATCGTACACACACGACGTTGTCGCACCGAGCTGAGCTTTACGCAACATCCGTTGAGCTGAAAATATCTGTTGTGACACTCATGACTGCACTGTGTGTGTGTGTGTGTGTGTGTGTGTTTGTGAGAAAGAGAGAGAAATTGAGAAAGAGGAGAAGAAAGAACATGAATGCACTTTCAATCTGAGAAATCCTTCAACCCAGCTGTGTGTGAGAGTTCAAAAATATTTATGCAACAACAGAAACAGGCACACACAATTCATCTGGGGAGCTTTTAGTGTTTGTTTGCAGGTATGTGTACACAATCCAGGAAGAGAGGTAAGTTGAGTCAAAACACACACACACTCTGTAGCGTGACTGTGCACCATGAGCTGACACAGCAGGATAAACGGAAGTCAAACTTCTCTTCAGTCTCACAACTGACTCAAATATGCAAGCCTGCTTCCTAAAGACTTGGCACACTGTGTGAAACGTAAATAAAAACTTGCACATTTACAAATAATGTGTGATTTGATCTTCAATCCATGAAATCATTCAAATATCAAGAGCAACCACAGAAATCACTGCATTTAAAACTAATATGATTGTACACTGTGTTCCAAATGATTATGCACAACAGAGTTTTAAAACACTCAACAGTTTCTAAAGGACATAAATCTGTTGTATTTTTGCATGGGGGGGGGGGTCATTTTTTTTTCTAATCAAAGCTATTTTAATCATAAACAAACTATTTACAGATGGAGTTCCATAATAACATAGGAGCCCTTCTTTGATATCACCTTAACAACTCTCTCATCCATTGAATTTGTACGTCCATGTACAGTTTCTGCCTGTATTTCCCTTAAGGATGCCAGAAACACCTCCCAGAGCAGCTGCTTTGAGGTAAACTGCCCCCCACCCTCATAGAGCTTCCTTTTAAGGATGCTCCACAGGTCCTCAAAAGGGTTGATGTCAGGGGATAATGGCTGCCATATCCTGATTTTTTCCCCCTTTATGCCCGAAAGCAGCAAAGACCTCGATGGTACTTCTTGCAGCATGGGATGGTGCATTGTCCTACACGAAAATTATTTTATTCCATGGTAGGAAACGGGCAGTTAGGGGCCTACCAACTCATCTCCTATGATTCCAGCCCATAGCTCCACCATCTCCTTGCTGACGTTGCAGCCTTGTTGGGACATGGTGGCCATCCACCAATCATCCAGAACTCCATCCATCTGGACCATCCAGTGTAGCACGGCATTGATCAGTGAATGGACGGGTGAAAATTAGTCATCATGTATTTCTGAGCCCACTGCAGGACGTGGGAATCGTTTAAGGGTAGCCGAAATATAACTTAAAGCCTCTGGAGTATCCTGCATCACACGGTTTTTGGGACTCCTGAGGCACCAGCAGCTTCAAATACCTGTTTTCTACTCAACAGTGGCTTTTTCACAGCAGCTCTCTTAATATAAAATAATATAAATGATAAATTTGCCTTACAGAAACTTTTCTTAACACATTTATCTGAACTAACACAACTGTACTCTGAATCAGGCACAAATCTTCTCACATACGATCATCTGTCTGTTTTCTTACCTTTTGCAAGATACTGCACTATTTCATGCTTTTTACCTACAGAAAGTTCTCTCTTTTTCCCATATTGCATGAAACCTGTGACTTGCTTAAACATGTGGAACATCCTTAAGTAGTTTCCTGTTAATGAGGCTGTTAAAAAAATTACCAAACCTGTCTGAGATTGATGTCAATGTCATCTAAACAGACAGGAGAAGGTGCACAATTAAAAACTTTCATTGAAAAACTAAAAATCAAATGTTTGTTTAATTCAAATCGTATTTGCATAACATTTTGGAAATCATGGATGTTTACACAGCATCACAACTCAGAGTTGTACATTAAAATGGAGGTTTTGGATCCAGTCGGACTCATTTGACTGCATGACGTTTAAAATGTGTGTGCATGGTGTGTGTGTGTGTGTGTGTGTTTGTACCTGATATAGTGACCAGGACATTAAGTCCCTCTAGGACATCCATCTGCTGGAAACGCCGTCTGTTGATCAGAGGGTAAACTTTCCCCTGACCGCTGCGATCCAAAAGCATCAGACCGCTCTCTGTTCCCACCAAAAGGTTCACACCTACACCCACACACCACACACACACACACACACACACAACACAAACTTTTTTATTGGTGTTTAGGAAAACACCAATAACATGGATCACAGTTGCAAATACAGTGTGCAGTCTGGTCATTATGTAGCTTTATCAAGGCATTGCTGCCACCTTGTGGTCAAGAGTTCTTTAGCAACACCGTTTAATGATGTGTAACTACTACTTTGTTCTTTGTTACTTTGGTAACTGTGTTCTTACCCCAGAGTGCTGCACACAGGATCTCAGAGTTGAATCTTTTCTTGTATTTGCGGATCTCTGGCGTATCGCTTTGCGGGCGAGTGTTGACCGGGTTAACGTTGACCACAGAGCCCTTCCGAGAAGGGTCGGCCCTTAGTGCCTCTGCCAGCCGGGCGTCATTAGCATAGCCTAAAAGGTCAAAGGGAAGGGCTTAGGTAGGACAGTGTAGGATGTAGAGTTTACCGGGCAGGGTGGGGGCCAGTCAAATGATCAGCGTTAGAAAGATGGACAGATCTGCTTCATTTACTTTTGTTTATTTTGAGTACAGCATTGATTTTTAAAGTCTGAACCTGAAGGCTGGGACCGTTTGATTGAGAACGGAGCATAATTTGACCATTATCCAAGGAAATTATCTACTCAGATCTATAGGTGTCAACATTAACTACAAATTGCAGCTTTGTTTGTAGGTCACTCAGTTCACAGCAACACAGCAACCTCAGAATGCCATGCAGCCACAGCATCATATCATTTCATAGTCAGAAAGTCAACCACTACTCTCTCTGCCTCACTTTAGTTGCCATCTGGACTCTGGACGCCTGTAGGAAAATCTAAACTCATCAAATCAGCGATTACATGTAAAATGAACCATCTAGTATAGTTAAGGGGTCAGTGGCTGGTCACCAGCTGCATTAGGTGAGGTAATGGCTCCGCATACCAGAGTCCTTAAGACTAAAAAGATCTAGCCTTGATGATGGCCAAACCTCTGAGGGATGATGGGAACAAGAGGACTGCCTTGATAAGAAAGCGTTGTTTATAAACTGTGGCAGCTAACGAGCTCACAGAGTCCATGCCGCCTTTGCTTTGGTTATGAATGTTTCTCTGTGAATTTACTCCTTAACGCTGTTACTGTTCCCAATCTGAACTGTTTTGTAACCTCTGATTTTCCAAACTTAATGTTCCGGAATGCGAGCGGCAAATAGAAAACAGATCACACTCATGAAACGTTTGTAGCTTCTAAACCTCACAGGTCCTGAGTTTTCTCCAGTCTGGATCTTTTGATGAAAAGGCATGTGGACGCCTGGAATCACACGTTTAAAGAAAGTACCCTAAAACTTGCTGCGCATCTGAAACTTTTGGTATCTGATTATTCCCAGCAGCCAGTGGGGACGAGACTTACCGACGTTGTTGAGGGCGCTGCCGGTGGATGGAGAGACTTGGAGGAGGCGTGGGTCGATGAACGGAGTGAAGGAGGAAGAGGACTTGTGTTTCTGCATGTTGTTACTAGATTGGCTCTACAGTGAGACAGACTAAGAGTTAGTGGTGACAGAATATCAAATTTTTGAAAGGTTAAACACTTTTACAGAATTAAATCTCTACAGATAAAGCTTCATGTAAACAATTAACAAGACAATGCAGTCAAACAAGCAGGCAAACTGATATATGTGTATGTTTTGCATGCAAATACAACAAGCATTTAACTGGAGGGTAAAATTATATATACTGAGGAAAAAGGCAAAAACAACAGTGGAGGGTAAAACATATGGAGTGCTGCTGACAAAAAGAACAAAAGGAGAAACAAACATTTGGTTTAAAAAAAAAAGAATTCTGGGGAAACATACTTGCCCTGGTGCTCCTAACAGCTCTGTTTGCTGTGATCTATTGTGTGGGGAATGTGAGAATATGACTCGTTTGATAAAAATAGGCAATAAGGAATCAGATGAGATTTAGAGGCCGGGGGGGGAATGCTTGTAAAAGCACAACTAGCCTCCGAGGACACTTAACTAACAGATCTGTGATCATAAATATAAAACTGACTGAGGACCACATTATTGTAGTACTGTAACAAAGTACTTAAAAACATGTACAGTTAACTCTTTAAAAAAACGAAAACCTTTAAAAAAATCTAAGTCTTTGTCTTTTAGCTGTTATTCCACATCTCTCTGCAGGAAGCTTACACCAATGGAGGAAAAAAAACATCAGTGCCAACAGTGACCAGCAGAGGGTGGGCTACCCAAACCAGGACAGAAAAATTAGAGGTGTAGATCACACAATGTTTGGGGCCTGGGGGACATACCTCTGTGAGGATGCCGAGCTTGTCCAGGGGACTCTGAGGGGACATGGAGGAGGGGCTGGCAAGGCTGGAGGAGGAAGGGGAGTTGGATGCAGTGGAGGAGGGAGAGGAATGATGGCTTTGCTGAATCAAGTCTGGGAGGTGGTGGATGCGACCGGCAAAGCCGTTCCTGTCCGAGTGCTGTGTGGGGTGATGGTGGTGGTGGTGATGATGGTGGTGGGGACTGGGGGTGTGCTGGCCGAGAGCCGGGCCCGAGCCCGAGCCCGAGGCAGGACTTGGGGCGAAGCCCGCAAGCCGGACGGGGGTCTGGGCTTGGCCCGGGCCGGGGCTCGGACGCTTTCTGTTGTCACCTGCACTCTGGAAGTAGAAAGAGGGGTAGACGACTTTGGGTCTAGATGTGTTCCTGATTAGTTCAGGGGAGGGGAAGGTGTTAGCTAGAGCAAAGGGCAAACTACAGTGGCTAGTCTACAGACGTAAAGAAAACTCTTGTTAGACGGGAATTATATGCTAAAACAATATGCTGAGTCATTCAGTGTTACTAAATACACGTGATAAAGGCTAAGTTTCAACCTGAAGTCCTAAATGGATCTAAAATGTAACAAAACCTAATTAAATATCTAATGTTAGAATAAATCCCTATTGCTGAACTTCAACACTTTGTAACACTAAGCTGCTCTCCACCAGTCGCGACTTATACAAGAACAGAACATGCAAACAAAATGGAAAAACACACACTTGGGAATGGGTATGAATGAACAAAATGCACAACAGAATAACTCAAAGTATGTGGTGAATGGCTGCTTTGTTTAGCTGATGTTTGCTGTTTTATTTCCTTTCAGCCGGTACCTGTCGGACGATCAGCGTGCTGTCTTTGCAGGGTGTCGAGCCTGCGTCGCTTTCGCCTTCATCGTGAACAATCATAGTCTTCACCGACTCTGTCTCTCCGTTACTCAGCCTGGAGGAGCTGCAGGAGAGACAAAGGACTATTCAACACGAACACGTACCAGGTGAGCTAACAGGGCACTGCAGTTGTGTTAAAGAGGAATCCGACCTTGTGTACGAGATCAGGTTAAGGTTGTATACGTACACAGCTCTGGAGTCTTCTGGGCCAGAGGTGGACTCCTCGCCTGCCTCCTGGTCTACCTCTTCATCGTCGTCTTCATCAGTGGTGTCCGAGTCTTCGCTGGAGGATGAGTAATCTGTCACCTTATTTGGGGGGCGAACGTCATCAACAGCACGCAGCTCCTTGGCCAGAGCCGTCAGGTCCTAAAGGTCAGGAGGTGAAAGGTGAAAAACCTGAGTCAGGTCAGTTTATCTCACTCACTTTTCTCCCAGTGTTGGAACTTTGGCCACCCTTCATCTCAGATGTTAGCCAAGATCAGTCATATCATATTATCAGTTTAAAAAGTGAAAGAAGGTAAAGCAGGAAACAGAAAGCTGCTGGAGAGGAAGAGTGGTTATAGAGGAATGCCAGCTAATGAGAAGTCAACGCGAGAGCAGCAAAGCCAGAAGATGAAGCTAGAAAAGAAATGACTGCTGGACAGCTGATGCTCTTCAAGCTACTGTAGGTCAGGTTAGTGGATTAATTCTAATGAGAAAAGTATTAGAGCTGCAAAGATGAAAACTTACAATTATACTATGTCAATTCTTTATTGTGGTTAGAGAAGGCATGAGTTAAAATGGCCACCACCCAGGCAGAAGGACCAGTGGAGAGAAAGCAAGCGATAAGTGCAGGAAACCCCTCAGCCAGTGAGCGCAGTCCCAAGATAAAACAACCATTTATCACCACGTCACTCCTAAGAAGCCAGTTTACTATCATTCCCACACTCATGAGCCAAATGTCCCATCAGGTCACACTGAATCATCACACACATGTCATCATGTCATTATGACTACGCACACACACACGCTCTAGATCTAGATCCACCCCAGCT
Source organism: Collichthys lucidus (assembly GCA_004119915.2). Classification (NCBI taxonomy): domain Eukaryota; kingdom Metazoa; phylum Chordata; class Actinopteri; family Sciaenidae; genus Collichthys; species Collichthys lucidus. Next base: position 34,578,333 of record CM014079.1, on the reverse strand, counting down.
ATCGTGCTACAGTACTGGCTAGTCAGCTTGAGTCAGCTCTCACCGCTGGCCTGCTCGGTCTGACCAAGTCCCTCCTCTCCTCTGGTTTTTTCCCAGCATTCTCTGGCCGTTGGAGGGGTGAACCCTCTGATTTGGAAGAGGCTGAAGGAGGTCGAGGTGAAAAGGTCAGTGTTTGTTTACTAGAAAAAGCTATTTTAATGTGGTTATATTGTCCACCTCCTACATGTTTGTTGAAAGTGTGTGTGGACTCACAGCGGGCCCTGAACCTTTCTCCAGAGCCGCAGTGAGAACCGGGCTGAGAGCTGGAGTTACTGGAACTGCTGGAGGAACTGGAGCCTCCGCTGCCGGTGTTACTGGTTGGTCTTGGAACCAGTTTCTCCACTCGCTCCCACAGCAGCCGAGGCTCCGCCGCACTGTAGAGCCAACAGATGCCGAAGTCAAGGGAGTCAGAGATGAAGCCATTGTAGAGTCTTTTAACTGATAAGGTGGAGATTGACTGCACAGTGTGATTTGATGTGTTTTATATTATTAGATTAAACATACTAACAGCCAAAATAATATTCAATATGCCTTTTGTGGCTCATAATATGCCTAAAACCTGAGTAAATGTGTTTACACTTTTAATTTCAGTAGGTCTTCTGCATAATCAATAATTTCAATAAATGAATAATATAATATATGCAAAGAGACATTAGGGGTACACATCACACTCATTCACAGAGCTACTCTTAACTACAGTGGGAAAGGCTACTTTCCTCACTCAAACAGAGGGTCTAAGGACAGAGGGTGTCACTCCCTGTACAAATTGTAAAGCACTCCAAGGCAAAATGTGTTTTGTGAATATGGACTATACAAATGAAATTTGATCGATTGAATGACTAAAATTATAATTTTAGAATATCCTGTTTAACACAAAAAACATGTCCACAGTGAAGAACAGAAATATGCTAAATAAATAATTGTACAGTAAGAACAGAGTATGTGTTGTACAGCTGCAGGGTCTGAAGAAGGGAGAGAAATGACACAGACTCTCATGAGAAGCTCGTGGTTTGGAAATAGAAAGATGTGAATGTGTGTCCGTGTCACAAAGTTAGACAGCTAGCTCTGTTGCATAAACCCTCCCACACAAGTCCATAGACAATGACTATAGCAGCACAGTGAAGACACTGAGTGTACAGACACCTCTGTGTGTGTGTGTGTGTGTGTGTGTGTGTGTGTGTGTGTGTGTGTGTGTGTCTGTGTGTGTGTGTGTGTGTGTGTTAGATCTCCAAACAAGTATGTTATTCCCAGTGTCTTTTATAAAGTCATTGTTTTTCCATATCTTTTTAATTACATAGTTGAAAACAGCAGCCTGGTTTCACACTGCTTCACAGCACTTTGACTCCTGGAGGGTGCAAATGATTTTCTTTTACAAATTGACATTGTGTAGTTTTACTTCCTTAAGATATCATTTTTGTCAGAGTCCTGGACTGATTTAACACCTACAAAGTGTTCTGCACGAACACAGTAGCTGTACTAATACTGTATATTGTCCTCTAAAGATATAATCAGTGGTGTCCCACAGGGCACTATTCTGGGCCCAGTTCAACACCTATAAACTTTTCTTCTCTGTGTAATTTGATGCTAATTTTATCTTATATTTAATGTCCATGTAATGCATGGAGATTTACTATCATCAAATTTAATAAGCTATTGCAAAAATTCAGATTTTCATTTCCTGTATTTTTAATCTTATACTGTTTATATTACCAAGATGAACCAAACCATGCAGATGTGTATCAGTTGGCATGACTTTACTTATTTATGCATTTCCACATTACATCACATTATTTATGTATTACATTAAACATTTCATAATGAGTTATTCAGTTTTAATAATCCCACACATAATCATTTATATTTATACACACATTAGATATGTTACAACACAATCATTCAAATCAAAGGGGTTATGTCAGTTTACCTGGCAGTGTTGCGTTGCACAGCATGGCTGCTGTGTGAGGCGTTGCCATGGTGATGAGGCGAGTCTCGCCTTGGCAACACCGGGGACCTTGATGTAGTTCTGACAGGAACCTTTTGTGATAAAGACAGTGACCAGCTCACACATACACACTCTGTGTGTATGAATGTGCTTCATAGTGCTGCGAATACATGAAATACTCAAAAAACACAGCAGTCCATCACAAAACCTTCACTAAAGTCACTGCTGATATGAGCTGCGGATGTGCCTTCACCTGAAAGGAAACTATGTCACCTGCTGCAGACCAAGACTTTTTATCCAACTCATGCACCATAAAACATGTTCTAGACAAATCCTCCACCAACTAAACTCATCTCCACCTGGCATTCCCCAGAGCACCACTGTAAAACAGAACCATCACAGTAGTGGTCACGTGTCACACAGTCAAACATTTTTCTGATTCAGATGTAAAAATCAGACAAGCCAATGCAGGAAATTTGGCAGCAGTCAAAGCTCAACAAAACAAGACAGCAGTGCAGAGTATACCCGCAAGTCACAGCAGCCAACATTATTTAAAATAACATCAACAGACATTATTTCGCTTTGTTTACAAGTGTAAGTGAGGGACAATGAAAGGTCAGTCTTTTCTTAGCAACATGCTTTTCCTGTATTTCAAGACTGACATGATTCTTGTGACATTTTTTTTGTTTATCTGATGCTTTGATGAGCTGTATTGAAACTATGTTCTATAAAGTCTCGACAGGGTTGCGGTGCGGTCTGCCAGCAGATCTGTTTAGAACAGACGTTTTTTTTTTTCCTGTCTGTGGACTGAATTTAGATCCATTTTACTTTTTTGGATTCAGACTACCCACATTTGTGGGTAGGATCACATAGCTCTCCTGTCTTTCCTATACTTAGCCGAAGCGTTCGGCACGCCATACATTCAGGTGGGACAAACTGTTCTCTAAATGCAGAGCACTCTCTTGCTTTGCTTATTTTTCTCTCCCTCTGCAGTTTTTTATGTCCTTCTGTAGCTGCACAGTAAGGCTTAATCAGTTGTTGAGAAGAAAAAGCAGCACTCCAACCTTAACTAATGTTTCGCATTATCACAGCACCCACGGATGGGTTATAAAGAGGTCACAGACGGATTGTTGTGGCTCATAATAATAATGAGCTACCTCTATTTATGTCAGTACTGATTTACATCACACAGAGTGATGCAAGCTTCCTCTTTCTCATGATAGTTTGTGTATCGGGGGAATAAATCCAGAACAATATCTGATTTCCTCAGGAAGCCTTATGAGGCTGAACCTCGTTTTAGAGAAGACATTTTTTAGCCGACAAGCCTCATTACAAAAACTATTTTAATTGAATGTGGGTTTAATTAGATCATATATAATTCCCCTGCAAGTCTTTTTCTGCACTACAAGAAAAGAAAATCCAATACAGAATGAATTATTGATAGCATAAAGAATCAGGCGGAGGGTGGGAAGCTATTAAAGTAATGAATTAAACAGCTCAGGATAATGACAGTTTGATTTCTTGGGTATCAGGACGATGGTCCCGTTTGGTCAGTAAGCAGAAAATTGTGTTGAGTCTAAAACTACTGCTGCCAGATAACACCAGGGTTTTTTTGTCCTGTCCTTACCCTGGGCGGGACCTCCTCTGAAGGGGTCACTTCATGGGGCGAGGGCCTAAGCTGGGGGTGGGGTTGTGGGTCAGTGCGTGCAGGCGTAGATGATGATGATGATGAGGAGGATGACGATGATGATGATGATGAAGACGGAGGGTGATGGTGTTGGTGGGGTTCCTGGCTGTTGCGAAGGTGAAGATTTTCAAAGCTAGGGGCGAGTGGCTCGCTTAAGGACCGTGACACAATGGGTGGGGCGGTAGCGGAGGAGTTTGACAAAGCCACACTGCCGCTGCTCTTTAAAGCAGCCAGATGGGAACGGACCTTACAGATGACAAAAATAGAACACATCGAGGGGAGGACGGGTCAATCTGCATGCAGTGCACTCAAACAAGGACAGGGGCTTCAGGGTATTTTTAGGAGTTTGTCAGATTGGAGCCATACAGGAGCCTAAAAGGGTTTCCTAAGGAACACCTTTGTAAAAGCTTCAGGAACATTAGTCCTTTTTAGACATGGACTAGATAGTACTGCTGTATATATCTCTGAATGTAAAGGTAGCTTCCAGCAGTAAGTGGAAAAGCTATAATATGAAGGAAGAAGAGCATTTTCTGTCTTTTCACAGGCTGCATCAGTGACAGATTTTAAAACTTATTTTGATACTGAAGCCTGAATGACCACTGCCTGCTCCTGCTCTCCCTAGTGAATATATTTTCTTTGCTCAATTTCTTTCTTTACTTATTAGAGAATCATGCTGCCTGTTTAAAAACATCCAAATAAGCAAGCATAAAATGATAAAATACTAGGCTGGGCCTCTCATTTAGGTTCTATTTGCTGACATTCAGAAATATCAGCCCTGCATTTCACAGGGATGTAAATGTCAAGGTTATAATTAAGCCATATATTTATTAGAGAGCTAAAAAAGAAGGAGGAACATTTGATCTTTTTCTGTGTATTTAACCTCATCTTAATGTTCTGATTGCATTCAAGACCTGTTCATGTTGAAACTGATTGAGAGTGGAAATGTTACAGAACAGCTCAACACCAGAACAGCTGATTTAACTTAATGGCTTTACCTAAACTACAGAGGAAGGACTTGTCAGTTACTTGGAGGGAAAACCTGAAGACCGGTTGGCCTTAGTGGAACATAGTTGAAAAGTATGGCTTCAAATCAACACAAAGCTCCTAAAGAACCCAGTTTCTTAAAGAGCGTATCGAAGGAGGGAAGAAATCCTCAGAAAATAAAAGTACATACATGTTGTACTTTGTTGCAGAGGCTGCACCTTTTTAGGGAGCAGAAAGGAGGCCAGAAGTAAAGGAAAGGGGCAAAGTAAAGTCTGATGTGAAATCTGTTATTAACATATTAGATGAGTTATTTTGGAGGGAAAAGGTGCAGCTGGTGCAACAAAAATATCATATCATACATGTCATACTTTTGATTTCTCAGAGTGACACAGGCAGAACAAAAGACTGTAACAACAACAAAAAGCACAGGCAGTGAATGTGGAGATGAAGCTGAGAGGATCCAGAGACAAATATGGTTGGGACTCTCAGAATAACTGATTACATTATGGCAGTGGTAAAAAACACTACATGTAACTTCAAGACAATGTAAAGTCCTGCATTCATATTCAGATGATCTAAGACATTTTTTGTTCTGCTTTGAATTCAGTCTCCGGTCCAGTTTAATTGACAATATCACTAAGTTAAACTGGACAACGTGAGACAATCTGAATCTCCTCAATTTTCAGCCTCATCCCGGTACTAAGCATGGAGACAAACTGTATTTATGGGGCATGAACACAGGCCGGCATGCAAACTGAACCACATCAGCTCATACACAATGCACACATTCATGGTTTGGGGCATTTTGACACTGGACTGTGGGGCCACATCCCATCTTGCTGTATTCAGACCAAACCAGGTACTGCAGTGAATCGCTGCAGGATTGTGAGAGTGGAGGGGGCCTGAGTTTATTTTTTGCTGAATATAATCATGGTGAAACATGAGGAAAAAAAAAAAAAACTTATTTCACAGTTTTACAGAGTGCTCCTCGTTCTCATTCACTGTCTGTGTGGTTTGACCACAGCTGTCTCTCACCTTCAAACTATCAGACACAAACCAAAGGAAACTTCTTTGTGTCACAATTTTGCAGCATGAATTGTGAGCTGACTGTGAAGGAAAATGCATTCCCTCCTCAAAACAATGCAAAAACCTGTTTTAAGACTGGATTTGTTTTGAAACCAGACTTAGTTTCTTTAAACTTAAGCACGGCCTTCCCCTAACCTTAACCGAGTAGTTTTAGTTGTTTAAGTGTAACCAGACTTTCACGGCTTATTTTGTGGGTCCAGCAGCACCATGAGATCAGGTTTCACCTCCAGTTGTAGCGAATACGACAGAATGCAGCTTCTTGCCACTGCAGTTCTTAATTTTTTTAATTTAACTTGCTCTAATCAGACCTCAGAATGAACTCATCCAAGTTTGATTTAGTAGACGTTGAAGAATTTGCGTGTTACGATGCTAAAACACAACGCTGCAACTGAGCCTAATGACCTGCAGCTAATGAGACAAAACTGATGAATCCACTTTTAACGTAATGATCAATAACAGCAGCGAATTACATCATTACATCATCACCCCCTCTTCCCCCTCAAATCAGACTTGAATTCAGTAACTGCGATTATTCATGCATAGTGGATTGAAGCCTTCGCTCTGAAGATGACTAATACTGTCTGAGTCACTCTGCTGCAAATCTGGGTGCCCATGAATTATGGATGTGTTTAATCACCAGCACACAATACGGAGATACAGTATGTGCAGCAGAGAAGTACAAACCCCCAACAACAGCACCATGTTCACACAAACACACAGATACACAGTCAGAAAGAAGTGACTCTAAAAGAAAATGCGTCTTTGAAAAATACTTCAACGAGTGGGTGGACAACCTGTCAATCAAAGAGTTAATCATGGGAGAACAGTATATAATCAGGGTTGTGATCATTTAATTTTCATTACCACAAAAAGTTTCATAAAAAGGGCGACTTTTTTGAGATGAAAAAGAAACTTTGACAAAGAACCGCTGGCTCCTCTGTGTGTAAATCAACATTCTGTCATGAGCGCGGAAATTTGCACTTTAAAACTGGTGAATTGAAACAGAACTGATGACAACCCTGAAGCTAAAAAAAAGAGTGTAGAGAAGTTCAACAACAGCAGAGAGTTGGATCCATGATCTGGATAAAACAACCTGAAAGAGCTGAGCTAAATTCAGGTAGGAGGAAATGACAGAGAAGCAGCACAACTAGTGACATCCAACTAAGACATCTCATGTGTTTACAAAAATACCAGTTCACTCAAAAAGCAAACTGATGTGTTTTTAAGCAACCTGAAAAAGAGATGATAAGAACAAAGTTAAAACACACAGGCAACATCTGGAGTCAGTGGAGAAGGGAGAAAGTGTTACATGAAGCTACAAACAAGGCCGATTTTTAATGTTTTCAATATACTTGACAATTTAAATGACAGCACCCTAAATCGTTTCACTTTTCATAAGGTCAGTCCAGCCTGGAAATGAGCCTCCACACTGGCAGCATCAGGCTGCCAGAATCCTCTAAACAAAATCAAATTTGGCCTGTGCACATAGGAAAGATGGCACGTTTACAACCGAAAGCTTTGTGTTGATTAAGTTGATTGCTGCAGTGTGTTTCAAGAGTGTTTCCACCCCAGCCAGGTGTAATTATAACTGTTAGCTCTACAACTCCAACAATCCAAATGACTCAAATCACAGCTCATGAGGCGGGCACATTAAAGCTGTGTGTCTACTAGTTCACTTATGTTTGTATCCTCTTATACCAACTAACCAACCGATCTGTCTTTTATCTGAGCAAGTATGTCAGCATTTCCTGTAGCACACAATACAACCTGCCACTTTTAATTTGAAGCCACAACAGGAAGTATGAAATAAGTCTTTGTAGTTCCATCTGTATGGAAAGCTGTTTGTCAGATCAAAGTATGAACAGGACGGCAGTCTTCATGTAACATACAAGCATGTCATATGACTCAATGTGTGTTTACTTTTTGGTTTGAGGAGCTTTTGAGTCACGAGTCTCACAATCTGTTCACTTTGTTGTCGACAGACGTGGAGTGGAGGGGAGCATACGATGATGTGCTAAACCAGCCTTAGCGCATCCATCTGCCCATTAAACTATGACACAGCAAAGAGAAATAACACTGGACTGTAACTAGAGACCGACCCCACACCAACTCAAAATGTTGCCTGTGTACAACTGCTGTAAAAGTAGAGAAGATAGGGGGATGGGTTTGAAGACATCATGCTTACCTGTGGTTCCACAGGCCGGTGCATGGCGGGCGCCTCAGACGCCGAGTTCCCATTGGGGTAGGAAGACTCGGAGCGTGGTGGCACCGGAGGCTGCTGTGGTTTGGTCTGAGCTGCCTGAGGAGAACCCTGGATGTTCTTTCGGTATCGCTCATCAGCCTAAAAAGGATATACGTGCAGCAGCATGAGCAGTGGTTTGAGAGTGCAGGTCAACGTGTGTGAGGACATAAAGAGGAGAGTAAGTGGACAGAAGCTATTAGGTGCTACAGTTTGTTAGCTTCCCCCTGCAGAGCAGAGACGATTTGTACTAGCAGCACATCAGAAAGTCATCTGCTGATACAGGCACACCAGCAGGAGCAACAAAGCACTTCCTCAAGGGCAGCAGTGTTATTGTTGCCACGGTATTCCCACATCCCTGCTAGTAGGACAGCGGCACCGCGACCGGCGAAGAGTGTCATGCATTTTTCATGTGGAGGGAAAACATTCACGGCGAAACTGGAAAGGTTAGGACACACACGAGGTCCAGGACACAGATTCACAGGAAAAATTGAAGAGAGTGTTTCTTTAGTCTGAAATCTTAAGAATTGTAGGTAAACCCAAATTGAGATATTAAGTATCTTAAATTGAAAATGACTGCTCCTCAACAGCTTTCACTGAGCTACTCTACAGATTAAAAAAAAAAAAGTGTGTCAATAGTTCATTCCTGTTGACCAAAGTGTGTTCAATCAATTTCAGCGACCTGACAACTTAATATGCAAAGCTGTAGAATCAATCAGATTCACAAGGGGTGAATGTGTATCACTATAATTAATATAACATTGTAATCACCAATTTCACTGCTGGGATTTGGAAACATCACAAAACACTATTTGCAGTAGGCAGTTACAACCAAGCAGTAACTTCTGTGACTTTGAATTGAAGCTAATGCAGAAATACCAAAAACTGCAGTTCCTCAAACGTCCACTGGAGGCTGGCTACAGAATGAGTCAGTCTCCATAACTAAAAATATATTTTAATCTTTTTTATACAACTCGTCTGTTCAGATTATGCAGAATTAACAGTCTGGCTGCTTTGATTGACAGGTGAGTGCCATTGCAGGTGGCTTGTTTAAGCATCCAGGCGCCATTCAGCCCAACTCAGGTCACACAATGTCCATATTTATACTGTCTATGGTTCCAACTGTCAGCTGGGGTGATAATTTCACTGTTATTTTTGTTTTATCTTACAAATAACTTTGTCTAATCTGAAAGATTTTTTGGAATGTTGCCACAACCCAAGAGTTCAGCAGTAAAATTGGCGATTACAGTGTTATTATTACAGACAGGAATGATGTCCTAAGTTGTTCTAAACCACAGCTATCCTTTCAGTATGTAAAAGATGCTGACTTCAGCTGAAGCAGCCAACTGAATGTCACAAACACCCACTGTTCACCGTCATCCACGTTTATCCCCCAACATGGCTGCCAGAGTGCGTTTGGATCACTTGAAAGAGTTCAACTATTGGAAAAAAATTTTTGCAAACATCTGAATGTCCTGACAGTTCTTACGTCGCTCTACTGTGTGTTAACCCACCCAGTCCAGCTGTTTTTCCTCCCCCGGCAAGTGCTAAATGGCAACAGCAGGAAGAGAGAGATAGGAGTTACACTGAGAGCTAATGAGGTGGCTAATTATTACAGTAACTCCATTAATATGGCGGAAAGGACAACAGTGAGGCCAATTAGAGGAGCAGTAGTGTCCTCGCTGAAGAGAAGGAGCTGTTCAGGCGTCCACAGTGGTTCAGACAGGAGGAAAAAACTAGATAGTGTTTTCTAATCCAGGAAGGATGACTGCTGTGTTTGGGAGGAGATCAGAGACTTTGCATCGTGGACCGGATTATTGATTAGATTCACAAGTTTAGAAAAAGACAAATTCTAGTCACTCAGCTTAACTACAAAGCGTCCACACACCCCACACCAGCAGCTAGCCATCACCATGTACACATCGCACACCCAAAGCAGTGGGAGTGAGTACACACAAGCAAAGGAAGCGCTCTACAGGAGTCAGTGCGACGGCAATGAGCTGTGAGGGATCACCTCTCTGACTGGCTCAGAGTCAGGGGCGGGGCCTTGGAGGTCAGCGACAGGTTGCTTGGGTTCTGCAGTTTTTTCCAGACTGCGATTTTGAGTCTTATCAAGGTCGGTGCACTGCGGTTGTTTGGCTGTATCCGGTTCGGGGCTCTGCAGGGAATTTATCCTGTCCTGCTCAGGGTTTTGTGGGGGTTTGATGCTCTGTTGCTGGGCTGTTTTGTTACTATCCAGGTTCTGGTTTTGCTGGAGGGACAGCAGGTACGCCTGCTCCTGCTGCAGCTGTCTCTGGAGCTTCTGGGCTTGGCGCTGCTCCTCAAGCTCCCGCCATTTATACTCCTGAGTGCAGGAAGGGAAGTTGAAAACTCTGACAGAAAGATGGTGGCTGAAAGTGTAAACACTGTGTTTTATTCTTCAGGGGCCCATTTAGATGATAGAACTTTAGTTCCTTCTCAGATCCACACATGTTCTTACCTACAGGGCATTTAGAGTCGCAAAGCAGAGTCCCTAATGTTCACCTGAGCTTTCTAAGAGAAATGATGGACAGTCAGGTGTACACATCAGCTAAGGGGCTCTATATTCAATTATCAGCCTCTGAGAAGGAGGAGGGTTGTGTATTTTTGTTCCTCTTTGCTCAAGTTCTTTAATTATTTAATATTTTCTTGTAAAACGGCTGAATAGTTCTTGGGGTGGGAATAGATGAAGCTACAGAAATATATATATATATATATATATATATATATATATATATATATATATATATATATATATATATATATATATATATATATATATATATATATATATATAGGAGCATGCAAATAACATATTTGACTGTCTTTTGTTAGGACTACCACACCCACAAAAAAGGAGGTGCCTCACAATTCTCTTTTTATTTGTTAACATATGCTGCACATAAAAGTATATTGCTGAAATGGGAAAAAATTGTGAACTATGACTCTGCTGTGCTACGAATCCAATTTTGGAGGGACTGTTTTAGAAAAAATAAAGACTGAATTGAGGCTTTATTGTCAGTGGCTAGGTTGGACCGATGTGTCTGCTTTGAAAATCCGTACATGTGGATCTTTACAGTTAGTAAGGACTAAACAGACATAATGTCTCTAAAGGTGCAAGACTTTTTTTGACGGGCAAACTCAATAAAATATGAAGTTATGTTCAGCACAAATTTGGAGTGCAAATATTACAGCCCTAAAGCCCATGACATCTCATTACCATATAAAGTCAGGGTTGAGCTGAGAATTCTGAGAATGCTGAGGGCAATGATTTTTAGAAGTTTTAGAAGAATTTTGAAGTTGAAGCCCATCGCCAGAAACTGCATGTGAAATAGCAAAAAGTTGTTCAAGGAAACGTGTGTAGTTTGTTTCTCATAAACCTGGTCAAAGTGTCTGAGCACTTTAAATCAGCTCTGACTGAAGTGTGGTGACTGTGAAGGACCTGAGGAGTGCAGCCCATGATTAAGTGATGGTGTGAAGCCTGGAAGTGAGGACATGAGTGGTCATATCCTTTCATTCTTTGAGTATCCTCTGTAACCCCCGAGAGGATTTGAAAACTTCAAAAATGAAAAACATCAAGTCATCCAAAAAGCCCTCCAGATAACTGAATTCTTCTCCTGCACTGGAACATCTGGAATAAGAACAGGGGAAACCCTCTCTTCCTGGTGGATGACTAGTTTCCTGCTGACGACATCACCATTGCTGAGGGCCCTGTAAACATCCCGACTTCTCCAGAAAAAAAAAGCTGAGAACACTTAATTATTATTTTCATTATTAATGGCTCCTCAGGGATCAACAAAAGTCAGAAATCAGTCTCAAAAACCTCACTCAGTTTAGATCGGAAAGAAAAACGAATCAGGAAAGTTTGTGTAACGGAGGAATAATAAGTACCTGCATTATGAAATTTACCAATGTGGCAGTTGTGGAAACGTTAAAAAAATGAACCACTTGGGACAGAAACTGATGAATATAATAGTCAGGAAATGTTGTAGATGTAGAGAGGAGGATGTGGACCAATTCTCAGAGAATAAAAAAATATGGATATATGCAAATAACGAACTTTAATGTAAATGAATGTGATCTGTGGGATTAGACAGGGCAGCCAAACACTCACCAGCAGCATGGCCTGTTCATGGAGCAGCTGCTGCTGCAGGATCTCCAGGTGCCTCTGCTCTTCCTCCAACTGACGACGGATGTACTCCTGTCAAACACAGCCCACCCCACAATGTCAGAAAACAATAGTTCATACTTCCACATTCAGAATCTCAATTATGAGGAAAGTGTGATTACCTGTTCTCGATCTGCCCTCCTCTTCTCCTCCTCGGCCCTCCTGCGTTCTTCCTCCTCTTTGCGGCGTCGTTCCATCTCCTCGATGCGTCTCTTCTCCTCCTGCTCACGTCGGCGCTGCTCGCGCTCCTGCTGCCTCCTCATCTCGCGCTCGCGCCGTTGTTGCTGCAGGCGGACACAGGAGGCCAGTTCACAGCTGACAGTGTCCTAGTTCTGGTTTTTGTCTAGTCATATGTGACACAGAACTCCTGTTTTCTCATCTGCACGAAAACTAAAAGTTTAGTTTTAGTTTTAGAATGAGAATCAGGCCCCGAGTTACTGTATGTGACCTGCACGCACCTTTTGTTAGAACACAACTGTGATTTGTTGTCATCTCTTCACTTATCTTTGGTGCCAAAGCAGCTCGACTGAGCGGCACAATGAGACACAAAATAGGAGATGTTCTATTTGTGTGGATGTGATATTGTGATATTGGAGTAAACCAAAAGATTACTGATCACAGTGAAGTCCATTTACAGGACACATTGTTATAACGTGTCAAAAAGTGAGTGAACAGACAGAAAACGGACGAAGTCACAGAAAAAGTCAGAACTGTTTCTGAAGTGAGATGACACTTGTGATAGTGACAAGACATTATTCAGTTAAAACAATCAGTCGACCAGCTGATTCCTCGCTGAGACAGCAACTAGTTTGAAAATGTATTAGTCGTTTGTCACTTTTCTTGCTAAATTTCCAGCTATATATTGCACTAAATGGAATATTTGGGTTTTTTAAGATGTCACAGTGTGCTTATTTCACTATTTTCTTACATTTTATAGAAAAAATAAAATAAAAAACATTAACAGATAATGGAAATCCTACAATGATTTAAAAACTGCTGCAGAGGATATAGATTTATATCAAGAGTTTTGTTCTGATTTTTAAAAAATCCAGAGAATTCAAGGCCTTCTGTTCTGTTCCAGGACATTTGCTGTTCACTTCAAATCCAAGGGCTTTCAAGGCTTGTAAAACTGTACTAATGAGGCTTCAATAAAAGTTTAAATGTTACCCTAGCAAACTATGTTGATGATGTCTGTTCATTTTCACTTTGCAAACGCAGGACTAAAGACAGCAGTAGTCGAGCCTGTATTTACCTGATTGATGTGAGAAAATCTAGATGAAGACACAGAGTGGATGAGCTGGGAAGTCAACAGATTTCATCTTTTGATCGGAGTAATATCTTAAGTCTGACAGGCAGTTTTCTAACACTTGGTTGTCTAAGCAGACAGATGAGACATAACTCTGATTTCTGTGTGTCTCTGCGGTATGAGAAGGTGCTGTGAAAGCTGCAGGACATCACTTCAGGCTGTGACACATCGTGTTTATACACACTGAGCGCTCAGTGTCAGGATTCCAACAGGATAGCACATGTACAGTGGTATTTCTGTGACATGGCACAGGCTCAACTATGGCTTCTTATGTCTGATTTATCTACAGGCACCATCAGGTCATGAATCAAAAACACAGCCTGGAGCTGTGACTTCTGTGGGAAAACATGAGCACAAACACACACAAGTCCTGCTCCTGAATCCACAAGCCGAAACTCATTTCATGTGTTTGCTTCTATCCATTCCTATGTTACAGTATCTAGGTCTCTGTTGCTGTTCTTTCCTTCCAGAGAGGGACGTGAACACTTCAGGCCAAGAGAGGAGGAAAATGAGCCGCGCTCATGCAGACACTAATAGAAAAGAACCACAGCTCAGAGAGATAGAGGATAATTACAAAACGGCTTTTTCAAACTCGTCCTCGGGGAACACCAATTAATATTCTAAATTTGATCTCTGAGTCTTTATATAAAATTATCCGGCCAGAAATCTAACCACTAACCTCCAGGTCAAAAGTCTAATCTTATTACACACAGATAGTGTGCCGACGCCCAGCAAACCGGTTAATTCCTCCCCAGCTTCTCACACTATCCGGCTCTTAGGTCTGACGTGTGTCTGGACGAGAGCTACTAACTTTTTTTTTTGCACTTGCTCACGGTTATCATGATCTTTTGGGGGCTTGATTTTGCCTTTGTACATGAGGCCACGCTCTACCAGATGAGCACTTCCAGATTTTTAACTGAAGCTACAAACACACCAGAAGACGTTCAGTGTGAGTCCTGTAAACACAGCACGTAAAGCACATTTAGTTTGTATTGTGCTTTTTATCTAACAGTTTATCAACAGCATTAAACTCCATTAGGGTTTATTAGATCTTGACTACAGTAGTTTATCACCATCAATCTGTAAAGGATTTCTTATTTCCTGCATCAAATCACCTCTACAGCCAATGTTTCTCACTGTTGTAAAATGGTGATGTCACTCACTCTCAGAGGAGACACTGCTTGTAGTGAAGTGTGTAGGAAGCTTTATAAATAACACAAGTCCTTCTCTGAGTATTTTTAGTCTTATTCTAACACTCAGTGGAGCTCCTGGGAGGAATCCTGCGATGCTCCATGAATAATAGATGCACTTAAAATATAGTTTTACATTAAACAGAAGACTGTGCAAACAAAGTTACGCTGTTTTGACTCTGACGCAGATAGAAAACTTGCGTGGCTGAGGTAAAACAAGTCCTCTATAAGGCCTCACCTCCTCTAGCCGTCTCCTTTGCTCCTTCTGCTGCTCGATACGTTTCTGCCTCTCGGCCAGTAGTTGTCGCTTGTACTCCTCCTGCTCACGGAGCTGCTGCTCCTGGAGGAGCTGCTGGCGACGCAGCGCCTCCGAGCGCTCCTTGTTCTCCTGCTGCAGCCGAATGAAATCGCGGCGCAGGGTGGACTCACCTGGGACGTTGACTATGGAGCTGTGCAGGGGACACGAGAAGAGATTTTAGCTGGTGCGCTCGCTCACAACGAGTTGCTGTTAATAGTGACATTGTAAAATAAAAGTGTCAGTTTGTTACATAGAACCAGAGAGCTGCGGTGACTATACTAGTTTGCATACACAAGGACTAACTAATTCCTATACATTTATACTGTTTCATATGTGTTGTAATACTGTATTGTTACCTTGGCTCTCCTTCCTGCTCAGATGCCTCTTCCTCCTCTTCTTCACTGCCACTGTATTCATACTCCGTCTCATCTGTGGATAGGGGAAAATGAATAGAACAGTGTTTAGTTTAACTTCATGTAACCTAACACGCCACGTACATCAAGGTTGGAAACTTTAGGTAAATTAAATGTATAAACCAACATTTTGAGACTCTCTCCTTCTGAGTTGGTGAATAAAACATTAATAAAATGATAAATGATTCACAAGAAAATGTTGTAGAGCAGCTACTGTTTACAGATCCAGCAGTCCATTTTGGTCCCGTGTCTGTTGTTTTTTTACAGGATAAAATCCCCCTCCCGGGATCAAATACTGTGTTTCAACAGACCTCCCCTCTGGGACTCACCCTTCTCGCCCCGCTTCTTCTTGGTTCGGTCGATGTGGTCTTTGAGCTGGATGCGGACCTGCCTCTCGTTAGGCTGGTCCCGGATGAAGGGGTGTTTGAGCAGCTGCTCGGTGGGAGGACGCTGGGTGTAGTTTTTCACCAGGCAGCCCTCAATGAAGCTGAAAAACTTCTTGGACCTGTCAGGTTAGAGTTAAACGATGATGTTTGAGATGATGTTGCATATTCAGCCACAAGTATATTTGTTAATACGGGAGAATAAAGGTTAAATCCTCAGCGCACCATTTTTTGGACTTGAGTCGAGGTGGAGGGTTTCTGGGAATGAGGAAGAGGGCTCTCATTGGATGCATGTCACACAGAGCTGGAGGAAACAAACAAACAAACAGACACATTTTAGACTGTTTCCATGAACATGTTAAACCGATAAAACTGTCTTATTGTCTCTTACTCATTCCTTTGTGAATGCTTTATCGTTCTGAGAATGCCAAACAAAGCACTGCCATGTTAATGTGATGTGTACTTACGGGGAGCTCCCTCAGCCATCTCGATGGCTGTGATTCCACAGGACCACAGGTCACTCTGAAGGACAAAGAGCAGATTCGTCAATCATTGTGCGCACATTTCTCACACTTAGAATATCTACCAAGGAAGCAGGCAGCAGTGGATCTCAAACTTTGAAAAGGTCTGTAACTTCTCAGAAATTAGCTAAGCAATTTCAGTTTTCATAAGAACAGACTTAAAGCAATATTTGATACAGGTTTCTCTGGATAATTAACAAACTACTTTCTGCACAGGGTTAAATCTACTGCAAAATTATTTTCCTCTCCACTGTAATGGGGTGGCAGCAGTCTGGAGTGTGAAACAAAACCCCTCAGTCACGAGTCTGTGAGAAAATGTTCTGTTTTGTGTTATTTGGCAGTTGTGTCTGTTGAATTATGTACACATTCTCGATGGGCCCCCACTAACTGGTTAAAAACTGCAGCTTTGATGGGGACACACAGTGGGATACACTATAACAAAGCAGATCCGGGTTCTTACCCTGTAGTCGTAGGTGGCGTCTGGGTTTTCATCACAAGCGATGACCTCAGGAGCCATCCAATATGGCGTCCCGATGAAGGTGTTCCTTCGACCTACTGTCCGGTCCAGCTGAGCACTCACACCAAAGTCCACTAGGAAACAGAAAGTCAACATCAGTCATTATTGGTTCCAAACACTTTCAACAATTTGCAGCTGTACAGTGAAACTATCTTTAACTATTTCATCCACACAGTATTTATCATCCACGGCTGGTTAAAGGAAACCTGGTTCCAGACCTCTGAACTGTCAGCCAAGATATTTTTCATGAATTCATATAGTTCTGCTGGTTTTTGCTCTTAAACAGCTGTTTCCCTGGTGAGACAAACAATCGAGCCAATCGGAGCTTTGCAGGGAGAATTAAGAGCAGCAGTGTTATCGTCCTGTGCCAGAGCGAGAAAAAAAACAGCTGCAAACATGGATGAGCTCAGCACAGCTGTATACATGTTGTCTGCAGGGTTCATCCAGTTAGAACCTTCACACAGATACCTGCTCCACAGTCTTACTGTGCCAACGTCTAAAAAACATGATGTGAAACGATGGGTACACGGTCTAGAAGTGTCTAATATTATACAACATTTTTCAGTACTTTCCTGCAGTGTACAGCAATAACTCCTAATAATATAATCAATTATATTCAAGTGTCCTGGACCTAAATAGGCAGCATGATTAATGCACTAATTTGGGTTTTTTGCCAAAATCATAACTTTAGTCAAGATGGTGCTAAAATATATTTTCCCCAACTATATTTAGGTTCCCTGTTAAGGGCCAGTCTTGTTGTCTAATTGTTATGTAAATTCCCAGGTTATTCCCATTTATTCCCATGGAAAGTTTACAACTACTGGAATTTTGCAAACCTACTTGCCCATTATGAGACAATAACGTCTGTAACTACTGTAGGCAGTAGTAATGACAAAGCTGATGATTCGACTGGACTAACATGACTGCCTACAACAGGCAAGAGGATATATTCCATTTTGTTTGGGATGCAGACGTCACTCACTGCTTGCAGAAAAATAATAACTTCTTACACAAAGCCCACTCTCTGTTTTAGAACAGGGACAAGACGTAATTCTGTGTTTGTGAAGTCTTTACAGATGATGACAGGAGCTGAGTGATGCAGAGCAATTCAGTCCATTAGTCGTTAAGTCATGTAGTGACTACGTACGGCTTCATTAAACAACTCGATTAATAAAAGCTAAAAACAAGTACAAGCCAAACTATGAGAAGTGTTGAGAGGTGGTGTGTGTGGTGCTGTTCCACCTGCCAGCTGGTTCACCTGTCAGGAATGAGGATAAAGTGCGTCGGCTCACAGACAGACAGACAGACAGACAGACAGACAGACAGACAGACAGACAGACAGACAGACAGACAGACAGACAGACAGACAGACAGACAGACAGACAGACAGACAGACAGACAGACAGAGGCATGTGAGGACACACACTCTTTTTGCAGCTGCCTAACAGCGCTGTGTTTCTGTTTTGTTGTACTCGAATGATGTGAATTAATGAAGCATTAATGGACATGCTGCGTGATGTCTGCACCGAGGAGCCCTGCTGTGGTTCTGAGGCAATTTGCAACATGATGATCAAAATACATCGACGGCCATTTTCCAATCAAATGAATTGAATACTAAACTGTGTGTTAAAAGGAAGGATTTGCATAACTGAGCGCGACTTTTAGAAAAGGCCTGACACTGTGCGGTCATGTGAAACATTACAGATCAAAAAGCTCGAGTTGGCACTAGCAGGGTGCTGACTCAAATCTGCTGCTGCAGTATTTTTTCAGAGCAGCCATCCAAACCACAGCGCAGGCTGCGGTCCTGGTCTACAGGCCCCGACTGGACCCGCCATTCAACCAAAATAGAACCGTCACATACCCAGTTTGACTTCAGCGTTTTCAGTCAGCAGCACGTTTTGTCCCTTGATGTCGCGGTGGATGACATGATGGGCGTGTAGGTGAGCCAATCCCTGCAGAGAGAGCAGAAACATAAAATTCTAACATCTTACATGCAGCACGTTAGGGCTGTGCGACATATCCATATTTTAATCTTTGCATTGTGGGATTTGTAGTATGAGTGGTGGGAGTGCAATTTACCACGAGCTATTATTATTAACAGACATATGAAATTATCCAGCCACGGAAAAAATATCTATCTATCTATATATATAGTATCGCTATTCAGCTAAAAAAATCCAAATACGACTTTTGACCAGTCCTACAGCACATGATGCTTCATGGAGCAGTTATTCTGTCACATCAACAGCAACAACATGGAAGCAAGCAGTCAAAAATATTTGTTTGAGCTTCTCATTAAATTCTATCCGACTCTTTGACTGAGGGAATGAAAAGTCTGACTAACCCTGAGGATCTCTCGGGAGATGTAGGCGATCCAGTCCTCCTTCAGTGTGTTGCCTTTGGTGTTCTTCACAAGGTCTGTGATGGAACCGGCGCCGCAGAACTCCATCACCAGCTGGAGGAGAGAGCACAAGATAGTGAGAAGACTGTGAACAATCTCTCGCACACACACGCACCGTATTTTCCTCTTTTAATCAGATCAGGACGGAAATGTCAGTGTGTCTGATGACGGAAAAAATTGTTTAGAGATTGGGATGGAAGACTATGGGCTCATGGGAAATGTGGTCTTAATATGAAGAAATGTGAGCAGCAAAGCAACATTGTATAACTTTTCTACCATAAATTAACAGGTCAAGAGAATCCTCATCATCATCATGCACAGATGTGTACTCCCTGTACAAGTCAGTGCATGTGAATGTGAAAATGTGTAATTTTAGCTAATGTTAGCCAATGTCAGCTAATTTTAGCTAATGTTAGCCCAGATTATTAGCCCTGTTGCTCAGCAGCATATATGGACATAATGGCAGAGGCAAAATGACTGAAGAGGACAATGGAGAAATGTAAGAAGAGAAAGCGAGCGAGCAAGAAGCCAGCCCTTTATTTCACCAAGCTGAAAGACAGACGCTGAGCTGGGCTGACTGCTGTTGGACTAGTCAGTAACATTAGCTGCTGCTTTGTCTGCTGTTGTTGACCTTGCTTGGTGTTTGGCTGTTAGCAAAGTTGTCGACTCACTAGTTTCTGATCATAAGTGATGTAATCAACAAGAACAAATACAGATATCACATATATATGTACAGATATCTATATTTGCCACAGTGATAAAAGACTCTGAAACTCTCAAACCTAAATCGTAAACCTACTAATTGTAATGTCGCTTCAGGAAGGTAAAAATTCCACTAATTAATGGGGGGGGGCACTAAAATCACAAAAATACAGATTTTTACCAAAAATTTGACACATTTTAAACCCTTTAATGTCATATAGTATGTTTCTTCAATTTCATGTAACATTCTTATCATTGTTTTACATGAATGCTCAGGTATAAATAGGTTATTGCTTTATGGCTAAAAATCAATAACATGATATCACAAAGAATATTCTGATATGTTTAGAAATCACAGTATATATGTAATTAATGTTTAAAGATCAGCTCCAGACAGGCTTTAGTGTACAAATACTGCTTTGTGTGTTGTGACATGGTTTTCCCAACCTTGTCAAAAAGTATAAACTCCCTCCACAATCTATGATTATGCAAAAGTTTCAACTGTTCGACAAAACATGTCTCCCACTTCTCATGTTCATTCTCGGTGTCTATGTGCTGGAGGTTTTAAGTTTCCACAACAAATTTTGTGACTGGTTTCCTAATGAGTTGCAATGTCATAAAATCCTGCTCATACATGCATGTCTTCAACTCATATTTAATGAGAGCAGAGAGAAACTCTGTCCTCCAGCAGATAAATGCAATAACAGCCTTCTGGTGTCTAACTGTGCACAGAGAAGGGCAAGGTGAAGACACTTTGAGTGGACGAGAACTTTAAATCCAGTGAACTGTGTTTCACAGCCCTGCATGACATGAGACAAAACTTTTCAAATAAAACAGAAGCATAAAAACAGTTTCCAACATCATGTTTATTCTGAGGTGAACAATATGGTCATGATATGACCAGAGCTGAGTAGTAAGGGCTGTGAGGGGTCGTGGAGCAGCTGTAAAAACAAACACAGGGCCGTGTTTTGGACTCAGAGTGAGATCTCTCCTCTCGAGGAACAGCAGAGCTGCAGGGTCATAAAATGAGCTAATCGTGCCTTCAGCAAAGCAGCAGCTATAAATCTGTGCTGCTGGTTTGTTTTTCCTCTGCTTCTTCCCTCTCTGATTAACTCATTTTTGTTTCACATTCTTCTTTTTGTTTTTTTGTTTTTTTTTGGCGGGGGGGTAATAAAGTGTGAGATGGATGGGGTAAGTGCAATGAAACAGCCCCAATATAGCCGCACTAATCATGACTTAATGTTGGAGAATTTGGTGAGTGCTGATCTGTAACATCTCTGTAGTCCAGTAACTTTCACTCATAACACTGTATGGTTTGTTATTGAGGGGGAGAGCTGATACATATTACACAACAAGTAGTTCTGACCAAGAAGTCTGATTGGTCGACTAGACATTTAGAATGTGCTCAAATCAGCATGACAGCACAGCTGACTCATCACTAAAAATATTACTCTGCTATCTCCACATTGTCACATTCGGAAAGTTTAAATTAAAGGATATTTTAAACAAGTACACTGGAAATCAACAGAATGGATTTCAACTTTCTGGATTTTATGAAGCTGTTAGACTGCCTCATTAATACAGGTGTGGACCTCGTTATTACAGGTGTGGACCTCAATAATACAGGTGTGTAACTCGTTATTACAGATGTGTACCTCATTATTACAGGTGTGTACCTCGTTATTACAGGTGTGTGCCTCAATACCAGTGTGTACCTAATTAATACAGGTGTGTGCCTCGTTATTACAGGCGTGCGCCTTATTAATACAGGTGTGTGCCTCGTTATTACAGGCGTGTGCCTTATTAATACAGGTGTGTACCTCGTTATTACAGGCGTGTGCCTTATTAATACAGGTGTGTACCTTGTTATAACAGGTGTGTGCCTCGTTATTACAGGTGTGTACCTCATTAATACAGGTGTGTGCCTCGTTAATACAAGTGTGCGCCTCGTTAATACAGGTGTGTGCCTCAATAATACAGGTGTGTGCCTCGTTATTACAGGTGTGTGCCTCAATAATACAGGTGTGTACCTTATTAATACAGGTGTGTGCCTCTTTTGTGTATAGCACATCAGAGATCAAACAGTTCAGTGAACTCGGAGAAAATGTTGGACTGAAGAGGAATATTTAGTTTAATTTTACAAAATTATTACATCGATCTTTTTTCAACTTGTCTTGACTTTTGAACTTCACAATGCTGTGGACTTATTGGAAATGATTAGATTACATCCTCCATCAGGTCTGCTCTATTAGCTCAAAAATAAAAGATCACCGATTTAGGAGCTGAATCTGTCCATGGAAAATGATTTTACTCAGCAGATATCTTAATCACAACAAGACTGAACTAGCAAAACAGTTTAGTGTTTATATGTGTGCATTTATTCAGTTTGGAAACTCTAGGCATCATCTCTGTTGCTAGGTCCTTACTAAGGCTTAGACTACTTGCTGGCGTAGTAAACTGGGTTTCATTGCATATAGTAGTCTACAGCAGTGACGGATTGTTTAGTAGTATTAGTCAGTCCTATGAATCTCCATGGAAACAGAGATTGGAAAAGAAAGAGGACAAAAAAATGTTTATTTTAAATAAGAATATGTTTTGATCATATATTTTTATTTAAGTTGGTAATTGTTGTATAATCACAGTATTACATTTGACAGTGAGCTTTACCTTATTATTGGCACTTCAGTGATTATGGACATGACCACCTCACTGTTGTGATGATGAAATTCAACAATTTATTGAAAACATCTGGTTAAATCAACTTCTCGCATAAACCAGAAAGACATTTTGGCCAGAATCTCACTTTTTTGTTCTTTGTGTATTTATTTTTTAAACAATGTCGGGAATCCAGAGATTGTCATTGGTGGGAATTTTGTGTTAGCTATATTAAGTTTCAGCACATTGCGTTTTAATAAACTCACCCATAGCTGGTCGTCATGGCCCGGGGGACTTTTCTTGATGAAGGCTCCATAGTAGGTGGCTATGTTTCTGTGATGGGAGTACTTCTTCAGCATGTTGATCTCCAGCTTAATTTCCTCCTCTTCATCCTACATGAGAGAGAGACAGACAGGGAAACAGATGAGTGTTAATACATTCTTATTACCTGAGAGACAGCGAAGAAGCAGGTTGAAGGTTGTTAAAGGTGGAGGGAAAATTAATACCAACACACACTGACAGGTAAACAAGAGTTACTATGGAGTTTGCACCGTCAGGTCACCTAGTTTTGTCACTTTGACTTCTGCTTTGATTTATTTATCACGTATCTGCCAACTTTCTGCAAATCTTTTCAAACCTACACGCATGTTTGACACACTCTCTAGACACCTACACACTCTAGTAAGTTTTAACTCAAACGTCCAAACATTCCTACGGACTGAGTTTTGGAAATATAAGGTCCCGTTGGTCTGCAGGTGAAAAGGGGTTTCTGTCCTGCCTAGAAAGTGCTAACAGTTTCCACTGAGACGTGGAACTCACACACGAGCTCCAACTCCACTACATGGAGTTATTTATTCATTGTCAAGCTTTAAAGTGCATTTGTGTCTTCACTATGTTTTTTATATCTTCCTTCAAACCAGTAATACACTAACCCCAACAACATCACCATGTACCATACATCTGACCGAACACACAAATCAACACATTTCAACACACAACACTGAGCTGTTTTATTCAGGTATACGGCTTCTTCCACAGTTTTAGCTGTGCAGTAAAAATGAAACATCTTCTTCTTCAAACCTCTCAAATGAATGCATGTTCTTTTTTTTATGAACTGGAAATTCTCATACATTGTTAGATTTTTGACTGTTCTCTAGGAAACTGACACATTAAGATAAGATAATACTTTATTGATCCCACAACAGGGAAATTCACTTATTACAGCAGCAAAAAATAGAAACAAAGGAGGGAAACACAAGTATACATATTTACAAAAAGTACTAAAGTATAATGTGCAGGTTTAAGAATGTGCTGATTTGCTAGACAAGTACTAGGGTAGAACATAAGTGTACAGAAACAAAACAAAAACAGACATGAACAGGAGACTACAACATGATCAGGTGCAGGTGTTGTAAAGTCTCACAGCAGCAGGGATGAAGGACCTGCGGAACCTCTCCTTCTTACACCGTGGGTGTAACAGTCTGCTGCTGAAGGAGCTGCTCAGAGACCCCACAGTGTCGTGTAGGGGGTGAGAGGGGTTGTCCATGATGGATGTCAGCTTAGCTAACATCCTCCTCTCACCCACCTCCTCTATGGAGTCCAGAAGACAGTCCAGGACAGAGCTCGCTCTTCTAATAAGTCTGTTGAGCCTGCTCCTGTCCCTGTCCGTGCTGCCCCCTTTCCAGCAGACCACAGCATAAAAGACAGAGTCTGCATACTCCGAAGGACCTCAGCCTCCTCAGCAGGTGGACACGACTCTGGCCCTTTTTGTAGAGAGCATGGGTCTTGTCAGTCCAGTCCAGTTTATTGTTGAGGTGAACACCCAGGAATTTGTAGCTCTGCACCACCTCTATGTCCGATCCCTGGATGTTCACCGGTGTGAAGTGTGATGCTTTCCTCTGGAAGTTTACGATCATCTCCTTCGTCTTGCTGGTGTTGAGCTGAAGCTGGTTTAGCTCACACCAGCTGACAAAGTCCCTGATGATGGTCCTGTATTCCAGATAGTCACCCTCTGAAACACGTCCAACGAAGGCTGTGTCATCGGAGAACTTCTGGATGTGGCAGTGGGCGGTGTTGTGGGTGAAGTCCGAGGTGTAGAGGGTGAAGAGGAAGGGGGAGAGCACTATACCCTGAGGGGCACCTGTGCTGCAGAGCACCACGTCAGACACACAATGCTGAAGCTTCACAAACTGTGGTCTGTTGGTGAGGTAGTCTGTTGTCCACGCAGCCAGGTGTTGGTCTACTCCCACCCTTTCCATCTTCGCTCTGAGCAGTGATAGCTGGATGGTGTTAAACGCACTGGAGAAGTAAAAAAACATGACCCTCACAGTGCTCCTGCTGTCCTCCAGGTGGAGCAGTGATCTGTGCAGCAGGTAGATCACTGCGTCCTCCACCCCGATCCCAAGCTGGTAGGCAAACTGCAGGGGGTCCAGCTGTGCGCCCACCAGCGGTCGCAAGTGTCGTAGGATGATCCTCTCCATAGTCTTCATCAGGTGAGAAGTCAGGGCAACAGGCCTGAAATGGTTAGGCTCCTTGGGGCGCGGCGTCTTTGGTACCGGGACCACACAGGAGGTCTTCCACAGGGCTGGGACCTTCTCCAGGCTCAGGCTCAGGTTGAATAAGCGCCTGACGACACCACAGAGCTGGTCAGCACAGTCCTTAAGTAGCCTGGGGCTGATGCCGTCCGGGCCTTGCCTTGATCTTTTTTAGATAGGAGTGAGAGAGGGAGGGGGGCAGAATCAAATCTGTTGAAGAACAGATTCAGTTCATCTGCCCAGTCCTTGCCCCCGCTTACTGGGTTCCTCCCCACTCCTTTTCCGTGGCCTGCGATGGTCTGCGGTCCTCTCCAGACATCCCTGTTGTTCTGCTCCTGCCGCTTTTCCAGTTTCCTTCTGTAGCTGTCCTTCCCCTTCCTGATCCTCAGCCGGAGTTCCCTCTGGACTCTCCGCAGTTCCTCTTTGTCCCCCGATCTGAAGACCCTCTTCTTCTCGTTAAGCAGGGCCTTGATCTTGGAGGTCACCCAGGGTTTGTTGTTGGGAAAACACTGTACCAACTTGGAGGGCACAGTGTTCTCCACACAGAAGTTAATATAATCCGTGATGCAGTCGGTCATGCTGTCAATGTCACTGCCGTTGGGGCTGCAGAGTGCTTCCTAGTCCGTTGTCTCAAAGCAGTCTCTGAGCCTGGCACTGGTCTCCTCAGACCACTGCTTCACACGCCTCTTCACAGCTCGTTGTTTATTCACCACAGGGGTGTAGTCTGTGGGATGAGGTGTATGCATCCTTGATGTTTGCATACACTAAGTCCAACGTTTTATTGTCTCTGGTGTGGCAGTTCACGTACTGGGTGAAGATGGGGAGAGCAGAGGACAGAGAGGCATGATTGAAGTCACCGGAGATGAGCAGGAGGGATTGGGGGTGCTGGTTTAGGAGCTGCGAGACGACAGTGTGGATCTGGTCTGTAGCTGCAGCAGCGACCGCCGAGGGGGGGATGTACACAGTCACGGCAATGACCTGTGAAAACTCCCTTGGGAGGTAGTATTGCCGCATGCTGACCGCTAACAGCTCCAGGTCTCTGGTGCAGAATTGCTCCTTAACCCTGATGTGTCCCGGGTTGCACCACCTATCGTTCACAAACACAGCGATCCCCCCTCCCTTCTTCTTACCGCTCTCCGGTGCTTTCCGGTCCGCACGGACGAGCTGGAATCCGTCCAGGTTAATGTGCGAGTCCGGAGAAAGTTCAGTCATCCAAGTCTCCGTGAAGCACATGAGGCTGCATTCTCGGGACTCCCTCTGCAGCCGGGTCAGCGCCGTTAGCTCTTCCATCTTGTTGGGGAGAGATCTTACGTTCCCCATGATGATAGACGGTAAACATGGTTTATACCGTCTTTTCTGCTCCCTGCGCTTCAATCCCGCTCTGCATCCTCCGGCCGCTCCGCGCAGAGAAGGGGAGCAATTACACGTTTTAATCAACAGATATTATAATAAAGGAATGAACAATATGTTGGCCTGTGCTGACCCTGAAGGTTTGCAGAGTTGCACTGGATGCTTTTACAGCAGCTTTTGCTGTGTCGCATCACAGTCACAGTGTTTGTAGCAGCATGTCGAGCAGCTCAATAAAAATGCAGAGGGGAATTTCCCCGACCAGCATTAAAAAAACAGTATCCCCATTAGAAAACACATTTTCTCATAATATTTACATTTCTTTCACCATGTTTTAGAAGGAACAGCCAATGATTTGACTTCTGCATAATATTTGAAGCGTTGGCCCCCCCTACCAGTGGAACACTTGTAGTTATAGACAGTAAAGAGAAAACATGAAAAAGGCATAAATAGGTGAAACCAAGTTAAACTCAAAGTCCCAGCAGCAAGGCTCCAATCTCTGGAACTTTTCTTTCCTTTCTGTTCTGTTTTCAGTTTCATCTATGGAAGATGTGCTGAAGAACCAAGCAAGGAAATAAACAATGTCCTAAAGCAGTGTAATAAATGGATATGACTCCACACAAATACAGCCTTAACTGATAATAGCTGAACAAACTCCCACCTCTCACTCTCACTCAGGATATTACAGTACAGATTCAGACACACAGACTGACACATAACAAGATCCACTGATTATTTCTCAATGATTGCAGCATCGCCAGACCCGTGTGACATTTATTTGCAAGGGTTTTGCATCAGCCGGCCGTGCATCTGATCCCACAGGCCCGACCGGGGCTGACCTGACATGACATTTTCACTGTTACGGCCGGTCGATAAGCCGGAGCGTGACGCGCGGCTGTGGCCTGGAACCCTGAGCAAACTGAGCGCTGCAGCAACCTCGTATGTCCACAAAGGAAAAGCTCTGAGGAACTGAGAGCTAAACTGTTTTGGTAAACTGTTTAGTAGTGGGGTTCATTCACAAAAGCACTGGCTCTATTAAAAATGATCAGGGTCTCCGTGCTCTCAGTTAAACTAAAAGTCTGTTATGCTACCAGCTCTGTGAGCTAATGCTAACAAAGGATGGGCATGTTAAGTCATTTCCATGTTAGAGTCCTTGCATTTCAATATTATTGAGAAACAAGTCTAAAAATGAACACCCAGGAAAAAATGCAGGTGGAGTTTGGGTTATCCTATCTTACTGTGCTATTCTCACTGTAGCCAACATAAAGAAAAAACATATCCACAGACATTCAAATGTTACAATAATTTCTTGCATAGCTACACATTCACTTTAGTTTCTGTAAGACTAACTATTACAGTCTAATGTTTCACATTTGTGTAATTTGGCAAACAACAAAGAAACAACAGAGCTTTGTCACAGCAGCATTGTTGACATGAGACAGCCTAGTAGTTAAACACAGGAGTCACCAATGACACTAATTAAGGTTTAATACAGGTCAAACAGAGTCAGGGTGCTGGAACCTTAATTAGCATAGCTGGTAACACCTGTGTTGACACAGCAAAGGTGGAGTGACGTCTGTCTGATACAGTAGAGCTCTTTACGTTGAACGAATACTGACATCCAATACTCATCCCCAAATACTCGAGTACTCATGCCCAGCCATAACAAACACAATGTTAACATGCTAGTGCTTTGTTTACGCTGATTACAGTCTTAGTTTAGCGTGTTAGCATGCTAATATTTGCTATTTAGCATGACTTTAGCTTAACATGTTTTCGGTCATAAACCAAAGTACCGCACATATTAAAGTTTCAACCTGATGATGGTGCTTAATGAAAAGGTTCAAAAAAAGTTCATCCTAAGGGGGACATAAATGTCTGAACCAGAATTCATACTAATTATTTTCACTCAAAACCACAAAAGTCAGCTCTGTATGATGCTAACGGAAATGACTGACTGACCGAACAGTGTTAATGTTACCGCGGCTAAAAAAAAAATAGCTATAACCATCAATTTAGTATAAATTACTACAATAGTCTTTGTGAAAAGAAGGTACACTGGTGGTCAAGTAAAATCGATATCTGTAACCAAACTTCTAATTTTGTCTGAATTGAAAATTAAACACTGGTTAGAAAAGAGAGCTGGTCTGGAACCTTCTGGGTTAAAGGCCAAAATAATGACAGTAACAACACGGACATTGAATCGATGTGCTGTGCATGTGTCATATATCCTGTCTTTAACCCTTTCATTTACAACATGTAACAAGAAGCTCTGCAGTTTACGGAGCACATGTTTGGACCAATCACAAGCAGAGCTCTGTGCTCAAGAAAATAACAAGCAACTGTTGGAGCTGGTTTGACTTGAAAAGAAAATACTGGACAAAACAACGGTTATATAAGAGTGTTAACAAGAGAGAGCATAATAACAAAGATGACGTCAAACTTAAGTTACATAAGAACCGTCTATTAACTGTAGGAGTCAAATTAATTGCTGGTTTTAATGCAACTAATAAATACTTCTTGACTGTTGAGTTAAAGTTGCTTAATGTCTGCCAAGACATTATTTAACCGTTATATTTATCACTGCAGGTAGCTACCTCATTCTGTTGGCTGTCTGAGCACATACAAGTGGGTTTTTTTTTTTTTTGGATTACAGGAAATGGTCGCCGTTAAATGTTGGTGCTAGCAGAAATTAAAACACACACGTCTTATCGGGCGCTGCAGCTGCCGGAGCAACAGAAGACAGGCAGCCAAAGACTGTGCTGACATTTCTGAGTGTGGTCCACAGCTTAAAGGGCAATTTAGCCATAATTCAGCATTTAAAGATGAAACAAGTCAACTTCTACGCGTCTATAAAAACACATTACCTGCAGCTCACTTTCACTATCTGTAAAATACAGAACGCCCCGGTAAACTCAACTCAGCTCAACTTATCTATAATTATTTAAAAGCAGAAAGAAAACTCTGTTCTATTTTTACACTTTAAGCGGTTATTATTGTGACAAAAGTCAAATCAAATGTTCTCTGGAGATTTTCAAGTAAAGTGCAGGCAGCATGTCGCCACGTGAACACCACAGAAAGCTGTGTGCCTGTAAGTTATCACTTTAATCTGCTCAGGCTGTTTTTAAGAGTTCATTAGGAGTTTTTCGACTGTCCGTAATGATGATGGGGTCATTCGGTCAGCCCGCTAGTCAGCCAATCCCTTGAGTCACAGTCAGTCAGCCAGCCAGTTGGTTACTGCTTCAGCCAGGCAGCCAGTCATTTAACCAGGCAGCTAGCCAACTAGTGAGTCAGGAAGCCAACAAACCAGACCGCTAGCCAGCCAGTCCTTCTGTTAATCCACTCAGCAGCAGACCATCAGACACCAAGAAGTCCTCCAGCCAGTTACCCGGCAGGTGAGCCAGCCAACCTTTCAGTCAACCAGTCAGTCGGTCAGTTGCGTATTATAAACGATATTTTTGTGAAAATAAAAGCAGGATCTGACTAAGACACGTTCAGAGAGTCAACACAGACAAACAGTACCTTCTGTGGTCAACAGAACATCCCATCGCCCACAAGCTGTCAGTCATGTGAACGTTTTTGGAACAAGTGAGTATAATTACAGATGCTGAGGACAGACTAGATGAGGAGAAACACAGCAGGAACGTTCCTACACATCATTCACAGAGAGACATAAAGGTTGAAAACAACAGCTGAAAGAAGGGAGGAGAATGATCACCTCGACCATCAACATACGAATGGTTACACTCCTTTATGTTCAGGGCAGCACAGATGGCCATGCCTTTCAGCAAAACATACACTACAGAGACTTGTGGCACACAGAAAAGAGAAAAGGAAAGAAAGATTCTGTACGCTGCAAGCCAGCCAAAATACTGATTTCATCGATATGAGGGAAGGTGGGCCCGGTGGACATGTTACCGCAGTGATGACCTGAACAAAAGGTGCGAGGGCAGCAAGAGAAGTGGCTTACTTACCTCTTGTATCAATATGGCGACAGTGACTTTGCTTACCAATTCCAAAATTAAACTATTTTTAATACCGTACTTTCGATGTTGTTATTGTTTCTTGTAATTTAACAAAGTCAGACATTTAAATACATCAGTATCAAAGTGTGTCTAATCACAAATTGCCATCCAAGACCTTTGGCTGACTAGAAAGCAGTATTCATTCATCAAAACCATAAATTAAAAAGGTCCGGTCTGTAGGATTTAGTGGTATCTAGTGTCAAGGTTGCAGATTCCCCCGTAATCTGACACACTGGACCTTTAAATCAGAAAATATCGTATCAATGTGTGAGAAGAATAGGACTGATACTGATGATCTTTTAAAAATATATTATTCTGATAACTATTTGCCTACATAAATGGTGGAAAATGCTTAGTAAAGAGCTCACAGTGATGTTGTGCAGGCAATAAATCCTCAAGAGATATATTTGCAATGATTAAAAAAACTCACATCTGTGGAGCTAAACCCTAAAATATTCTGCATTTAATAAAAGAAAGCAACATTTTATGGACGGTCAAAATTGGCTCTGAATAATGTTCTGTCTTATGTCAGTCTGATCGAATTGTTTCAGCGGAATCTGACCCAGCGGGTTGCTGCCGATTTTCAATGCTGATCTCTACTGGTCACACAGGCAGCTTAAGAGAGAGCACAGAAACACACACGCACACACACACGAGAAGGATGGAGATGAGGCGGGCAGGAAGTGACCTGTATGTCAGGATACAGCTGTCGTGACAAGGAGACAGTGACATCATCCTCTCTCTGTCTCTCTCGCTCTCAAATGTTCTCTATGACTCTTTCCCTCCAGCGTGTCTGCACACTGTCCATTTATTTTGGACGCTCACTGTCTCGATCACTCTCTCGTCCTTGCAGCATCACTTTCCATTACTGTCTCCTATAATGACTGTAGTCCCGTGTTCAGTGTATCCCATAATTACTGCACCTCTCTCTGTCTCTCGCTCTTTCCTTCACTCCCTGTCTGTCTTTGTCTCGCTTTCCCTGAACTATATATCCGCAGTCAGTCATTCAAAACAAGGCGTCCTGAAGCTACTCATTATCATTCCTTGGCATGAAATGGTGGGGAGACTCGGTGGCGGCCATATTGCTGCTAAAGTATTACAGCACACAAAGTGAGTAGAGCTAACAGAACCACGACCCCGGGGGAGCGGACGGCCGCAAAATGGAAGCATAATGGAAAATGGAAGCTGAGTAGGAGGGAGAGACTTTAGCCTCGACAAAAGCCGAGAGAGGTCGATGTGTCTTTAAACAGGCAACCAGTAACCTGGAGGAAAGAACGTGTTTCAAGGACTGTTTTGAACACTCGCTGTGCTCCTGTTGTTTCTCAGCAGGCATCACACGTTTAACCTTGAATCCATATTTTAAAGTAACACCTAATCTATTACTGGTCTGGTAGCAACCTGAGCATCAAGATAAAGACTAAAAGACAGAAAATCGCAAGCTACACATTTAACTGGTTTAAGAAGAATTATTATTTGCTGGGTTAAAACAGCATTCAACAAAACAGACGCTATCAACAACAAGCTCTACCTCGGAGAGACTGAATTTCTGGATCAGATATCATGGCATCCAGTGAGTTGTTTCCCTCCACTGGACAGACCATCTGAGTGAATTTCTACAAGCCTGCAGCTAGTGTGGCTAAAAGTTAGAAACAGAAATGCAGAAAACAGATACAGCCAGTGTTCAAATGTATCTCCCTTTGTTTCAACGTGGCTTTTTTTTGTATTCTTGGAGACAAACACACCAATTCCATGCCTTCAACACCTTCCCACTTTTCACATTCACACCTTTTGAATGGACAGAGAGCAGTGGGAGGTGAGAGAGTGAGAGGGTTGATCTGCTGTAATGTGTGTAGTTTGTTCCAGGTGCAGAACTCTCCGAACGAGAAATAGCTAGCAAGAATGTGGCGAGAAAAGCAATGAATTCCCACAGGAACAGAAACTGAGAGATAGAGATGCTTGCTGTGGAGTTTTTCCACTAATCAAGATTGATTTTCTCCGATTGAATCCCACCAGATTACATAGAGTCAGCAGCAGCAGCAGCGTGAGGCTCCCAATACAGAGCTGCTGCAGCTACACTTCTCTCCCTCTCTCTCTTAGTCTATTCACAATGACTTCTCTCTATGGTTCTCTTACAGAAAACAGAGGTGGTGACTGAAAAAAAGATGGCGAGGGATGGAGACGAACGATGAAAACGGTGAGGAGGGTAGAAAACAGAGGCATGAACCTGGATGAATGCAACAACAAAAAAAAGCAGCAGAGAATGGAAGGATAGACAGAGGAGGAGAGAGGTGGAGAATGGATGTGAGCGAAAGAAGTGAAGAGAGAAGCGGCCCCTCCCATAATCCCACTGCACTTCAGCTGAACCTTCTCAGAGCAGGAGAGGGAGTTTCATCTCCTTATCAGAGCTCCCTCGCTCGCCGTCTCTGTCTAAGGTTTAACTCGCTCACTTCCTGCCCTTTCATCTCGTTCTCTTACCACCCTGCTGGAGACTACACACACACACACACACACACAACACAAAAACAGTAAGCACTGTACGATCATTTATACTAATATGAATCCATAAAAAATATATTTGAACTGAATAGACAAAAAAGATGATTGCTGGTGTGTAGTATATTGTTAACTGGACTGGAAACTTCACCAGAATTCACCAGCAAAGACGGAAAAGGCTACAACCTGAAACGTCCAATAAAGCACGCAGAGAAACAGTGCTGAGTCACAAACACCAGCAATTAGACACATCCACTGCAATGAGTCCCCCAGAAAAACACCTCAGCAGCCAACCTTACAATCTGCTTCTTTCAGCACAGTAAAACAAAGATGGATAGACATCAAATGCTATCATGTTCGATGGGGTTTTGGCTTTGGAAAGATCTGTAAAGAATATTAGCTGATTGATATTTTTTTAACTGCCTAATATTGGTAGCAGCTGCAAAAATCCACAACTGTTGTTTATCCTGTTGTACAGTGCAAAGGGGCACAAGAGCATATTTTTCTATACAGCCAGGCCTTCAGGCTGGATTTCCCTCATCATCCTCTCTCTCTCTTCTTAGACGTGTCTCTCTTTCCCACTCTGTGTGTGTAACAGGAAGTGGTATGTGGGTCAGAGCACATATGGGAGGAAACGACATGTATAGCTGTGTTATTTTAAATCTGTGAGTGGATGAAAGCTGCTGTGGTTCACCTCATGGGTCTCTCTCACACACATAGATAGATATAAGTGTTACATGGGATTGCTGTTTGTGTGTATATGCACGTGAGCTTGAGCTTTTTCCAACGTGAACAACTTCCTCTGCTAAACTGTCGATCCTGGTGAGTGTCCAGACAAAGTCTACTTTAGAAAACGGCTGAACCACGTGGAAACTGACCACTCGAAACATTGAACATTTTTTAATACTTCACCACTGAACTAGATTTTTGAACAAGACTTCCAAATTGTGTCTGGTTACCTGCCACAGAGGCAGCCAACATAAATTAATGAATCGTCATAGAGAATACTTAAACCAGTATTCTTATATAATGATTATTTGGATCCCATGACTCCATATGAAAGGGGACACCCAAAGTGACAAACCCTTTCAGAATAATCTTTTGACTCTGTGGAAGTTTCAGTTCATTGCGTTGTTTTTTACAAGAGAGAGCTATTTTCAGGGGGAAACCTCTAAAAACCCACTATACACTAGCAGCCCGGCACCAAACAACACACACAGGGAACATAGTGAAGCATGTAGCAGCTATTTAGCAGATATTTCAGATAATAATGTGTAAAGAAGCAACTGTTTGCTAACAAGTTTATTATATCAACTTAAAGAATGGTGATATATCAATATTGTGTTCACAGCTCGCTCACAGCCAAGTGGCCAAAAAGTATAATAAGTAATAGTGGTAAATTGTTTAAACACTAAAACCTTCAACCTAAAATCACTGTTAATAAAACTAAACATCGATTGTTTAAATTCATGACTTTAAGATGAGTTCTGAGCTTTTCAAGGATCATTGTGTGGCATTAATGGCGTCGAGCAGTGTAGTTGGTGACTGTAACCCACTATTCTAGCCTAAACATTGGAGGACACATGGCGTCTGTAGATATAAATCAAAGACGCACAAAACACAGCTGTGAATTATTCATTCCACTTCTGCCATAATCTGTAAATAGATCTAAATCTGACACACTGGACCTTTAACAGGCCTAGCTGTCAAAATCAATGTTGAACTGATCTGTCTTTTTTCTGCCCATTCTTCAACTTAAAAAACAAACTATTAATGATTTATACTGGATTGTTTCGCTGACAGACTAAAATTGCTGTGTCCATCCTTTTCCTTAGGGGAGTGTCAGACTGCAGCCACAGGAAAAACCATGAGGGGTGTGAAAACGGGCAAAGGACTGCAAAGGCGGCAACTATTCAATTGTCTAAAATAAAATGCGGCTGGGGAGGGTGGCACTATTCAAAATATGCTGCAGTGTGCTATCAACCTTTTACAACTGGGAGCCGTTTTTAGAATTGATGATTAGTCTAGAACAACATAAGTCTTATAAAGATAGGTAAAGCATATTCATTCATATTCCTTTTTTCTGCATACAGTTTAAATGGTATGCATTTGATATGTATATACAGTATATATTGACCTTTTGAGGGGAACTATTCTTCAGAAACCTCTTGCCTAAATGGTTCCCAAACTCAGGATCAGGGTTCTGAACATTAATAGGTATCACGAGATGATTGAGTCAGGAAAACAAAATCTAAAAATTGGTAAAAGTCTGGCATTTCTCTTCAAAACTATTTAACCCCCATACTCAAAATAAGTTCTAGTTGGCAACAGTTATTAATGTTACTCTGAAGCTGATCTGCTCTATATATTTTTTAGCATTTTTGGTAACTTCTTAACTGCTTCAGGTACATTACCACCTCCTCCTGATTTGCATGTAGCCGGGAAAACAGATTTTCATCAGATCTGTGATCTAGCCAAACAGAGACACATACATGCAGCTACATGCAAATGAAGATGTCACCTGGATTTTATTTGGATAAGACACCGTCGCAGTGTAAATGTTCTTACATCATCCTACAGATGGGACAGAGCTGAAAGCAGCGGGGTCCTCACAGACAGACAGACAATCCTCTTCAGTGGAACGCTTGACCTGGATTAAAAGATTTTATGTGACAGCCTTAATGATACACTCATTCCTCTTGAAGGCGTCTGGGCAGGAAATGGTCAAATGACCTCAAATAGCTGTTTGTGAATACTTTTCCCGTTATCTCATTTAGCTTCTCATTCAATGTTGAGTAAAAAAAAGGCTCTCACTAGTACCACTATCAGCGAAGTGAGATGAAGATTTACAAGACTACCAGGCCTGCAGCATTTACACACAGAGAAACACCAATTTCTGCAATTACAGCCCTCTGGGTCCTTACTCAAGTCTGTGGAAGCTGGAAAGCATGAACCCATGGGCTCAAAAATACCCTTGTGCATGCACACACACACACATACCAATCCTAAGTCTTTAAGGCTACTGGCTAAACTGCCCTCAGGAAATTGAAAATCTGTTGAGCCTGAAACACAAACTTTATCCGATGAAGAAGAAAAAAACTTGGGGTTGGAAGCCATGTGATTATGGGCCTAAAAACAATTACTATTTTTGGAGAGAAAACATTGACATGAGGGTGCCGTGCGGAGAGACGGGGAGGGGAGTCAGAGAAAGCGTTTGTTTTGGTGTTAAGCCTTATATTGAACACTCGAGTAAAGAATTTGTATCGAATTAGGCCGACAGATGCGATGAAGCTAAATTTGGAAGCAGGTCCAAATACGCAAGATCTGAATTGTGTGGCTGCTGGTAGAGACTGATAACTGCTACAGAGGAACCTTTTTGTTACAGAATTCAACAACCCTGCCAAAGTGGAGCAGCACTTCAGCCATCATGCAGTTCAAAATTCAATTAGCACATAAAGAAAGTTGGAAACATTGGTGCATGAATGAAAGCAAAATGTAGTCCAGTGGAAACTGACTTAATAAATCATGTGTACATGAAGCAGCTCTTGAGCTCTACTGAAGAGACTAAAATAGCATCAGTTCTGTGGGCCGATGAGGAGACTGTAACCTTCCACGAACTACTACATCAAACAAACATAAATGCCATATTTAATGTCTGTTTTCTAATTTGTTTTCCACCATCTACAGTTGGAGTTTGACCGCAGCTCTTTTAGCTGTGTCCTCTTCCGCAACGGTTCGATGGCAACCAACTGGAGAATTAGCATCGCCAGCCATTAACAACAAAACATTAAAAGTATAAACCCGGCGCAGTTTACTGACCTCTGTGACGTCCATGACTTTGATGGCCGCCAGTTGTCCCGTCTTGACATGTCGACCCTGGAGAGAGAAGCAGAAGAGAGGAGGGATGAGGGAAAGGCAAACTTTTTTTGTGTTTGTCCCTAGGCAGCACACACAGCGTCGTAGTCATTTACCAGTCTATGTGACTATTGTTCAAGTATGAACAGCTCAATTATGGGACAACTACGAGCACACTATGACAATTTTTCTTTTTTCAATGTTGGGGAAACAAGCCAAAGAGTTGACCTGTTCACAGCATAAATTGCTGGTAGGAATCAAAAAGCTTTCCAGACAGTAGTTTCATAGGCCGAGTAAATATACCGGGTAACTCAGCTGGTCATAAAAACAAAAACCACATTCATAACAAGGAATTTGCTCTACAATAAGTGTGGATAATGGGCCAAACCTTTTCAGCACTCCCTAACAAACAGTGTTTTCAATCAGACCAGTAGAAGGAATTCCAACTTAATGATCTTTTCAAAAGAAACACCAAATATGTATGACAAGCTAACATGGTCCCTCGCACACCTCAAGGTTTAGTCATAAATGAGACACTGTAAAACAGCTGAAATAGCCTGGATACCATTTTTTTTCTAAATTACTTCCATATATTTATTTAACAGTTAATACATGGAAAAGGTTCAAAGGAGCTCAAAGCAAATGCTAAGGAGCAAAATGGACAAGGCCTAAAGGAAAAGAAAAGAAGCTATATGCTAACAGTAGATTGCATGAGGGAGGCTAATAAGGATGCAGCCATTTTGTTTGTAGAACAGTTCAGTTAATGAGCTTTGTTGTTGTGTTGTGTGTAAACCATAGATAAAACCATAAACCATAGATAAATCATGCTAATATCAATTTAGCCAATCATGAGATAGCCACCAGCTACAAAAAGATGTTTAGTAGTAGTAGTAGTTGTATAAAACTTTTTGTTTGAACTTCAGATAACAAAATACTACACCTACAGACAGATATTAACCATAGGTTTAAATATCTAGAAGTTTCTCTGCCTTAAAGGTAACGGACACGCAGCCTAGCTGTAGCGCTTTAGCACAAAAATGCTTGCAGTTTATGTGAAGGGTGGCTGATGTGAAAACCACACACCAGTGCAGTGTGTACATCTCCACCACAGTACAACTATGAGCGTAATCTCAGCAAATATTGGAGAAAATGTCACATTAGCTTTGCTGGCTAGCTGAACAGTGCAATGATCTTTTTCACTGGGGCTAAACACAGGTGTTTTCAAAGATACTAATTAAGGCTCATTCAGGTCAAACAGAGGCTGTGTCCGAAATCACTCACTCATTCCCTACTCCCTACTCCCTACATAGGGAACTAAATGTAGTGGACTATATAGTGAGCTTAACAGAAGAAATGTTCGGACACTTCTCTTGGCACCGGTAATTACGTCATTGCTGTCGCATAATTAAAACGTACCACATTAATGTCGTCTCACGTAATACTTGTCCATTTACTACTGCATTGTTATTAAATTACAGTCTTTTGATTACTGTCCTGTACGTTTTATTTTTGTGTTTTGTTTTCTATATTTGCATATTTTTATATTTTGGCTCTTTAGTAACAGAAAGTTACAGTGTAATCTACTGCAATGTTTAATTATATGCTGTTCGTTTTACACTTTTTTTAAATGAACGTAGAAAGCAATTTTGCCTAGTTTTGAAATGTGTAATAAAATAAACAATATAAAATAAAATAGTTTGTGTTTGATCAATAATTAAATTATTGATGATCAGGAGGAGAACTAGAATAGTGAGAGGGAGAGAGAAAGGAGAAGATGCACTGCTCTTCTAAGACTAGCAAGACGTCGTCAAATTAGCGCCTTTTTAATTAGAGTAGATATCATTTTCTTGAATTAATTTAATAAACCATCCTCCGTCAAACTACACCCCCTGCTGACTCTCGTCCATCTGCCATATTTATGTTCCTTTCCGCGCCCAGAGAACTTCTGGCAATGCATGATGGGATATCTTGCTTCGGTTAGGGACCATCGGATGTTCACTACATTTCGCGGTGAATTGTGGGATACATTCAGTGCACTATATAGTGGACACTAAACATTCGGACACCACTACAAAATGGCGTGGTCACTATATAGTGCACTACATAGTGGTTAGGGAGTGATTTCGGACACAGCCACGGTCAGGGTGCTGCTGTGCTGCATGTTGGCTCACTGGAAAGTCCCTGCTACAATAAATGGAATGGAACCTTCATTAGCATCATTAGAAACACCTGTGTTGATGACGTCAGACATTACAGAACTATTGTCCATTATATGTCTACAATACCTACAGTACCAAGTCATAACATCCCCTTTGTCATATTATAGTTGTCTACTCTCTCATGGTTTATTTTAAACATCAGTCAGACAACCGCTTGAACAAAAAACATAGTGCAGAACACCTTTTGAACACAGCAACAGTGGACAGAGACACTGCAGTTAGAGCCCACTCTTCCTCCAAAACCTGCACGGAAAGCCTCCGTTACTTCTTAACAACGTGAGCTCAAACGTTTTCACAGATGGAAAACGAACAGAGAGAGAGAGAAAGTGTAAGTCTGTGCAGCCCTTCATGTCTACATCATGTTCGTAGCCTGAAGTCTACGCATGTGTTACTGCACTGACACACGATCAGGTTTCTTTTGTGTGAAACGGGACTGCGACACCTGAGCCTGAATCCCCCCCCGACTGATGACTGATGAGGGATTAACCCATTTTGGTTTAGCCAACGGGGACGTGTGTTTAGATGGGGTCTGTGGTAAGGTCAAGGCTGATCGAGAGAGAGCAAAATGCAAAGATGGAGGACGAGGAAGCAAATCTCGGCAACTGTGGGAACTACAGTATGAGGAGAGAAAGGTGAGGGAGAAGGAGACATGAGGAGATAAAACTCGTGCTGTAGACAAGCAGACAAAGAGTTCGCAAACGGCAGAGATGGTGGGAGACGAGACATTTTTTAAATAGTTTTGCTGAAATCTGAATCTAGTGAGCGAGCAGTGTGCAGATACTGACTGAATGCAGAGCATAGGTGGGCTGATAATATGTCGAGCCAAGACACAAAGGGGAGAGAGTGACGGTGGAGGGGTTGAGGGAGAGGACAAACTGGAGCAAAGAGGAGAGGGAGGGGAAAACAAACAGAACACTTTCAGTGCAGAGGAGAGACTGAAGTGAACTGTAGGGACACGGGAACAGAGCAGCTCCATGGGACAGTCATTTCACAATCTAGACAAAAAGATGATTACAACAACTCAAAAATCACCTAAGATTCTGTACAAGCTTGGACCAAAACACTGAATTCACAAAACCAGTCCTACTAAAGTCAGTAGGTCATCCAGCTGGCTCACGAGTTGCTGTCAAGCAAAGGAGTTCTCGGGGTCTTGTTCACGAGTGATGGGAAAATGAAGTGCCTGCAGTACTGCAGATGTTGTACCGGACTGTTGTGTGGAAGAGGGAGCTGAGCTGGAAGGAAAAGCTCTTGATTTTCCAGTCCATCTACGTCCCAACCCAACCCAACCGTAAGAATGACATTGCAGATACAAGCAGCGGAAATGGAGCTTCCTCTGCCGGGTGGCCGGGCTCAGCCTTAGAGATAGGTTGAGGAGCTGCAGAAGTACAGCTGCTGCTCCTTCATGTTAAAAGGAGCCAGCTGAGGTGGTATCTGATTAGGATGCTACCTGGCCACCTTCCTTTGGAGGTGTTCTGGGCACATGCAACTCGTAAGAGACCATGGGGAGGGACTACATCAACCATCTAGCCTAGGAACACTTCAGGATCCACCAGGAAGAGCTAGAATGTGTTGCTGGGGAGAAGGATGTCTGGAACACTCGCTGCCACCGCGACCTGACCTGTCAGTCCGTCATTCTCACTGGG
Source organism: Collichthys lucidus (assembly GCA_004119915.2). Taxonomy (NCBI): domain Eukaryota; kingdom Metazoa; phylum Chordata; class Actinopteri; family Sciaenidae; genus Collichthys; species Collichthys lucidus. Next base: position 34,537,668 of record CM014079.1, on the reverse strand, counting down.
ACTGTGTGTGTGTGTGTGTGTGTGTGTGTGTGTGTGTGTGTGTGTGTGTGTGTGTGTGTGTGTGTGTGTGTGTGTGTGTGTGTAGGCCGACCTCCATCAGACTCCATTAAACTTGAGCATCCATCTTACTGTAGCACTGCTGAGTCATCACTTTCTAACTCACAACACATAGACACTCGGGAGGTATTTCTGATGTACAAATGTGCACACACACACACACACACTTAGCAGTACTAGTGAGTGCACTCAGCACTTGCACTCAGCACTCTCTCACACTCACACACTAAAGTATATGGACCCTGACATTTCTCCTGACTTCCAGCCCGTTCAGTCTGACCTCACTATCTCAGTTTGAGAATTTGCATATCTTTGTCCCAAGTGAACGGCCTGCAGCCCACAAAGAACAAGAGGGAGCAGTGTGAGTGTGTGTGAGAGAGAGAGAGAGAGAGAGAGAGAGAGAGAGAGAGAGAGAGAGAGAGAGAGAGAGAGAGAGAGAGAGAGAGAGAGAGAGAGAGAGAGAGAGAGAGAGAGAGAGAGAGAGAGAGATAGTGTACCAGCATGCTTCAGCTGACTTTGCAGTTTTGTTTGGAAGTAGGATGTGTGTTGAGTTTATTCATAATAACACACACACAAAAGAGGAGTACTCTCCAGTGTATGCGCTTATGGTGCTGATGATCTGTTCAACCTGTAGTCCTCACACACACCAAAACATTACCAGGGTCACACACTTAAACACACTGACAAACAACAGGCACTCACACACATTGAGTACAGAAGCAGCTGTGACATCATGACAGATGCTGATGAATGAATACCTTTACACACACACACACACACACACACACACACACACACACACTTTCCTTTACAAGGTTTAGTTTCACAGGAGTCATTGAAGTGAAAACAAAGCGCTCATAACTGGCACCTGACCTGTGTGTGTGTGTGTGTGTGTGTGTGTGTGTGTGTGTGTGTGTGTGTGTGTGTGTGTGTGTGTGTGTGTGTGTGTGTGTGTGTGTGCATTCATCAGCATCTGGCATGATATCTCTGGTTTTTACTGCATCCTCTCGTTTTCCAATCACGTTGAGATGTGAAATATTTTCCTATTTTTTCCTTTTGTGTTTTTCAGAGGACAAAACCATGAACAACATGCTGTCTAAATGATGAACGATTCTGTGTGTGTGTGTGTGTGTGTGTGTGTGTGTGTGTGTGTGTGTGTGTGTGTGTGTCTGTATGAAAGGTGACCTCAGAACGCAGACTGTAATAATTACAGAAGCCCCCCCTCAACTGCCAACACACAGACAGGCACACAACAGTTAAAGGATGACATCATTTTCTTCTCTGGTTCCTTTGTTGAGAGAAGCAGACACACACACAGACACACACAGACACACACAGACACACACACACACACACACACACACACACACACACACACACACACACACACACAGACACACACACACACACCTGGGCGATATGGACACATAAACAAGGGAAAAGGCGGTCATTAGAGGAGATATTGTTCTGCCGCTGTAGCTTTTTGTAGCGAAGAAAATTCCAGGTTATTTTTTTACAACCTGGTTTTTATGATTTTATCATACAGAGATGTGAGGACAAAGCAAGACTGAAGACTGAAGCGTTCAGGCTCAACTTTGAGTTGAGCCATATTATCTGAAAGAGTAGTCAGAGAACGTGGGGGTCCAGGAAGCTCAGAGCGATCGCTAAATAAATGAAGAAATCCTTCATTTGGCATTTTCCAAACCTTTTTATGCCCATGAATGTAAATGATGCCGTTACTGAAACTCTCTGTTAACACCTCCCAACTGACTCCACGCTCCACTCAAACATGATACAATCCTTCTGTCATCCGACTCTCCCATGACTAGCACCATGAACTATCCCCACCGTGCACGGCCAAGTCTCTGTGTGGGATGTTTGGACCGCTGTCTGCCTTAATGATGGCAAAGCCTGGAGGTGAGAGGCCATCCGTGTTGGTTTCAGCGCAGACTTTAAAAGCTCACATGGTCTAAAGACGCCCTCGGCAAGTTAGTATGTGTGTGTGTGAAGCTTTGCTTTACATCACACAGGAGATAACAATACAGCCTTGTTTGAGCTCCTGTGGGCTTTTTAAAGATATTATACATAATATCTAGAGAGGATGACTTCTCTGAACTGTTTTCTCGTCTGTCTGGGAACAGCATTCACCTCATCATGCAAGACCAAAGCTGATACTGCACTGATGAAATGATTTCACGGTCAACAGTCTATAGTCTGCAGACAACAACAAATATAAGATAAATAAGTTTGTTAGAAATAAGGTCAATAAAATGTCCCAAACAAATATACATCACAAACTTCTAAAGCATTAACTATTCCAAACAGAAGATATTTAGACTAGAGAAGCAGGAACCACTGAATGCTTTGTCTATTTTGCTGATTGTATTACATTGTAAAACAAGAGAAAAGCAGCTGGATGCAAAGAATGTTCAACATCCATCTTCTTTAAACGTGCTGATCATTATCAGGGTTGCGGGAGGCTGGAGACTGTCACACATGGCACTGGGCAAGAGGTGGGACAAGTCGCCATGGAGACACGACCATTCACACTCACACTGGCACCTGTGGGCAATTTAGAGTCTTTGGACTGTGGGAGGAAGCCGGAGTACCCGGGTGGGTGAGAACTGCCGAGGTTTGAATGACGAGCCTTCTTTACTGAGCTATCTCGTGTTCTTGTACCGTCATCCTATCAGAGCTCAATGACAGCGAGAGGTTGAAATGCCTAATCCGTGGGCGCCGACTCTTTACCAAGTGTTGGACTGAATACAGATCACAGACCGGACACCCAGTCAGCAGACATGTGGAGGAGCTGATCAACTGATTCACTCCCAGAGTGATACAAATCAACTCTAGACTGGAGGGTCATTTTCTTGATACTAGCACAGAAGCAGTAGACTTCATTCCAATATATTCTCATAATGAACACGGTGTGTAACGTGAAGCTGGCCCCGTGGAAAACAAAAACATCCTCTATCTTTGACAAATGCTCATCGACCTTATGGCCTGTGGGACATTTGGACCCGTTTGTTTACGTGCCGACAGTTTCACAGACTGCTGAAAAAATAAAAGCGGGTAATTAAAACGACAATCATGGAGCCTGAACGAGCCCCACAGCGGACATTTACAAAGGCCCGCTCACGTCTAACCTTTAAAGGCTCCTTCACTCCGATCACGGAGCCAGCAGACGGCAGGTTTAATAAGGTCCTTTAGTCTAGACTACGGGGACCTGACCACGGAGTCCATAGGGTATGCCCCACTATGATCCTTCAAGCTGGTGTGACCTTTGACCTGGAGCTGAGACTCTTAAGGGAAAAGAGGGCAATCTGGGTTTCTCATTTGAACAGGACAAAAGCTGAACCCTGATACTGATCTGCGGTCAGTTTCCTTGCTATGTGTAAAAGAGATCAGAGAAAATTCAGATTTGCTGTGACGTAAACAAGTGTTACTTCAGTTTAGAGATGATGCTGTGTTTAAATATTTCCACATTCGAACAGAGGAAGTGTACAAAGAATAAAGACTCTCACAGCTCTCCCACAGCATTTTCTAGACCAGCAGGCAGTGGTTTTCAGTATTTGGTGAACATAGTGGAGTATTTAGAGGCATTAAAGAGGGAGCTGTTTTCTTAATGAGCTGGTAGAGACCAAAGCAGAGCTTAAAGACATTCATTAGCCAGAATCCAGACTCCAAATTAGTGATGTCACTGCCCAATATGCGTAAAAAAAACAGATTGATGATGTCACTTGTTCCCTCTGCCTCTAACTGGCCAAAAGACACATAAACCTGTTAGTCAGGTGTTTACACGACAAACTGTTTCAATGAAATGCACTGCTAAAATGGACCATGTGGATCCAGTGTGCTCCGTGTGTTCAAAGGAGACGTTATTCTCAGCTACCTAACGCTGCATCAGCACCAAAGCTACACTCTGACGGCTGAGTTTGTAAAAACACACACGCTGCAGGCTGCAAAAGCTCTGTGGCAGATAGGATGTTGCATCTGGGGTCAAATGAAGCACAAAGTTGAGTCGTTTGTTGCATTTCTGGCTGTAGCTGATGAGAGCAAAGACGTTACTGATCCTGTGACTGCAGCGTCGCCACAGAGGATCAGTCAGTTCAATGAGATGTTGGCCAGCAACGTCTCATAGGAACTTTCCTACTTTTTTTAAAAATAGTTCATCTCCTTTCAAGACCTGGCAATCTCTTTTGAACCTTTTCAGGCTGCTGCCAGAAAACACAGGAGGGAGGGAGTGAAGACGAGCAGGAGGAAGGAGAGGAAGAAGGCTGAGTGTCAGAGGGTTTATAGAGGAGGAGGAAGAAGTAAGGACAGAGTGTGTGTGTGTGTGTGTGTGTGTGTGTGTGTGTGTGTGTGTGTGTGTGTGTGTGTGTGTGTGTGTGTGTGTGTGTGTGTGTAGAAGATGGAAGCCAGATAGAACTAAGACGAAGAAAGAAGGGAGCTGCGCGACTTCCCTCCAAGGAAATGTCAGGGGAGTGGAGTCATCCTGCAACACACACACACACACACACACACACATATATACACATACATATCTTAAAGAAGTAACATATACTTTCACACATCTGTTTGCATCACACGTCCATCTGTGTGTTTAGCCTGACTCTGTGTGTGTGTGTGTGTGTGTGTGTGTGTGTGTGTGTGTGTGTGTGTGTGTGTGTGTGTGTGTATCATGGTTTTTGGGACAAGGCGTTCTTTATTGCACCCCTCTGGGCTTTGGGGGATAGACAAGGAGCCAGGTGCAAGCTGTGGTACACACACACACACTTTTACACACAGAGAGACACACACACACATGGAGAGACACTAGGAGACAAACAGACTTCCTATTTCTGCGGGTCAGCGGTGTAAAAAGCTTCTTACTAACAAGTGTTCATTGATGGAAGCAGTGACGCGTGTAGTTATGAAAATGCTGATAATTGTTGTCATAACAATGGTTTCCACACCTCCAGCACTGCAACACACAACAACAATAAAACACACACAGACACACACACACATCCAGAAAAGTGTGAAAAATAATAAGGTCCAAAAGGGGGAGTTAAAATATTACCAGAAGTTTCCAGATGAGCAAAACAGACAGCAGCTGCTGCTGACTTCTGTGCATCCTGCCACACACCATCATCATCATCTTCATCATCATCATCAACAACTGCAGCAACCAGTTCTATAATATTTCCATTATTATGATTTTACTGTAAAAGAACCGATAACTTTAATCATGATCTCTCTCTTCTTAAAGAGGCCCAAAACAATTCCACTCGTTTCTGCCAGAAACATTTCAGGAATAAATCTCTGGTTGGAAGTATCACTGCGGTGAAGGATTATTTCCAGTATCGATTCATCTTTTGATGGATTGTTTAGTCTGTAAAGTATCAAAGCTCAAGGTGACGAGGTGGAAGAAACTTTAAAGATTCGAGAAGCTGGACACAGCAAAGGTTTGGGATTTTGGCCAGACCAATGATGGACGTCATTTTAAATATCAGTTACTCTGGTGATAGAGACCAAAGTGACGTCTTTCAATGACTTGTTTAGTCTGACAAACTGTCCAGAACCCAAAGACGGAAGTCATATTGGAAAAGATGGAACCATTTGACATTTTTTGAAAAACAAGAAAGTAACAACTCATTTTCTGTTGATCAACTTATCGATTAATCATCTGACCGTGTCAGCTGTAGTCTCGACTGACTGCTCATTATTGATCCTTGTGAAGACAGACAGGAAAGCAGGGAGAGAGACAGGGCACGACATGTCTGCACTTTGGTACATGGGAAATACAAGCCAGTTGAGCTACCGGGGCGCCCCAGGTCATCACAGAGTTAAATAAACACATCATGTGACTCAGCATTAACCAAACCAAAGACCATTTCATGACGTGCTGTTTTTCAGCCTGTGAAGAGCTTTGAGCAGAAAGAGGGGAAGTGGTTTAGCTCAGGGCATCGCGCTGAAAACCGTTAGTGAGGGATGAAGAGATTGTTGCTCTTAAGCTAGGTTTCTGTTTGCTGCTTCGCTCTGCCTTCAGTGTGTGGTCAAACAGGGAGCTCTGTGTAAGTGGGCCAAGAAAGCAGCCTCACGCTGGGGAGACACACGGACAGAGGAAGAAAGAGAGGCCTCTCAGTTACAATCTCTATTGACCGCTGTGGGCAGCTAAAAAAGCATGGGAGTGTCCGCTCCTCTGCTAAACCCAAGAAACATCCAAATCATTAGAGTTGTCACGATACTAAAATGAGTAACCACGATACTATACCAGACAAAGTATCACGGTTCCGGGTAATACCGCGATACTGCGGCCTTTTTTTATTATTATTATCTTTATAAACTGCAATGTATTTGTACAGGTTAGTTTGAAACAACAACGTTTGTTTTTAAGCAAAATTAGTGTTGCCACTGACAAAGACGCCACGGCAGACTCGCTGCTCGGGCCCGGTGCTTCTGCCATGGTGAGTGTGTTGTCTCGTGTCTGGGCGAGACAGAACTTTAGCTTGTTGTTTGTTTTGAAGCGAGTTTCTATCGAAGCGGAGCTGTCTTCATGGAGTTCATGCTTGCCGGCAGAAACACGCGAACAGCCAATCAGCTAACAGACGGGCGGACCCAGCGTGCAACAGCCTATCACATTCCTGGACGTCACCAGTAACGGGCAAACAGCCAATCATTCAGCAGCTGTGTAGTTCGGTTGCAGCACATGCCATGTTTTTTTTACGAGTGAGTAGCATGCAGTGAGAAGCCGGGAGGAGAGCAGAGGCGGCCGCTATGTAGCGGAGACTGGCACCGGTAGTATAGTAATCCACGGTAGTACCGTCGTGTAAAATTTCTAGTATAGTAGCGACGGGTATGATTTGGTACCGCGGGGTACCGGGTATACCGTGGGTATCGTGCAACTCTACAAATCATTAGCACAAAATGAAAAGCAGGTACACAGTGAATTAATAGAGTTGTTGCCCCGTCCTTCAGGCATTTTATGTGCTTTTTTAAGCTAGATCTATGGAGCTAATGTGGTCTAAAGAGGCACAAAGCAATGGCAAGGAAGAAGGAAGTGAGACAGAGAGGGGTGAGACAGGTACCTGGAAAGACAGACAGCATAGCTGTTGTAATTAGATCTAGTAGTAGTAAAGGGGGTTACATTCTGGGCACTGGTGCAACTTTCCATAACGTAATGGGCTATCACCTCATTTTTAGACTCACAGGGAGGACTGACCGTCAGTGAAATGGATACGGCTTATGACCAGGCCGACAAACCACGACATCAGGGCTTTTTCAAACGCCACACAGGGGCAACTGGGAAAACGCTAGGTCCATTGCAAGATCGACTCGAAGAACACCTAAAGACCAACAGGTTTCTTTTTGAATACAGCTACTGTCCCGAAGATTCACTTTGAGGTAAACAGCCAATCATACTAAGCCTAATCCAGTGTTTTTGTGAGGCCATGGCATGACTGGAAATTCAAGAAGTTTCTTGTGATCACCTACAGTTACGGTTTTGTGTATTCCTTAGATGTAGCTGAGTCAAATAAGTGACTTGAATCGACAAAGAAGTTTAGCTTTCACTTTGAAGTGACAAAGACGAGGGGGGAGGTGCTGCTACATTTTCCCCAGCATTAAGTCCAAGGACGTCCAGACACGAGGCGACCAGACGTCCTCTCATTGCTCCTTTCATCAGGACATTCCTCCATTAGCGGAGGAGGTGGGGGTCAGCAGTGAAAAAACAACACCACGGTGAAGAGAAAGGCAGTGGGGAAAGGTGTAAAGTACAGAAAAGAGATGGAGCTGGCTGTCAGGAAAGAAAGACAAAGACTATTGTTTGGTTCAATTCATAAGACGGAGAAGGTTCTTGAGTTGCAGACTCAATGTGCACAACTAACTAAATGTCTTTGGTATTGTTCTGAAACGGTTGTCTGAGCTAAATGTAACCCAAATGTAGGATGAATTTCAGGTTTAAAGTTCTGCATTTGTGTAAGAGATAAGAAAAAACAAACAGGAGCCACCGCCTCCTTGCTTCATCAGATACTTCCAGGTCTGAAGCCTCTGGATGGAGGCCCACATGGAAGTGGCTGAGTACACCGGAGGAATTAGCTCGCTGTCGGACACCATTACCCCTGTTGTTACTGAGATTCTGCGCCGGCTCCGCCTCCACACGCCGTCCTCCCCTTGTCCAGAGAAGACACAGTCGAGCGACTGCTGGAAGCTCATTATTCTCTCTCAAAGGCTCATTAGTGTTGATCTTGGCTCACTGGGGGCTGCAGAGATATGAATCAGGGAGTAGTTCACTACGAAACAAATCCTGTTAGAGGGGCCTGCTCTGAGGCACGGGATGAAACTAGATGAAGTGATAGAGCGATGTTTTGAAGGAAAGAAACTAATGCTGCTCGTGAGGAGCTAATTAAAGTCATTTGAAAGACGGAAGTAAACAGGGAGGGATGTTGGTAAAACTTCTCAGGTCTTTACGGTTTTGTGTCATTCCACCGATTGGGTCCAAACAACAACAACTGTTAGGTGGATGTTCCTCATCAGGTCAACATGTTCATCTGTCCAAACACAGCTGAAGTTTGTGGTTAGAGCTGATTATTAGCAAATGTTTACATGCTAGACCAGTGTTTCTCAAACTTTTTCAGACCAAGGACCACTTTGTCAAAAAAAAAAATTTCAGGGACCACCTGACCCCGTCTTCAGCCACCTATCCATCATTGTTTCTCATCCTCTCCGTGCCTTGTTTTAGTTAAAGTTCACAGCTTTTGCTGCTCTTTTCCTTGCTTTCTTTTCCTTACTTACTGACGTGACAGCGGAATGATTTTGTCTATAGGAGACGCCGTGGTTGCTTAGGCAACAATTTGGGCACTGCTAATTCAGATTCATCTTCATATATCCATTATACATATTTAAAAAAAATATTTGTCTGCATTTTTGTTCAGAGAACAAATTCGCTTTACACTTCAAATAATGTTAGGTAGGACTAGGGCTGATATGGCCTGTAACCAATATCTCGATATTTTTAAGCTATATCGCGATACACGATATATATTTCGATATTTTTGTTGTTGTTGTTTTGTATTGTTTATTTCTAATAAATATTGTCATTATTTCCATGATAGCATTGTAATTGCTCAGAATCAACGTAGAACAGTAGATTTACACTTGCTGTGAGACACACCTCTTTTATAGCATTTTAACACTTGTCATATTTTTTATGAATTTTTAATACATTTCATGATGTAAATATGAGCTTTAAAGCTCAATAGCTTCCAGGTCCTGTGACCTATTGGCTCAAAATTAGTGTAGAACAGTCGAGCTACACCTGCTATACGACACACACTCTTTTTTATAGCATTTTAACACTTCATATTTTTTATGAATTTTTAATATATTTCATAATGTACATATGAGCATTGAAGCAGTGCAGAATCATACTTGGCATATGAGACACTTTTTTAAATCAAATTTTAACCATTCTTCATATTTTATAAATAAACGTTTAATACATTTAACACCCACGTTTTATTTTGAAAACCGAAAGTGTCCACACGCTGCAGTAAGCTAGCGCTGACTTTCCAGTTTTTTAAAAGTGTTTGCCATAAAGTCGGCAGTAAGGGCGCACTTGAAAATATTGGAGCAGCTGACGTGACCACGCGAAAACGAGAGACGGCGTGACCGCAGCTGTTTTTCTTCAGAACCAAGTCGTCCGTCTCCATCTTCAATTACCTCACTTGGACTCTTGGCTTCACCTCTCCTCACTTGATACAGAAAGTACGCATGCGCGCAGGGGATGTTTCTGGGTGGGCGGGGCAGTGTGCTGCGTGCTGTGAGCAGCAGGAGTGAGTGACAGGCGAATCCCCGGAGAATTAAATGCAGACGGCTTAAAACATTTACGTGACAAGTACTCGATGGTCGCGATATAGTCATTTCATACATCTCACGTAGAACAAGCCGCGATATATGGAGTATCCCTAGGTAGGACTCCACAAACTTGTGTGGGAAATTCGAATATTTTAAGAGATCCTCTCACGGACCACTTGAGGTCGCTCGCGGACCACTACCACACTTTGAGTAACACTGTGCTAGACCAAGCTAAACATAACAGCATACAAATATACCAGCTAAACATCATGCTGGCATTAGCATTTAGTGCTAAAAGGCTAATGTTGTGATGCTAACATGTTAAACCAAGATGCCAAATGATGCTAGCTAAACACTGTCATGGTAGCATTATATTGTGCTAATAAGCTAACGTTGACGATAAGTATTATACGTGCGAAACATTTTGATGTTAGCGTTATCATTTAGTGCTAATAATGATAACATGCTAAACCAAGATGCTAAGCATTATGCCTTTTGAATGTTAATGAGTTTTTAATAAAGCAAAAAGGTTTCTATTAGGGAACAATTCAAGCAACACTTAACATTCGTCATTCAGACTTTTGGACTTCTGGACTTAATGACTACAGGACAGTTCCTCTAAAAGTGCCAGTAAAACTTCTACTCTAGCTTTGTAGTCCATCCACGCTCAGCATACTCTGGCCTGTGGTCAAGTCTGTGAATCATCTTCTACACTAATCTTTTGATTCGTTTAAGTATCATTTCAAAGCTGTATAACCACTATGACTTGGTTAATATTGAAACGATGGAGGAAGAGAGGAGCGATGGCATTCTTGCATACAGTTGGACACAGGTAATGTCAACAGCGGAGCATCTGTTTTTATTCCTCCTTTGGCTCGCTGTCTCTGCAGCTCCCTGTGTGACCCACAACTCCCACACACTCTCATCCTGCCTGGCTCAACCAAACCTCCACCCACCTACTCTACATCAGACAAGAGGCTGTCACCGTTTACGTCCAGCTTATGAACAGCATGAGTTTGTCAAACCTACTGATTCTTAGAGCGTTAAAGTATTTTCATTGTCGGCTTTTGATTTGTCGTGACTCATCAACAAGCATAACAAAAATCTCCACAGAGTCTATATCTACGGGCTGCTGAATATCAAACAGCACATCCGCCTTCCATGGCAGGGACACTGTGTAGGCATCGGCAGCTTAAACTGTTCATTTCTCTAGCTTACTTTAGGGATTTAAATCCTCCAGCTAGCTGCCTAATTATTGAAAAACTCCAAAAATGCAAATGGTGCGAGTAAAAATTGAGAATCAAGAGGAAAAAAGCGAGTGTGAGCATTGCTGAAGCGAGGCCGACTAATCCACATGGGGCCAGAAGCTGCTTACATTCAACCTGGAAACCAACGCTGAGCCTAATGAGAGCAGGGCCGTGCCAGCTTAAAGTGCTAAATGAATTAGCTTGTTAGCTGGAGCTCACTGTGCTTTTAGCCTCTCTTGATCTCTGTGAGTGTGAGTGGGAAGCGCTACCGGCTAAAGCTACCACCCAGTTCTTTATAGATTTAGGGTTTGGCACTGGAGACAAAATGATGCCGTAATGCTCCTTAATGACAGAAGATATTCTCCCTCTTCAGGATTAAAATAAATGAAGATGAGCACTCAGAATGAGGAGGAGATTAAAAACAGCAAGATGAAACGATCTGCCAAGGACTGGAAGAGTCACTCATCTACAGCTGAGCCTGTTACTCCAACTACAGCTAATGCTGTTGCCGATAGTAATACTAATGATACTTTGTTCAATTTCAATAACAGATCAATGGAAAACCTACAAAATGTGACGTGAAGTACTTCATATCAGTACGCTCACGACTGAAACTCTTGATGCAAGCCAGACTGAACTTAAGTTAAAGTCTCTCAGTTCTCTCTTAGTCTTAATCCTAGTTCATTTCTACATTTACATTTGGGCATTTGTCTAAAGTAGCTTACAAAAGGTAGAGTGAGTGCTTTGAGCTACATGCTCACTGATTATGCTGGTATAATAATAACCATCATGGTTTAGCATGTTAGCATGTAGATGTAGCATGTCCAGTTGCTGGTGGTGTAGCAGAGGAGGTGCTCTCTAAAAAGCTGGAGGTCTTCAGTAGGAACTGGTAGGACGTTCCACCAATGGGGAACAAGCCCCGAGTGTACACGTGGCAGAGCCAGGTGACATTTGATGTCACCTTTTTATGTCCTTTTTTTTGATATGTTGGTATTATAAATGTAAGGTAAAGCATTAAGAAGGACAGGATAGAGAAACTAAAACAAATGCCACAGAAAAGCAACAGAGATTCAAACTTTAAAGATGATTTTCAGTCAAACTTGAGCTGTTGTCCGTGTGGCGTTAAAACAATGGCACCATCTGTGAGAGAAATCACTCACACAGCGTCTGCTGCTGTACGCTATCAAACACAGACCGCCACTCATCACGAAGTGCGAGCTGTGCAGCTCCGTCCGAGGTGGAGCACGAGGGGAACGTGCGACATGCAGCGGGTCATGTCGGATACGGCTCGTTTTGACGACACACACGTGCTGCGGAGATCAGCTCTGCGTCCGCCCGCTCGCTCTGTGCCGCACAAAAGCGGCCCGTGGCCTATTTTCACCCAGACACCGATGCAAGACGGCCATGATTACAAGGGCCTGTTCACAATAAGCTTGGCTCCAGAGGCACACAGAGAATTAATACTAACACTTGGACCATTTATTCTTTTAGTGAACTGAAGATTAAAAAAAACTTCAAGACATTTATAATGAAAGAGCCCGGGCTGCGCCCTGAATGCTGATTCATGAAATACATTAAAGAGCTTGCGATGCAAACCTGCTCTTATCAGTCAAATCACTGTGTCTTGGCTGCTTCATTGTCATTGGAAGCTACAGTAAGCTCGAGCTTTACTCTGACTCACTGCACCATAGAGATATTGGGCAGCAGCCATGAATAATACAGCAATTCTGCTAATTCTGGTATTTTGTATTGATGAAAATCCAATGGCAATAATGTTGAGTTATTTAAAAAGCTGTGCGTGTGTGTGTGTGTGTGTGTGTGTGTGTGTGTGTGTGTGTGTGTGTGTGTGTGTGTGTGTGTGTATTTGCCTTCGCATTTAACAATATGGAAAGAGCTGCAGGGCATTTGTTGAGTACCTCTGTGTGTGCGTGTGTGTGTGCGTGTGTGTGTGTGTGTGTGTGTGTGTGTGTGTGTGAGTGTGAGTGTGTGGCAGGGAACTTAAGTGCTCATTCCCATAATGCATCATCTCGCACCCTCAGGGGTAGCTGTGCTGTACACTGCATCGCCATGGCAACAGAGCAAGCTGAGACTGCGAGGAGGCACCAATGTGATTTAAACAGAGGTCGAAGGTCAACAGCAGTGATTTTTGAATCCATATCACCAAAGCACAAACATCAACTGGAACAGACAGGAACTCAGGAAAACACAACTCTGCCTCACTGAGATGGCATTTTAAGAGTCCGACCTTCCAATTGTGATGCACTTCCTGTTGAAACAAAGTCAGCAACACGTGGAGGAGTCATGCAGGAAAAGAAATTAAGTTTTATTGGCTTTGTTTCTTGCTGCTGGTGCATTACTTTAAGGTGCGATCTTTTCAGTTTCCCTAAAACGTCCAAAGAAACCACAACCAAGCAACCCCGACCACAACAAGGGCCCATCATGAAGGAGCTAACTTTAACTTGAGAGGGGTACACCATGACAGCAGATGCAGTGGTAACCTCTTGTTGTCCGAGCCGAAGCAGAATTTCGATCTAAAGTCAGTCAAACCCTCGCCACCTCTGTGCAGCTTCTCGAGGAAGGTTGTGGAGATTTCATTAGATTTTCTGAGCCATAATTCAATCCGGCCTTCTGTCCTCAAAAACCCAAAAGGATGGAAAGAAATGCAAGGAGAGACGGAGGAAAAGACGGGAAGACAGGAAGATTCCCCTGCAGTGGGTAATATATAGATTTATCTGACTGAGCGAAAACTTCTAGGCCCAGTTCCAAACCAAACCTCGGCTCCGCTGATGATTTGGCCCTTTGAGAGATGTTGCATAGGGCACTGCAGTGTTTAGTGCGCTGGAAGAGCTGGCAGATAAACAAACTCCTCTGAACGTACAAGCGGAAGAAAGACAGAAAGAAGGGAGGAGACCATCAAAGAGGGCGAACGCTGCCAAGCTTTTCAGAAAAGAGCCAAGGAAAATGATCGCTGTTCTCCATGCTTCCTCCTCCTCCTGCTGCTCTGTCATTTAAAGCTAGAGTCTGGACCGCGTTTACCTCTGCAGGCTTCCCGCAGTTACATTTCCTAGTAGTGCTCGGCTTTATCTCCGCCACTCTCCAGACAGGAAGCTGCTGCCAGACGAACGGACAAAGTCACGGGAAGTCCTGACGCTGCCGCGGAGAAACGTTGTTGTTTTTGTACAATCTGATGATTTGGTGTTTTTCAGGCGGTGACGTCTCCTCGTACTGATGCTAACTACACCCTCCATTTTCAGATACAAGGGCAGGGCGATATCCAAACCGCTGGAACTTTCTACACTGGCATTTTTATCACCTCTTCAAAGGCCTGCGAGGGTAATGAGGGGGTTTTGAGGGGGTGGGGTGAGGGGGCTGGCTCTGGTAAATATAGGGCCCTGTGATGGCGAGGAGTGAGGTCTGAAGGAGGTTTCACATTCACAGTGGGCTGTAATAAAAGAGAGCGGCTCTTTTTTCAGAGCAGAGAAGGGTGAGGCGCACTTAATTAAGACGGAGATGTTTTAACCGCCAGTGAAAACACACAGCTGAAAAAAGAAAAGCGGAGAGGCTGGCAGAGCGGGGAAATTTTAGACTGAGGATTGGATAACACTGGGTCTCTGTTGTAGGAGCGATGTTCCGTTGCTCTGTTCAGCACTTTTCAGACCTATTCTGTTTGCACAAGCAGTAGAGAGACAGAGGGCTCGTTTCCTCAACAGAGGGCTTCAGGAATCATCTCATGTCAGAGGGGAAAGACCATTCCTTCAAATATCCATGTTCTATGACAAGTTCCACCAATCACAAAGACGAACTGCATCAAACAGATGAATGAATTGCAGACTTTGCCTGCATTCCAGTACAGCATAACAGCTCGAACATCTCTTAAGATACTGCTCAGTGTAACTGTCGATAACAACTACAAATCTGATACCAAGCTCTCCTTCCGCCCCAACATAAAGTCCGTGTACCACCATAGAACACGATGTGATCATTCTTCCTCAATCTCAGGTATCATGAGGCCAAGTATTGGTAGTGAATCGGAGCGATGCATCTCTAAATGTGATCATAATCTGCAAGAAGTTGGTCGATCAAGTAAATTGTCATTTCAGTCTGTTTCAGGCATGGTTAGGGGATCAAACCTCAATACTTGTCCGTTATGTCTGTGGCACCGGGTATGAAACAGTTATAGTAAGAGTTTTGGAAGATTCTTGTATGGCTGCTTGTGTCTTGAAAACATACATTTATACATTTAATAAGAAGCTAAGCAGCTGAAACAAGTTTGGTATCACTCCAGTATTCCAAAAATTAAAGCAATACTCAGCCCTCAACCTGCTCAAACTGGAGAGAAGATGATAGTAAATCCAGTTCAAAATCAACTGCACTATCCAAATGACAATAAACCATGAATATTTGGTGTCAAAGTTCATCTTTCCTGCACTATTCCCAGCTAACATGCTGGTAGAGCGCCGGCCGTCTGTTCCGGACGAGCGAAACAAACCCGTGTGGTTCTCTTGCTGCCGCAGAAAGCAGCCACTTTGTTTTAATTTGAAATGATTAAGACAGCGCTGACGCTGCTGGAATTATTAGCGAACCAACACAAAGAGGGTTTTCTGCACAGCAGCCCTCGTGACAACTATTATGAAGGGTCGCCGTATAGACGCCAAAGGTCACAGTAATAATGGTGTGTAATTTCACTCTTTAGAGAGCCCCACATACCAACATGTCAACAAAAATGATTTAAATAATCTTGCCAATGTCCGACGCTCCTAATTTACCTGAAAGTTAGAGTCACTAATTTCCACCTGAGGTACAAATGAACCTTTATGATGTTAATTCAAAAAAGGTCCCGATTTTAGGCACAATGGCCACTTTTCTGTCCCAGGACAGTGACACCGTCATGCTTAATCTCATCTCAAACATTATTACTACTTTCTCTGGAGTTTAGTGCAGTGAATGGACGTTTGTAGAATGACCACACCAGCCACACACTATTCAGAACATTAGGCACGGGCAAAAACAGGCCAGAGTTCACTTTTGTGGATGAAAATACTTATTTAAGGCAGCATGAAGCTGCTCTGCACAGAGCTGTGGGATTATGAGGAATAAAGAGTAATTCAGTAAAAAGCTTAAGTCAACAGTAACTGCACAAACGTTAGCTCACTCCTGGGTGAGCTGTGCTGCTGAGGGAGGCGGGGAGGCTGATTTGTTTCGATTAGCTGCTAGCAAAACATCGCTGGTAGATAAAGAACCAGATGTTGAAAACACCAACTGTGTGGCTAAAACCAGGCAACGGACAACCACGGATCATGTTTTTTAGGTTTTGTTTATTCAGATGTTTTTATACGGTGTACAGAAAACATTTTGGGGGTTGGAATACAGTGTAAAAAAAGTTGAAATGATACAAATATTCTTGACATTATGATCTCTTGTTGACTTGTCTTTCAAGCAGCTGAATCATCATTGTCCTGAGGTTAAAATGTTCTACAGTGATACTCGGTTGCCTGACAAATCACCACTTCTGTTAAAAACATAGAAAAAGGATCCCAATACTTTGATTCTAATATTTAGAAATTGATTATCCCAAGCGACACTGTGCAGCTTTTGTTTTCAGGTGGTGAATATTTATCCCGTGGTTGCGATAATAATAGTGAATCGCCTGCTGACCTGGATTCAGCACCACCCAACCTTTTCCGTCTGTCAACACACTGCAACAGGCTGCTTTACAGGTACAGGCTTGTGTGTGTGTGTGTGTGTGTGTGTGTGTGTGTGTGTGTGTGTGTGTGTGTGTGTGTGTGTGTGTGTGTGTGTGTGTGTGTGTGTGTGAATAGTGTGTAATAGAGTGAATAATGAATATACAGCAAAGCATCTTTAATATGTCCATGCTATTTTAATATATGTGCAACAAGTTGCATTGATTTGTACATCCCTTCTTGTCTTCTTACAGTGGACATGGTAAATGTTTCCACTCTTTAAGTTGCGGCCTGTTGCCGCTGCTCCAGTTCGTTTTCAACTTTTCTCACTTTTTACTTGGTAATCTACGTTTCTGTTCAGTAACTTTTTAAGTAATCTTGGCTTGTGTGTGGTGTGTGCCCACTTTCAAACATGTTGATTGGGAGATTTTTGGCCATGTTTTTAACAACTTTTTTTACCATGGAGTTACTGCACTCATTCCCTGCTGGACATGCTGCCCGAATCTGCTACTCACGGGATCAGCTGATCGACATGATGCCGGCCAGCTTAGGGACTTGATCAGCTGATTTACCGGCCGAATTGTGGAGAAAAACTCACAGAGGGTGCAGACAGGAAGCTGCTGCCATTCACCCTATACACCACAGACTTCAGCTACTGTACAGAGTCCTGCCATCTTCAGAAGTATTCTGGTGACCCTGCAATAGTAGGATGTATCAGCGGTAGAGAGGAACTTTGTTACATGGTGTGAGCTAAACCAACTACAGCTCAATGTAACAAAGACCAAGGAGCTGGTAGTGGACCTGAGGAGGAAAAAAACACAGGTAACCCCCATCTCCATTCAGATGGCCTATGTGGACATTGTGAAGGAGTATAAGTACTTGGGAGTGTACTTGAGCAACAAACTGGACTGGAATAAGAACACTGAAGCTGTCTACAAAAAGGGTCTCTATCTTCTGAGGTGGCTGAGATCTTTCAACATCTGCAGGACGATGCTGAGGATGTTCTATGAGTCGGTGGTGGCCAGCACTATCTTCTTTGCCGTTGCGTGCTAGGGCAGCGGTTTGAAGGTAGCTGAAGCCAACAGGTTGAACAGACTTGTCCGTAGGGCCAGTGATGTTGTGGGGGTAGAGATGGACACGCTGACTGTGGTGTTGGAAAGGAGGATGCTGTCTAAGGTCTAAGGACACAAGAAGTCTTTTCTACCTGTGAGCATCAGTCTATATATAGGTGCAATTTTCTCATGCATGCATACTGCACTTTAAACAATCAGTGTCTATTCTCTGTACAGTCTCTCAAACACTAAATTCTTTTATAAGGTTTCAGGTTTATATATTGTATAGGTCACTGTTACTTGGCTTCTATCTTACTGTTATTGGTTTTATTTATACATTTGTATATAGTGTTAACTTGGATCTCTTATAGGTGTATAGTGGTAAAGTTTTTTCTTGGGATGTTACTATCCAACTTGTATAGTGTTCAAATGTTTAATCTTTTCTTGCTATTACTTACTATCTAACTTACCGTTTGGGAGCTGCTGTAACAAACACAATGTCCCTGTGGGGATTAATAAAGTATTTCTGACTCTGACTCTGAAGACCTGAAGCCGTGCAAGTTGTGATGCGCCACGCGGCAGCAGCAGCAGCCCCTCCTCCCTCTCAACACACTGACCCATAATTCAGCTCTGCTGCTGCATGCTATAAATAGACAGATTTAACCTACAGCGAGGGAGGAAGGGAGGGAAGGAAGGAGGGAGAGAATGAAAGGGCAGCGCTGGAAGATAAAGGGGGCAGAGGCAAACATGAGCATTGAAGTCTTTGAGCTCAGCTCTGACAATACTGACGGGCGCATATCTGATTTTTGTTGAACGATTATACTCGCATATGACAACAACGTGAAGCGCTGGCAATGTTTAAAAGGCCTGTGAAGAATTAGCAACCACAGGAAGTCGCCTCCATCTGTCCTCCAGACAAATTAGCTACAGAGGAGACGTACGGCTTCACCAAACAGGTGACTGCAGACAGACAAGAATTATATTTTCGCTGGTCAAAAGATCAGGAAACGTCCTCCCTCGTGGGAAATAAAAACGGACAGTAAAATCTAAAATGATCCAGAACACGGTGACATGAAAGGACAGAGCTCCCGCGTCAAGGTTAAACAATGCTGAAATGTTTTCATCATCTACCTATCGATTAAATAATTAAAAGTCTGAAATGAAATAGAATAAAAATAGGAATGGGTCTGAGGATGACAAGGCACTGCATGCTAAATTTCATTCTAGATAAAACCTCAGATGACCTTAAATCAACGCCATCAAACATCTGACTGCAACACAAAGAGTTCACGCAGCCTTGTTTTGTTCACACCAACTCAAAAGAAATCTAATGTCACTCGTGTAAGAGGAGGAATCAAACATAAGATTTGGGATCTGCAGTGTGAACACAGCAAAAACTGTTAAGTCCTCCTTTTTGCTCTGGTTGATAATCCCTGCAGCCTGGCTCCTCTCATCTGACAACACTAACCCTCTGACACTGGGAGCGCCTCGCATGATTTATTTAGCCGGCAAGAGGAGAGATGGGATTATATCTGAGGACGGGCAGGGAGAGTCCGTGTTGTCTCCCCCTCGCCAGAGAGACAGTAACTCCTCCTCGGGTCTTCAGGTTTCCACTCAGGTGGGTTTGCACCAGGCTTGCATCACCCAGCCCTGCATGTGTCTCTGGTTTATTTCTAACCTCAGGAGCGATGGCGCTTGTTGGCTCTCTACGCTCGTGGCTGGCGGCGAGGTAGTCGTCACGTCCCACAAACAGACACCCTCCCAGCCGGAGGTCCCTTCATCCAGACAGAGAACCCCAGACCGGCTGAATCATCCGTCATTAGAGAAGCCAATCCAAAGAAGTTGTTTTGAAGTGACTGAGGATATCTTAATATTCTCAAATAGAATACCAAATTATTACAACCAAGACTTATGAAAAATAATCTTTTGCATGAAGAAATCTCTTTAGAGTCTGGGTTAGGGTTAGGAAATGCAAATCCTCACATTTCACAACCTGGCAACAGTAAAATATTTGACATTTTATCGTGACTAATCAAGTATGAGTAATTAAAAGCTCTTTTTTCAAGTGATCATTGGATGTCATCGGGCAAGTTTGCCTTCTTGTTTCCATTCTAGGAATTCATTGATGCTCAATGCTTGGCTTTGTGCTGTGCCTCGCCTGGAGTCAAGCTGAAAGTATAAAGAATGGATGGCGTGGATGTGATGCCGCCCACAGGTTTCTGAAGAGCTGTCTGGAAGCTCAGAGTGTGGTGGCTCTGGCAATCCGTCATCTCCTGGTTAATCAAAAAAAAAAAAAAAGGGGGCATCTGCAGACCTGATGCAGGTCGAATGGTGCGTGGGTGCACAGACGGTCCGCAACAGTCAGTCAAAGCAGCCACGCTGTTAATTCTGCATAACTTTAAGCCTTAGTATCATCTGAACAGGTGAGTTGTATATAAATTCACCCTCAGTACAGTTGTCATGAACGGGGAAATTAGCTACAGAGACCAAAACAGTTTTGTGTACCAGGCTGTAAACATGTTTATTTCTGCTGTGAAGCTGGACATTTCAACATGGGGACTTATGGAGACTGACTCACTTCTGGAGCCAGCCTCAAGTGGACGTTTGAGGAACTGCAGTTTTTGGCACTTCTGAACTCTAACAACATGGACTCTCTGTTTGGGTCCTTATTAGTGTTGTTAGTTCTACATGATACATGTTCACTACAGACTGACTGATGTGTTTCCAGAGCTGATGACTGGTGCAGATGTGTTAAAGCCGTCCACACAGACATGGACAGATAATGCATTTACATCCAACGGGCCAGTAAAGTCAACTTTTACTTAAATGTGTCACATTGAACATACCTGAAACCCCAAAGAATGCATACTGACTGCCACACGACACATGACACACGCTGTTGGTCACACCATTAAAATCTATTGACCCAAAGGAGAAAAGAAAAACAGCACAGCATCACTCTGCCATTAACACCTCCACTGAAAGTGTTAACCTTTTCCTGCCTAGGAGGCTCGCAGGCCTCATCGGCCAAAAATAAACCAATTGCTGCATTCCTCACCGGTTACCATGGGATTAAACAACAGGGGAGAAGGGTGGACACCAAGGATCTGTTTTAATCACATGGTGGAAGAGGAAGAGGAAGAGGAGGAGGAGGAGGAGGAGGGGTAATGGTGGTTAGACAGGACAGGAGACAAGTGATTTCTCTAAAAAAGAAGCCTGAGAAATGTAGTGTGTGTGAGAGAGAGATTTATAACTGGGCCGATCTTCTGTTCATCCAGGTATTTTATTTGGTCCTTTATACTCTTGACAAAGTGCCAGACTGCCACAGATGCTTGTGAGGCTTGTAAATAAGCACACACACATACAATCTTTCCCTTGTAGTCAAGTCATTTATAGGTGGAAAACAAAATCACAAGTTTGTCTCAGAGGCCTTCACACTGTACAACATACAGCAAGACAAAACAACATGAAAATCAATCCTGCCTTCGGCTCTGACGACTGAAACTCTGACGATTGTTGTCACAGATCAGTTAAGGCGTTGCCTTGTGTAACAAGCAGCTCTGAGTCCTGAGCTCTGAGCGACGGACACTCACAAGTAGGACAAGTTACAGTATGTAGGGCAGACTGTGCACACACACACGCAAAGGTAATAAAGAAGTGTATCGTCATGATATGAGATGACTGTATCAGTCACATTAATGACTATAGCACACTATAATCCTCACTGCACACCTCTGGGAGTCAGACTAACACAGATAACAGAAAGAGAGTTTCAGAGCAGAAGGTAAAAAACACATTTTATGATTTTCCATTTCAAAAACGTCCAAATGTGTCGTATTAGTGCAAATAGGCAATCTAGCGAGACAGATCTGAGGGGGGTCAAAGTTATTTCAAAAGGGCGATTAAAAGGATACAATAGAACACACACACACACACACCTATTCAGCTAAAGAGGTGATATTCTTTTGCAGGGTCACGTTTCTCAGCATTTCCTCATTTTACACATCGTGTCCCCTCAGCTGCTCAAATACATTTCATACTGCATCTCATCATTGCTAACACCTGTGCTGACTGTAATACTTCATGTCAACGTGGCTGCTGTGGAAAAGGCTTGTTCTAATAATGTTACTTTATCAGAATTTTAAGATTTTGATGGAGAAATATCAAGAAATGACCTGGACTCCACTTCCATATCAAACTGCTCAATACACACTGTCCACGGGTAAAATCTGTCAAACTATGACAGCCAAAGGACAGTAAAAAATCCATGAAATTCAAAAAAAAATAAAAAAGCCATTTCACAACATTTATTCATACACCATTTTAAGGGAATTCATACAAAATAAAGCAGTATTTTAATTGATAACTGTACAGCCATATTTAATGGCACATTTCACAGTCTTTTATCGTTTTTTTAACGTACAATCTAAAGACATTTTAAAATACGTAATAAAACACCAACCTTAAATGTGATATCAACAGTACTATTATCCTTGAACACTAATATTAGAAAAGGTTTCACTATATTTATTACGGTAAACTTTTTTTAAACTTCTTTTTTTTTTTACTGTAAAAACTAGAGTTGGTTTTCTTTGCAGCAGCAAGTTTGTTTGAGAAAGAAGAGACTTCAGTATTGTTACAGCTAATGTAAATGAGCAGAATTAATATGTTGTGTGTAGCTTGGAGACACACACACACACACACACAGGTGTAACAGTCAGTGTTATCCACAGACATGTCCGGGCATGTTCTTGAGGCTGGCAGTGTCGGTGAGGTTTACAAGGACAGAAAAGGGTTAGTTATGGATGGAGTGTTTCCAAGTGGCTGACACAGACTCTATCTACAGTTGACTGAACACATTCAGCCTTTTTCCTTTCAGAACTTGCCTGCAGCCACACAGGTGATTTGCTGATGCAATAAAATAATTAAAAAGACAGTCAGTGTCTGTCATAACTTCCTGCTGTCCCACTCATGCCATGTTCTGAGGGGGTGTTTGGTGAAGAACAGAGGAGATCATGGGACTGTCTAACTCTTATGTTTCCTCTATGAATAGTAATAACAGGAACATACAAGTTCCCTTGAAAAATGTGTCATGGCTCACAAAGCTTCAGTGGTTGGGAAGTCGAAACCATTTATTCCGTCTCAGCTCCACCAATGATCCATGCCTTTGCCCACTTTTAGATTAGCCAAACCAGTGTTGAAGGAAGCCTGTTGAGCAGAGGACAGTGGGGGGAGGTGGACGCATAGAAAAAACAGCAGTAGGCGGGCATCGCTGGCAGATCTGACCCCCCCAGACCTGTGTGTACCAGCTGCTGTCGAACATGCTCGAGGCCGAGCCGCAAGCGCCGAAACAGCCGAACAACCACAACAACAACAACAACAACAAAAAACAGGCCGTACACAGATTGTGCCTGCCATGATCTGCACATGCAGCAGAGGAGAAGGGTGTGTGCTTGTATCCACTGGGGAGATAAAAGACATATAGACAAACAGTGACGAAGCGGAGGGTATAAATGATGGCGTGCTTAGTGTGTGTGAGTTGTTCTGAGGGCATTTTATGCATCTGGTCGTTCAGCAAAGAGATAATGGGAAATGACAACAAAAGGGTTCATGGCTGGAACGTAGAAACAGATTTTTTAAACATCCTTCTTAAAAACACTGTAGATGCTTTCTTTCTCATATTAAGCTGACTTCTGGAAATCAAGGATTCAAGTATACGCACAAGCCCTGACATTTTCAGCACTTCACAATTTCTGACAGCAGATGTTATGATATATCAGAGCTGAATTTATGAATATTTTATTTATGAAAATGTACTCAGAAGGTGGCTTTTTTAAACAAA
The DNA here is from genome assembly GCA_004119915.2 of Collichthys lucidus. Lineage (NCBI taxonomy): Eukaryota > Metazoa > Chordata > Actinopteri > Sciaenidae > Collichthys > Collichthys lucidus. The sequence continues at coordinate 34,513,952 of CM014079.1, read as the reverse complement.
TTATAGACCTTATTAAAGAATACTTAATGTTCTTTAAGATCTTATAGCATTAATATTTACATTTTCAGCCAAGTCTAGTTACATTTTTGACAGCTGCTTCCTCCATGTTACTCTGTCCTGCTTGTCACAGTAGTGTAAATCACAGTGCTAAAACAATTACCTCATTTATTACAGTTGATTATTAGAAAAAAATGACAATCATTTATGTCAGTTAAAGAAAATCTCAACCAAGCAGCAACCTCCGTGGCTATGAAACAAAGCCAACACTGAAGTGTCAAAAACTGCAGTTCCCCAAAGGTCCACTTGAGGCTGGCTAAAGAACGAGTCAGTCTCCATAAGTCCACATGTTCAAATGTCCAACTTCACAGAAGAAATAAACCCTTAAAACTATGCAGAATTAACAGCATAGCTGCTTTGACTGACAGGCATATCTAACCCCACCTCAGGTCCATTAACGATCCACGTCCGATTTTTAGATTAGCCGGGATGCGGCAGGCAGTGCCACCACACTCTGAGCTTCACCCCAGCTCTTCAGAAACCTGTGGGTACAACGTCCATATTTACACTTTCAATGATCCCAACATTTGCTGGTTTCAGTCATGAGGAATGTGTGGATTATTTCAAAACTAAATATGTTTGTGTTTTGGACTTTCAGTCGAATAAAACAAACCATCTGAAGATTGCTGTGAGTCTGGTTCAAGCTGGAGTCTCAGATAGATACTGGACCATTCACTAAACATTTCTATGATGACCTAGCTGGCTGCCCTCCATCCAAAATCCCAAACTTTTAATGACTGTGCATAGAAAATGAACCACGGCGCTTGACCAAAACGACTTCAAATATGCACACATATTGACCTTGGTGGACCGCTGGAAGATATTTGGCAACGTCTCGAGGACAGCTGCTGTTCACTTGAGTGGATAACTCTGCTGCAACACCAATATATTGCCACAAGCATTCCTCTTTGCATTATGTACCAGAAAAAAAAGCTTTCATTATAACATGAAGAGCAATACCAATATGTCCAAAAATACTGGCAGACCGATTTACCTAGCTCCGAACACATTTTGGTTTAACACCCAGCAGCACTATGGTTGCGTTTCCTTTCCCCATTAATCCTACTGACTGATACAGACTAAGGGTCGACCGATATATCGGCCGGCCGATATATCGGGCCGATATTAGCGTTGTTTAGGTGTATCGGCATCGGCCGATACACATGGCCGATACGGCCGATACGCATCCAGCGTCATTTACAGACAGGCGTTCAGGGCAGCTCTGTGAAGACCCGCTATGCACGCTGCTGCAGCCCCCGCAGCATAGTATGCACATGGCATTGCACTGCATACAGTAGCATGCGTGTGCCTGAAAGTCATTAAGTGAGTCGAAAAAAACGGGAATGCTGTTTAAGTGCGTCGCATTTAAACTGCCAACCTAAACTAGGGAGCTGTAACCCTAAGAGTAGGCTATGATGCAATCACCCGCAGTTTAAAGTTCAAATGAAGTCGGTGTTGTTATCAGTCACTGTCAATTCGGCGTTTGCAGGAGTTAAACCGGCGAACACCGGTGAAGCAGCCCAGTGTGTGTGTGTGTGTGTGTGTGTGTGTGTGAGTGAGTGTGCACGCACGTGAGGGAGAGACAGATGGAGCGAGAAAAAGTGATCAGCGCGGAGCGGAACAGTTGCTGTAATCAGATAACTGCACAACGAACCCAACAGTCCAGGACCTAATGAAACGTTTTGGGGTTTCGAGAAGAGGCTTGCTAAGCCATAGACTACTTTAGCTTACGTACGGGAATATTTTTTGAACATGGGGTAGCGCCGTGTCAGTGCATGTCGACACCGCGGGAGCAATAATGGCATGCGAGTGATTATCACTGAATAAACTTCTAAATCCCTCCTAAACGTAACTCGCCACGCATATTGTGTGCAATATAAGGGTACACTTCGTTAGAGTTAGAGGTGGCGTGGGATTTGATATTAACTAAGACAATGTCGAAATGGATAAAGTTTGATGCGTCAAACCTAAAGGGAGATTGTTGTGATTTGTCCCGCCCCTCTCCCCTCTTCCTGAAACAAAGCAGGGGGCAAGCAGCGAGGTTTTGTTTCTCCACAACTAAAACAAATTATGGTGTGCCCATTTTTTATTTTTTTAAAAAGTGACAAATCTACAATTCATTCACTCACTTTGCAATGCGGATGATGATCAAGTCAGGCTATTTACTGTCACTGCCTGCTTCAAAGGCAATGGTATATCAAGTACAATATAGGCCTACAGTTGTAAAATAGGCCTAAACATTTACTCTAAATAATCTTTGTGTCATCCCCAACATTTCTCAAATGTGCAGTCAAGCTCTGTTGCCACTGTCAAGCCACAGTCCTTTGAATGTGTCAAGCCAAACTAATATATATTTTTTAAATAAATAAAAATGAATAAAAGCACCGAAGTATGTGGGCTATTCCTTTTTAAGTGGATATAATACTGTATAAGCATTAAGCAGACACTTAAAAAAAATGCTCAATGGGCTTCAGACATGATTGTCATTTTCCTGTTATTCATGTTATTATAAATAAATGGCTATTTATTTTTAACTTGAGACCTGGAATATTTGTCATTTTTTAAACTTTTTTTAACCCATATCGGTATCGGAAATCGGGTATCGGAAATCGGGTATCGGCCATGGGCCATGGGGAAAAAATCGGTATCGCATCGGCCATCAAAAAACCCGTATCGGTCGATCCCTAATACAGACAGATGAATCCCCATTAGGATTAATTAGTCAGCATCTCCTTTCTTCAAATAAACATACACAGAATCAGAAGTGAAGATCTACAATAAGTCGACTGATAGACTGAGTGTATTCTAGCAGCTCCCCCCTGAGCTAAGCTTTTTGAGTCAAACAAGTGAAAAAATAAAAATAAAAAAGTCAGACTATTCCTTTAACAGCTCAAACTCAGTTCTCCCTCCCTGCATGAGCAGCGTCTCAGTGCATTTGATTGTCTCTATCTGCCCGGTAACAGTCACGACAGCATCGGGAGCGATTTGCCAAACGGCATGAAAAGCTCCTATCTTTAGATAAATGTTCAGGTTTTCACTTTGTGTGAAGGACTGTGTGTCTCTGCACAGCTCAGGGCTCGCCCTCTGCTCATTAAAAAACATTAACATCTAACATGCAAACATCAAGTGAGGCAGCGGGATGGAGATAAATCCAAAAATACAACACATGCTGTCTGTAGCTCTCATAGGAATCATCTGACAGCGGTGGATCTTAAAATTCATCCACTTGGTCCCGACATGGTGTCTAACCATCGCAGAGGACTCATGCACTTGTAGCTCTGACTGTCTTCCTCGTGGCTGCAGCCTATCTGTGTTTTCAAACCCTGTCAGCACTCATGAGAGTTTGCACAGATTCTGCCCGGCTACAGGAGGAAATGCTTTGAGAAACTCTGGCCCAATCAGACGCCTGGGTTCTGGTCAGCTGGCTGAGGCACATCGCTGCAGGTCCAATCGCACGGCGGGGTTTGTGGTCAGGTGACGGCTCAGGCCGGCTCACAGTGTTTTGAAGCAGATGAAAAACAAAAGCTAATGAGGCTGTCGTCAGTCGTCCCTGCCAGCTGCCTCGCTGCGTGCAGGGCTGAAAGAAGCTACAGAGCTCCACGGAGGAAAACAGGATTTATTATTATCGCTACGGCAACAAGTGTGTGTGTGTGTGCATGTGAGTGAGAGAGTAGCGATATAGTGAAAAAGAGTTACACAGTGAATGAAACAGAGGATAGATGAGATTCATACTCTGAGTTTTACACGTCTGACAGAAAAATGCTCTATTGTTGCTGGCAACTTTGATAATCGATGAATCACTGAGGTTGTTTCTAAATGTAAAAAAAGCTAAACAGTCTTTACATGCAGCTTCTTAAATATGAGGCTTATATGAGGCTTTCCTACTTTCCTGCATCGTGTGGGGTAAAAGTAGAACACGTTTAGGTTTTCAACAGCTGGCACGAGAAAATGAGGGAGATGAAGACCTCATTTGGGGATAATTAGTGAGTTGCATTGGATATTTTCTCACTGGTTTCCATCATATTATGTACCATACAATTATTTCAGTTATTAGAAAAATATATGTAAGATTATTTAATTAGCTACAGCAACACTACTACAGGTTTCATACATCTTTTTAAGAGTACATTTCAAACACTTTTAAGCACTTTTTACTTTTTTTACGGGACTTTCAACAAATTAAGTTTACAGAGTTCCTTTATACACACAGCAATCAATGTATGCCGTCACTTCTTTGTTTATTTTACAGACAAATATGACAATGGGTTCATTTCGTTTTATCAAAAGATTTTTGGTTTACATGAATGATTTTGCAGATATAGTAGTAGTTAATAGTATATACAGCATTTGAAGGATATTCTGAGTGCTCATGAGCACCAGATGTCCTGAAGGAAACTTTGGAGGGAACCAGCTACTAGATGGTTCAATTAGTTTATGGCCCTATACCCAGATCATACGATTGATTTGCACATCAGAACCGCTACAGGCCTCCAACAGAGGTTCTTCAACCAAAAACAAAGAAATGTGACAACCTTGAGCGGTGAATCACTTGTGCGTCGATAAAGAACGCTACAAACATTAATATTTTCCAGACTTTGAAAGGAGACCAGAAGATGGTAAATCACAGGTCCAAATCTATTCACACCCAGTATACCATGTCAATGTGTCTTTGAGAAACAGAGTCAACTCCCCACCAAACCTCACTCTGTATTATAATACAGCCAAACAAGACCAAGGCCATAGAAGCACCTTGAAAACACCCAACAGTACATACATTCTCCATGACTTTGTTCTACGATGTGGACTTGTTTATTCAGACCAAAGTTTTCCATTAGTGCCTGAACAATGAATTAATTGCTAAGTCGAGATTTACATTTAAATCATTTTAAAAATGTAAAACATTTGCTGGTTCAGCTTCTCAAATGTGAGGATTGACTGCTTTCATATCAAGTTTTGGACTGTTGGTCAGACAAAACAAACAATCTGAAGATTTCATTCACCAAACATTAACATGAAGGCCTAGCTGGCTGTCCTCCATCCAACTTCAAATCCACTCAGATATTTATCTTGGTGGATTGCTGGAGGATATTTGGCAATATCTCGAGGTCAGTTTGACAGAAGACTGGTGCAGGTGTATCACAGACTTGCCAACAACACACACACACACACAGGTTTCATTCTGAAGACAAACTTCATCTGCTCCTGAAGACTTCTTTTAAACTTGTACTCAGGACACACAGACCCCCATCCAATGGCAGCTTTGTTTTTCCCTCTCCAGATGGCCACCCATACAGTAACCCTCCCTACACACACACACACACACACTCGCATCGGAGTCTACCATGCCCACACGTTTAAACCACAGAAGCTCAGACAAGCCAACAACTGTCATTAAGAGCCTCGACCAGACGCTGAGAGTTAGCCAGTGTGTGTGTGTGTGTGTGTGTGTGTGTGTGTGTGTGTGTGTGTGTGTGTGTGTGTGTGTGTGTGTGTGTGTGTGTGTGTGTCGAGGGGGAGGAGCTCTAATAAGCCAACAGGAGGGACGCTGGGTTGTGCCTTTATCTGGCAGGACAGCTAGTCCACTTCTTATTCAGTGGTACAAGTCCAGCATTTAGCCAGAGCCAGATTCACCAGAGGGGGGCTCGGCCACAAATTTGTCTCAACCCCGTAAAAGACAGAATTTCTTTTGCGAACAAGATCTCAAAAACAAATCTATATTGTGACGCTTATCATTCCACCCTAATTGAAACTATCCACACAGTCCTTAATCTCCTTCATCATAACTTGTTGCATTCAAGAAGCCATTTTTAGCCAACCGTATGACATCCATCAACTGTACAGCGAGAGAGCATCACCTAGTGTGCTCAGGAATGTCCCTACTGCTCATTTATTTTGTTGTATTTGCTTTTACAGAAAATATATTTCATGCTCGCAAACTTCTGAGCCACAAGTTTAAAGAGTGGTGACTGAGTTCTATGTTTTGTTCACATTCAAGGACACATAGTCAGTTTTAAACCTCAAATATAAATTATTGTTGATGACTGTTCGCAAAGAGCAACATCCTCAAATTTCTTGTTTTCGCTATATTGAGTTTGTCACAGAGGGACTAAAGAAACCTGAAAATAGTCACATCCCAAGATGATTAATCACCAACTGTTATCAAAACAGTTAGTGATTAACCGATTAATCATTGTTGCAGCCCTGCATGCTGCTACAACAACCAAACAAAGGATGAGAGATGGCAAACAGATGCCACAGATGCAGAAATATAACTCCCACTATATTATAATATAAGATTTAGCTTCCCAGCTAGGTATATGAATATAGCAATATATTTTACAGTACACTGTATTTTGGCCTTTCCCAGATATATTATTATTGGTGATATGTTATTTAACGTGCCAGTTTTTTTCCAGTATATAATGCAGAAAAAACTACAATATTCTTTAATAAAGTTTAATATCTTTTTATGAGTAAGCAACCTCCTGAGTCATATTGGTGTAAAATTGATGCACATCTAAAGAAAAGATTTATTTTCATTCCAGCTCACCACAAATTTAAAATCAGTATCAGTTGCAAAAATGGCATATTGGTGTCATGTGTTTTTTATTTAGACATCAAAACCCAATAAATTGCTACCACAATAAGATGATATGATCATGAGTGATTCAATAACTGGACTACAGTATTCTCCTCAGCCTTCATGGTGGAAACAGTACAACACCACGCTGAATATCCATCTCCTGACATCTCGCTGTCTAAGCAGATTTATCATGTTGGGAGGACCTACATGAGAAGCTACAACACATCAAAGTAGATATATATTAACATGATTAATGGCGGTTTACTAAAGCTTCATAAAAGCGACTTTGGCTCCTTTGAAACATCACTCTCAAACTACACATGGCCATCTAAAAGCCCCTCCATGCAGCTCCCAGGTGGCAGCCATTTTGGCTCTTAACAGAGAGGCTTTCACTGGGTTTTATCAGGAAAGAGCAGGTCACCGATAACAGGATGAAGAGGCCATTATACAAGATGCCAGCTAGTGCTGTGGAAAATCAATAAGGGTGGAGGCCTGGGAAGAGAAAGAGAGAAAGGCATGAAAGCCATCTAGAAACACTGAGACACACGATTGATGCTGTGACCTTGTAAATGTGAGTGAATGAGCGAGTGAACACTCATGACTCATTTAGCTGAGCTCAAATCCAAAGAAGGGAGAACACAGAGAGAGCCATGATGATAAATGCTCTGAAAAGAAGTTGTTTGGCATTGCTTTAGCTGGGGCTTCCTACATTCCCATATTCCCTAATAGTCCCTACTTAATTTTTTTGATGTGCAGCTTTAACTGGAGGATTGAATTTACGGACTTCCATCTGGTTTGAGGCACGAGCGCCTCCAGATGACTAACACTGAACCACATTTAAAAACATCTTGAGGACTTCTCTTTTTATTACCATTGTTAAAATAGAGCCAGCGGATGGATTTTATTAGAGTTGGGTCGGAATCCACCACTAGAGTTTCTGGTGTAGCCAGAGGATATTTAGAATGGATGTTCAGGCTTCTTCTGTGTGTCACTGGTTATAGTCTGGAGTGATAATGGAGTTGGAGTTGTAAGATAACGTCTACAACTGGACTGTTTCATGAGTAGCCAGTTTACAAAGTGTGAAAAGGCTAGTAAAAAGCTGACTCATCATCAAGTGATACCTGATGGGTTCCGAGATTGCATTTCGCCTTGCTTTCCACCTCTTTTGTTCTTCACAAAGACTGGTTACATGTGAGGAACTAAAACCAGTTCAAACGTGATTGGTCAAAACTCATTTATAACTACAATCAGAAACAGCTTCAGATACCAAAATCCAAAGTCCCTTACCTACAGATTCATTTTTCATATGTAGAAAACTGTTTACAGAGATCAGGTTGACATAACCTTGCTTAACTAGGATAGGACTGTCATTGTCATAGCTTTAAATTTAGATTAAATGCCAAGAGCTGTGCGTCTTTGGACATGTTCACTGATTCATCCAACTGGAGTACAAACCTCCACTGTTTGTAGTTTCTCAATGATCTGCACACTCACAGTCACCATTACTTTGATGAAAATTGGCGGACCGCCTGCAGTACCTCTGCACACCCCCTAGGGGTCATGGACCTCTGGTTGAAGACCCCGATCAAGATATTAATTAAAGCAATAAAATCTTTTCTGTTGTTTAGCCATGCTAGTGGCTTCAGAGACAGCAATGTCAGTCTGTCAGTCAATCTGTCTAACAGAAATATCTCAACAACTATTAAACAGATGAAAATTTGTACATTGGATGCATCCTAATAACTTTGACTTCATGAGGTTTCAACTAAGATGTCGAGATAGCCCATTGGTCGGACTGCCTTGAAACCTCCCTCTGGAACTTTGGTAATTCATGCAACAACCATCAGGTCAACGGTCCAACTAGGGTCCAACACGTTGGTTTATGTGTTAGCACCAGCAAAACTAATGATATTCCCATCAGCCTCAGGTGTTTACTGCTGATTAGCTATGTTAGCATTCTAACATGCCAAACCATGATGGCAAACAACACTATACTTGATTAACATCAGTGTGTTAGCCCAAAGCACAGGCTCACAGTGCAAGTAGCATGGCTGTATGTTCATGGTGCAGGCTAAGAAAATGGATTGATGTACTCTGTGGTTTAGGGCCATGATGAGCCTACCATATGGACATCTACCAACGTCACCTTGCGTGTTTTAAAGAGTTGTCCAAGGTATACTGGCAACAATGACAACTTGATCTAACGATTTAATCTAAAGATAAACCACTTGAATAACAAAACATGTCTGGATACACGATACCCAGTCTTTAACACCAGATGGATCTGTTCTTTTTTATTTTGCTGATGATGATCCGTTTTCTTGAAACTGACTGAAGCCGATTCTCCATCTGGACGTTGAGTATTTTCGTTGAAGCATGATTGATTTACCACACAGGAAATATCGAGCAAACCAAAACAAACATTTCTCCTGAACAAATTATTAATCATGGAAACTTTCTGCTCCCAATACTTCACAGTCCTTACATGCGAAGCTGCGGCTACATAGCTCAACCTTAGAAACCTCTATTAAATGTGTCTATCAGCATGTCTGCTTGTGTGACTGCAGCCGAGGACAGAAGCACAGACACAAAGGGTACGTCTGTCCATAAACAGGAGCATTATCAACCTAATAAACTGCAAATCGCCTTCCTTCTAAGTCGAACAACAGCCTCTTCACACAAAGGAACAACTCAGCTTCCAAATGTCATTACAGGCATTTTAGACACTGTTATCCACAGAGACATACAATGAGAGCCACTGAGGCTTCAACTCCAGACAAACCAACACAGTTTAGGGTCGTATCTTTATTTAAAGGGGTAGGGGTGTAATGGGAATCAAACCCAACACTCCGGCTCCGTTTTACTGATGTGAACCACACTGACGTGACTCAGATCTGACTGAGAATGCACTGCTATTTGAAGTCTTGGAACATTTGACTGATTATTCGGTTTAGAAATATGAAAAGAGGAACAAGATGAAGAGAGGGGAAAGATGAGGAAGGAGAGAGAAGACACGATTAAATCACTCAACGGGCAAGTTTGAGATATATATCCCATATCTCCACTTGACCCAAAAGTGAGACACGATTAATACCCTGCCCGTCTCTTAAGCATCGCTGCCTGGCCGCTACAACAAGCCATCTGTTTGCAGAGTCTGCATGCATCCATCGCTCCACCCAACACCACATTAACACGTACTGTAGTAACGTTATGTAAGAATACAATCAGGAAATAACTTTTTATTTTACTGATTAACCCACTTTATCAAGGCCGCACGCTCCCTCACTCTCATTCACTGTGTCTGTCTTTTGATCAATGCTTGCTCGCTCTCTAACAAGAGACATCATCTTCATGCCGCTATTTTGCAGCGTATCAGCAAAGTAGCAGAGTTTAGTCCACGAATCCTCATCACATAAATACAACACATACAGCTCAGAGAGGTTCAGGAAATTTCTGAATCTCCCACCAAAAAATGTGTCAACAAACTGGTGCCAAAATGTCTGTACCATCTTCCAAAATAAATACAGTGTACAAGTAGTGTGTAGTAAGAGTGCTATAGGCTACAGTCTGGTTAAACGTGTTATTGAATGCTATATATGGTCTGTGAGATGATGAAAATAGCTGGCTTTAGCTTAAATTATATGATGTGGCACACCAGAAAGAACACTCCTAAGTTAGCAGTAAGTTTATACTATCAGGTTCAGAGCGATACTTTAAATATCATTTCACACATTTAACAAATTGTACATCTCCTCACTGTCAGACACGAGGAGCAGCTTGACAGACATGTCTGAGCAATTAAGGCTAAAAACTGTGTCAGCTGATAGAAACTGAAGAGCAGCTAGGAAATGATAATATAAGATAACATGTGTTGCTCCTTATCCTGATCACTCCCTCCTCTTCCTCTCAGCGTGCGCCGTCTCATGCTGAGGGATTACAGCCAGCGCGGTGCCTTGCATCAACCGACCTTCCTCCGCTACCCCTCCTCCCTCGGCTTAATCCCAACATCTCTTCCACCTCCTCCTGCAGCCAGACCCCTCATGCATGCATTCCTCATCGAGGAAGGGCTCCGAGTAGCGAGACAAGAGGAGGGATAGCGCTTTTCTTTCCTGGTTCAGGACAAGACCCGAGCGGCTGGGTGGGATGGTGGAGGAGGAGGAAAAAGGGAAACAGGGGGTTCTTCTGTCCACAGAACTTGTGTTTAACAGTGCGTCTCTGCAGCTGAGCGAGCTTTTACTGTTTAACCTGCAGCGTAATGATCTTTGTCACAGCCAAGAAAAGATAGATCTGCCAAAAGTCAAAGGCAGGGAATAGAAAAGGGGTTGGGATGTTTCTTAGCACTCAAAGCAGGTTTATCACATGATGGTGACAAGGTGTGACAGTCATTAGTTAATAAAGCGTCCACTAAGATCTGGATCATATAGAGAGGGCGGTCGGGTACCCAAACTTTAGGTGTCCCCTCTTGTTTTTCTGACTATCAGTCAAACTAATAACAGTCAACAAGCCTGTAAATGTGAAATCTCCACAGAGATCAGCAGCAGCGGTACAGCCAGTACATCAGTCCACGCAGTGAGCATCGAAGAACGTGACCCAGATACTGTCTGAGCCTCCGTGTCTTATTTTTAGCTTAGCTGTAGCTAGCAGGCAGAACTGGCCACTGCAAACACAGTCATTAACACGGGTACGAAGAATGTCACCTTTGTGTCAGATAAAAGTTAGTTATTCTTTGATACCATTTATGTTCACATTTAATATATCATCCATGTGTAAGCTTGGCTGCGGTGTTAACGTTTAATATAGCAAACTAAATGGCCTCTCTGATCTGAGCGATGTATCTAAAACTGTGCATTTGGACGTCTACCGATTAATGAGTGCTGAAAGCAGAGCTCTTTGTGCTTCGGGGTTATATTAATGATGTATAGAGCCATAAAAAGCAGCTAGCACTGCGAGGACGCGTCGTGGTAAACACTTAAACCATCAGACCGACCAGTAAAAAGCTCAACATCGACCGAGTCCCAAATGTTTCCAGCTTCTATCAACATTCTCTGGCGCGATGTCTGTCTGTGCACTCATTGTGACCCCTCTCCTCTGAAAGACTCTGTATTTGTTCCCGCACACTGATAACAATGGCAAGGTGCAGCCCTGCTCTGCAACACAAAGTGGCACAACTTCTCCCTCGCAAGCCGCGACAAAGCCAAGTTCCTGTTGCTGCTATCAGCGATGAAGCTTCCACTCTTTCTGTTTGTAAAGGTCACTGTGAATAACACAAGTTTGGACCGGAGAGGAAAGTTCTCAGTGCAGCCAGTGTTGCTGCTGCTGCTGCCGTTGTTGTTATTGGTGGTCGTGGCTGCATTTCACTTCCTGTGCTGTGAAAGGTCACAGCAGACACAACTAACATTCCAGTTTGAATAGCCGGAAGGTCGGTGAGCCAGCTTTGCATGAGTCTATTCCTTCTGACAGCTTTGTAGTTCCTCCACTTTACAGAACTGGAGCCGCCCTATAAATAGTTCCCCCATACAACTGGAAGAACTAGAAGACAATAGACATTTAAGAGGTGAGGAATACTATGCTTCTGATGACTGATGTATTTTTTCCTGGTGTACTTCTATAAACTCTGTAATATTAATTTAAAAACTGCTGTTCACAAGTCAACAGCTCTAAATGAATAATCAGCATTGCCCCAGAAAGGTGCTCTTCTGAAGATGAACAATGCTACAGCTCAAAACAGTTGACTGATCAACTAGTCGGTCAACTGGAAATTCATTGCAAGTCATTTATCATCACTGACAGTATGAAATATGGACATTGTATGCATGACGTCGCCCACAGGTTTCTGAAGAGACGTTGTGAGGCTCAAATCTGTGGAGCGGGCAGCCACCATCTTGGCAATCCTGCCTCTTGCACCTTCTGGCTAATCAATCATCATGGCCTGGTTATTCAAACAAGCCATCTGTAATGGCACCCACCTGTCAATCAAAGCAACCACACTGTTAATTCTGCATCAGTTTAAGCCTTAGTATCAATTGAACAGGTGAGTTGTATATAAATTCACCCTCAGTACAGTTGTCCAGACCAAAACAGTTTTTTTGTACCGGGCTGGAAACCTGTTTATTTCTGCTGTGAAGTTGGACATTTCAACATGTGGACTTATAGAGACTGACTCACTTCTGGAGCCAGCCTCAAGTGGACGTTTGAGGAACTGCAGGTTTTGGCATGTCTGCACAGGCTTCACTTCACAGCCACAGAGGTTGCTACTTGTTTAATCCAGACTTTGACTGAATTTTAAGGAGTTTTCACAGATATTTTGCCAATTTAGTAAATAAATATTAAATAATAATTAAGGGAATACTAATCCTGACTAACAGCCCTTATTTAAATTGAACATTTTAAGAACTTTAAGACATTTTAAATTTAAAGTCGTATGTTTGTCCAATTCGTTGCTGTGACTGCTGGTACTAACTAGTCTATATCCAGTATTTAACCACAAGACTGGTATTGCCCTGACAGTCCAGATTTACAGACCATTAACTTGCACATGAACATGTCGCTGAAGGACTGACACATCACTAACCATGTGTGTGTGTGGACTTCCAGGAGGATTGGGTAGCATGACACACGGATCTGCTCTGCGGTGCTGCTCTGCCCTGCTGATGACAGGCTGCTGGTGGAGAGCCACACCCAGCTTCACTTCATCAGCGGCAGAAAAAAATAAAAATCATCATGTCATCTGTGATGGAGAGAAACTAAGGAAGTGAAACTGCTTTGCATGGCCTGGTTATCAGCATCCGTCTGTATAGAGAATATCCACTTACACTTCTGAAACGTGATGAGTTTCTGTATGAGGCTTTTTGAAGACGTCGCCTCCAGCTCTAGGTTGATTATCATAATCATGAGCTTCTGCCTGCAGCTAGTACTAAATGTTGCTTCCTGTGTTGGGCACCTGTGTTATTGGCAGATAAATCAAATCAAATATCAGATATCAGCCGATAGATTTTGATCAATTTCTTCTCTGCAGCACGGATGGAAGTGAAAATGTGAAGATAAAGACGGGGCGCGCCCGCTGCTGTTTGGCATCCTCTGATGAAAAGTAAACAGCAATACCATTTGCCTTAAAGAGAACATCTCAGCTGACATCCTTCATGTACACAACGACATCCGACACTGGAGTTCCCCCGGTAACAGAAAAAAGAAAAAAGGAAGGCACCGTAGAGAAATAACAGGGTGACAACTAATATTACAACATACAATCAACTAATCAGTATAGAGCTATGTGACTGTTTCACACATGTGCTCTCCATTTATTTTAAATTCATGACTCCTTTAAGACCAGGCTTTATGCAGAAATCCTGAGCTTAAATTTAATACCATTTAATACCCTTTTATTGCCTTCTAAATATTATATATTTAAAACCTCAACACAACTTGCCTCTAGTCATATAGCAAAAACAGGATCGATAAATGGCAGTGCACGTGCACTGGTAAGGTCAATCCCTTAGTTATTTACATGTAGTCTTTTATCCAAAGCGACTTTCAGAAAAGATGCGATGGCTGCAGTGGAAGTTTGACTGGTGGTGGGACTCGGTTGGAGCAGGGGCAGGGGTACTGGGCATACTAGCAGCACAGAAATTTGATATTAATGGCTGCTCTTCCACCAAGACAGTCAGCTGAACACAACACACATAACCATGTTCTCTAATAAAGACATCAAGTATACCTGACCAGTCATTTTCAGTCTAGGAAATCGACTTTTTTGTGTGTTTCAGGTTTTACTCCAGCAATCAACCATGTACAGATCTTTTCAGTATTCAGTGATTTTGTACCGTCATACTAAGCACAAACTTCTTATTGAGAATCATTACAAAGTTTCAGGGCGTTCCTGTAACTCATGGTGCCGGAGGAGAGGGAGACACTGAATGAAGCCGTTTTTACACGCATAATGTCCAGACAATGTCCAGAGTAGAGTCATCGTTTCACACATGCAGCAACAACAGGAGACTCTGTGTCAGACAAGTTCTCACATCGGACACCCTGTAAGACAGTCAGCTCTCAGTGTGTTATGATTATCTTTTTTAATATTTCCATTATTTATAACCTGTATAGTAGCATGGTTTATACATAATGTACTAAAGGTCTTTTCAAGGTTAAGCTGATCGACAGAAAATAATAAAAATAAACAATGTTTCTTTTTCCTCCACATAAAAATGCCAAATAATCTCTCTTCCAGTTTCCCAAATGGGAAGACATGAGTTCTAGACTGTCAGTCGGAAAGTCAAACGATGCCAAGCTGAAGCGTTGGATTCTTTAAAAGCATGATGTGTATTTTACACCATTTTCTGATAGTTTAGAGATGAAATGTTCAATCTATTCCAGAAAACATCAGATTAACTGCTGAGGGAAATTATGATTAGCTACAGTCCTGGAATACAGACAGAACGTGTTAAAGTCAGAGGGAAACAGACAAACACACGCTGTGTTGGGTGAAGGTGCCTCCTTGTCACCTCTTCACTACCAACAGAACTAAGACGTTCTAAGCTGCAGAGCTGAAAAGCTGAGCCTTTAAAAGGACCAAAGTGGATGGAGACGTGAGGCATCAGAAGGAAGAATGGAAAGTGTAATCCTGATGCTCTGTGTGTGCAGCAAGTATTCATTTCAAACTGTAGAGGTGGAATGAAGCCGTGCAAGGCCCGGTTTGATCTGTGTTCACTTTAATGATGAGCTCATCCGGTTATTTAATCAATAGCTGTGAATATCAACATATTTCACTTCTGTTCATTCAGTGAGATCAGCTACGGGCTTGTTGTGTTTTAGGCCATAGATCACCCAATGAGCAGGCGTCAGAGACATTTCATAACGACACATAAGAGAGAGAGTGACAGGAAGAGGTCTGTGGTTTTCTAATCTGGCCATCACAGCAAAGCCACCGACTTCTCCTCGCTGCACCGATGACTTCCGCCGCTTCACTGCTTCCTCACAAGCATCCACTCAGTCACTGTCGGTGACGCCCAGACTGAGCGAAGTAACAAATTTGACAGATTTGCATGAATCAAACAAAACAACTTTGATTTGAGTCGCTCATCTTGGACGGCTGAATTACAGCAGAGGAGCCGAGCGAGATGAAAAAACTCAAGCAAGCAAGTCATAAATGGGTTAAACCATTTCCTCCGAGAGGGGGATTCCCAGCCCCACATGCCGAGTGTGGTCTTACCCCAGAGTTTAACATTCCTCCTGCCTCTGTCTTCAGCTCTGAGTGAACTTCTCCTTCACCTCCCACTGTTTAATGGAAACACAAACACTCTGGCCTCTCACCTTTTTACTCTCGGTTGCTGTTAATGGGCTTTAGGTTACTACGTTATATACATTAAGATAACGTTAGAGAAAACTGTTCCATTTTCTAGAAATATCACCACGTGCCACTACCTTTGAACAAATTACAGTGAGGCTGATCAGCTGATCAAAAAAATGAAACATGCTGACAGATGTTTCTACTCAGAAGTGAACGTGTCAGAGCTCAATCACAGACGACGGATCACTTTGTGATTAAAGGGGTAAGTGCACATCTCTTCTTCTGTATTTCTTCCTTTTTTCGTGCCTCGCTACACCCCTCCAACGCCACCCCACATTTTATTTTTCCATCCCAACAGCTGTTGTCGGCACACACAGCTGCAACAAGCCTCAGTCGGTCCCATTCTGCAGCGATTCGCTAGCCCCGGGAAACCCGACCAATCATCTCCAATGTTGGGGAGGATCAAGTGCACATGTGCAGACCCAAAACACACACAAACACACTTTTGGGGTCAGATGTGTGTGTTTGTGAGGCAGACAATGCGACAAAAAAAAGAGCTTGGTTCATTCTCACTCAAACTCACATGGCACATGTGGTCATGATTCACGGAATCCTGAGGAACTAAACTCAAAGCGTCGAGGTTCGTTTGTGTTCCAGTGCATCGGAGCATTGCCACAACACGTCCCTGAGCTCTGATCAAACATTTACAGCTGCCGGAGCCACCAAAAAAACATACAAAGACAACAAAGACAGTGATCTTAGTGATCTTGTCTCCCAGCGCAAACCCTTGTCTCCCAGCGCAAACCCCAAACCCCCCCCCCCACCCCACCCCCACCCCCACCCCCCCAATGTGGCCGAGGCTGAACCAATGAAACGTCCTCTCATTATTAAGCCCTGTCTTAATAATGAGGGGACATCTCATTGGCTAACCCTAACCCTCAGCAGTGGAGTGGTTGAAGGCTGCAGCTCACTGGTGTAGTCCTCAGAGGCGGAGCTGGAGATACAGCAGACCTTGAGACACTGTGACTATTATGCTGAGTAACTCCGATCATCAAGTGACAGACACACTTAAAGGCCCTGATGTGCTCCAGCTTGCAGCCGAGTGACGTCCATACTATAATTAATCACTGTCAAAGTCTTGCGACCTAATTTCTGCTGCAGCGGTTCAGGTGAGTAACGTCCTCCTCAGGCTCTACTTCCAGGAGTAAAATGGCTCCTCATATATGCTTTCTGATTTCCAGAGACACCAAACTGTTTGTTAGTTACTCTGTGTTGTGTTTGCAATGAGCCTGTAAAGTGCAGAGCAATAGCAAGCTCATGTCACACAGGGAGGAGAATAAAGCTCAGAATATATTTCCTGCTCATGTCCCCGATGTAGCGACAAGAACACTGAGTCAACATCCACCCGCCCACCTCCATTTGTCACACTATGGCCGCGAATCAAAGCTCCACATTCAGCCTGAAATGTCTCTGATACTATCCAGGTGGATTCATGGACTAAACTCTGACACTCTATCTAGCTTTGTTTATTTCATTAAAAGGTTCTAAATCTGAGTCTGACTCGCAATTTATGCTGCAAAATAGTGACAAAGAAGTTTCATTTGGCTTGAGGAAGAGAGAGCTTTGGTCGAGAGACGTAGACAGCGAATGAGGGTGAGGGAGTGCTGAATGTACCTTTGGACTTTGTTTGTTCTTGTTTTTGTTTTTGTTTTTTTCATACAACATTTCCACACTGTGAAAACTAGCGTGACAGCTTTGTCAGACAGTTAGACAGACTTCTCGCTGTCACCAACCTGTCTCCAAGTGTGTATTCTCATCATCATGAGGTGACTGGCTGCCTTCGGTGTCACTTGGATTTCGGCATGTTTCAGCACCATATGCAGCCAACGTCAGACGCTGGTTTTAGAGAAAGCTTGGACATGTCCATCAGAAACCATAATTCATGGTAATTAAGGTATGACTGAATGCTTATTCTGGTGTTTTTAACCCTCAGGTGACCCTGAGCTCTATCTCACAGTGCTCAGTGGCAGAAAACTTTAAGTTAAGGTGTTTCACTAGACTTTGGACTGATCTAACACATATCTGCTGTAATGCAACAAAGAAGGGGGAAAAAAATAGCACATCTACTTTCCAGCCACAATCAAACGAGAATCAATCACAGTCGAACAGAGCTTCCACTCGTAGTTTGTGTATCCGACGGGAAGCTATGGGAAATAATACCTACACAGCTGCCTTCTGTGTCACATGACACTAACATGACATAATTCCAAACAAAGCTCGGAAACACATATGCTTTGGTGCAGTACACAAACCGGGTGGTGTGGTTTTAATCAGCACACTGGATTCAAAGTGCTCAGGAGAAGCTCGGGCAGACCCAGCTGCTCAGTCCTCCTTCTCTCAGTTCTACCAAGCAACAGCAGGATGATGTCGCTGCTCAGCTTTGGTCAGAGGTGGAAATCTGGGCTGCAGGAGCATCGACCAGGTCTCCATCAACACTATATGTGAGTGTGTGTGTGAGAGGGAGAGATGGGATGAACAGGCCTATCGCCATTAATGCAGCGCAGAGAAGAGAAAAAAAGCCTGCTGGGCAATGGTGTGCACAAATGCGCAATGAAACACTGCCCACCCAATGGCGGTACAAGTCGGTCAGCGTGGTAAAAGGCTGTCATGCACTGATGGGGTTGGCCTGATCGGAGCAATGCAAAGCGTGCCGTCTGCAAGGAATATTTGACAGGGGTGTGGATGAGGAGAAGAGAGGAGGGAGGAAGGGAGGAGAAGAGAAGGGAGGAGAGAGGAGGGACCTCTTCAGGACCAAAATAGGTGTACTGGGGATGATGTTTGCATCGCTCAGAGAAATAAATAATGAATGGATGTGAAGCAGTGAGAGGCTGTGAAGAGAGATAATCCAGCCCAGGCCACGCTGGTCCCCAGTGAAGGAGGGGAGGGGGCTGTGTTATAATAAAACGTGTTCCTGAGACCGTGAGAGGGGAAAAAATACAGAAGTGCATGTTTGTGCTCCAGTTTCCGCCCGTTTGTTCTCCTGGTTGCTTTGACACACACACACACACACACACACACACACACACACACACGCACGCACAGATGGAGGCTCGCACCAACCTTGTAGACTTGTCCATAGGTGCCATTTCCGACCACTTCCACCAACTCGAAAATCCCAGCAGGATCCTGTGTTCAGAAACACAAAGAAACAAGCGCATGTAAAGAGGACAGATTTCACTGACTCCCTGTAGTATTTACAGTCGGGTTCGTTCGATGTACGAGCCGGCTGCGCCCGGTTTGCTGGCCTCCCCCGTGCCATGCCGGTTATTAGACAAAGAAAAAGCCACCGCAGGGGCTGTGTCAACATCAGCACAGCTTACAGCATGGTTGTGTTTTTTTCCTATGTGTGACAAAATGAAAAGGTAACGTGAAAAACGTCTGTGTGGCACACACACTCACCCTCAGGGATGCCAGGTCTATATCCACCAAGCTTTTGGCCGGGGAGTCGTTCGCCATTTTCGTGGAAAACGGTGATAAATCAGCAGAAAAACAGCAAGTTTGCTTTTATTTGTGGTCTCCTTCAGGCGGACGGCGTGTGTCTCATCCTCGGGTGGGTTTTGTTTTAATCCCGCTCGTGATAATTTCTATCCAAACGCGGTTTTCCCCTCTCTGTAATCCCGGCCTGAAGCTCCGCCGCTGCTACATACCGACTGACTGAGCTCCGCTGCTCTCTCTCTCTCTCTCTGTGTACTCTCCGCCCTCTCTCCCTCACAGTCTGTCTGGATGTGTCTCTCTCTCTCCCTCTCTCTCGTCATTCTCCGCCCCCTCCCCTTCTCTCACACAGGGGCAGCCCAAGACTTTTGGGGGGCCTGAACGGAACCGTGACTGCCCCCCCTGTAACTACAAAAAATAGCCACACATCATACAGATGTCTTTTGGTGTTTTATTTATGTTATCTCTCTCTGGTCAGCAGATACCTGAAAAAGTATGCGGAAAAAAAAACACGCAGTCACCGCAGCGATACGCGACTGTATATCAAAACGTATCGTACAACGATACCATGTATCAAACGCCACCAGCTCTGCTGCGGTCCAGTTCAGCAGCGCCCCAGAAGCTTGCTTCTGCTCAGTTCTGCGTGAAATACGCAGCTGTTCTATTTTTGTTTTTCGTGAGCAACCCAAAAAAAGCCAATTTACACAGAAACAGCATAGAAAATCCAGTGGATTTTCAAAATAAAACACCCCGTGCAAACTGCCAGTCGTAAAAACCGACAAAAGAGAAACCAACTAACTAGGTAGCATATTTAAAATCACATAAATCAGGAAAATGCTCAAGCCCGAGCGCGTAAAATAAAAGTCTGGCGGTCTAAGCGCTACTGAAACTCTCCAGGTGGGGTTTGAAGTCGCGTGCAGGACAGACCAAAACAGTGTTGAATCCGCAACGTGACAGAGCCACCCAAAATGGCAGCTGTAAAAAATGTCTACAGACTGTATAAAATATGGACGTTGTGTCCGTGATGTCACCCACAGGTTTCTAAAAAGCCATTATGAAGCTCAGAATTTTTGGCGGCTCTGGCAGCCGCCATCTTGGCAGTCCTGCCTCTGCTACCTCCTGTCTAATCTGAAAACAGGCGAAGACGCAGATCATCAGCAGACCTGATGTCTGTAGAGTGCCCATGTTAAAGCTTTTCTTTTTTTTGTCAATTTTCTCGAAACGTTCATATCCACAATGTGATTACAACCTGTAAACATAACAGGAAGTAGTGTTTTAGCTTTCACAGCAGATTTGTCATAGCAGGAAAAGCTCAGGTTATAAACATTTCATTAAGATGGCTCACTTCCATTAAAGCCTTCTCCACACGTATACAGATATGTTTTGGCCTCTTAGCCACACACAAATGGGTTTTTTAGGTAATTAAATAGAGACATCTAAAGTACACATTAGCAGACGCTTCTATTTAGTTCATCATAGTCAGCCTTGTGGATTTCTGCCCAGCAACCAGTTGGTGTTAACTGCTATAACTTCAGTCGACCAATCAGAGCAGACCAAACCAGCAGCAGCCTATGTCACAAGGCTTACTGTGATTAACTTATGCGTATCACCTGTGCACCTGTCTTAACAAGGCCGTCTAACAGCACCATAAAATACAGTACAGTCATTAAGAGTTGAGTTGAAGTTCAGATGTATAACTGTATTAAAAGTTGTCCTCCAGTGTACATAATATTTACTTACATTTATCAGCAGATTAGTTTAGCATGTGTCTGGTTTAGTCATCTTCTACAGCACAACAGCATCAGTGACATCTTCACTGAGCAGAACCAGCAGCCATTTGTAGAAACTGAACTGCATACCACCATTGCCACAGTTGTTGAAGCAGCTGTTCATAAAGTGTACGCTGGATCTCTGGTGTTTAGCATGTGATGGGTAGAGCTTTTTGAGGGCCTTGCACTTGAGCCACTATCGTGTCCACATCTGACACAAAGCAGAGTTCTCTTGCTTCCAGTCCACCCTCAGCCAGAAAACACAACACACAGGGAAGGGGCAGGGGAGACGCAAACACACAGAATATCTGGCTGCCTAGCATGTAACACATGTTAACATGCAACCCATAGCTCCAAAGAGTACCACACCTCCCCTTATTCCCTCCTCTCTTTGTATGGAGGTAAAATGTTTTAGCCTGTTTGGAGATTGTTAGACTGGTATGTTTCAGATGATCAAACTGGGCACAATTCACTCCCTACACCATGATCATGATCAGTGAAGACAATATTTGACTTGGTGAACTCATTGTCTTGCATGATACACCATGATCATGACTTACAGGAGGGTTGTTAATAAAGTTGTTAATGCCGTCTCTCAACCAGACGTAACTATTAATCGAGTAGAACTGAGCCTGGTTACTTCTAATTCACCCATAAAATTTGCAGAGAATCCTGATCTTCCACAGCTTGTTTATTGTTTTTCAGATAGTCCCGGTTCTTGGTTCTTGTCATCCTCTTCAAACCATTCATCAAAACTAAGTCATACAAAATAAAATGAACAACAAAACCATCGATTTTGTGTGACTACTGTAACCAGTTTTTTCCTTCAACTCCAGTACTTACAACACTGCCATGGAGAAGGTGGAGTAATACAAGTAGCGATGAGTCAGGTGTGCTGTCATGCTGATTTGAGCACATTCTAAATGTCTGTTGACCAATCAGATTACATGGTTTGTACTTGTATACATTTAATTAACGATTGCTCGGTTCCATTAAAGTCTTGTCCACACATACATGGTTATATTTGCAGATTCAACATTTTCCAGCAGCTGAAAGTGCTTAGCAAGAGAGAAAGGCCTATAAGGGCAAACTGTAGGTTGTAACAGGGCTGGCCATTGGCATGAACAGTCTATGTCAGGGGTGTCCAAACTTTTTCTAAAGAGGGCCGGATTTGACAGTGTGAAGGTGCCTGGGGGCCAATACTAACATTATAAAAATTAAAATTACCAATATAAGTTACATACACATGCACTGTTCAATAACAATTTTGTTTTTATTGTCACCATTATAATTTTTTTTAAATCAAAGTCATATAACAAAAAATAAATTGTATGGAATAAGTTAAACTTGCATGAAGTTGATAAACATGACTTATTATGAGTAATGCAAAATCTGACAGTCTAACATTTAAGTTTAAAACATGTCACAAAATCATTCAAAAAATAATATTTTGTGTCACATCTACAGATATATAACACTAGCAGTTACATCCTTAAAGGGTGCTTGAAATGCTTCGTTATGTCAACCAAAAAAAAACAAATCTTCCAGCCATAATGTATCTGACCATCCTAGTAGGCCATAAATAATATATTATAAAAATGAAGCTTCGGGCTGCATGAAATCTGACTGCAGGCCGTGGTTGGACATCCCTGGTCTATGTGGTTATATAGGGCCCAAACCACTTGGGGACGTCAGCCACTCAGGTTTTGTTTATTAACATGATAATATACAATCATTCAGGTAGAGAATAACAGCAGATAAAGATAGAAATGACAGAAATCCAAATGAAAAATATAAAATAAATGTATTAACCGTCACACGTGCATGGCCAAGGTAACACATTGGCATTGTGGGCAACAGATGAACATAGTTGAACATAGCCACACTCATTTCAACCAGACAAGCTGGATAGAAAGTAATGAATGAATTATTAACGTTAATGAACAAGCTTGATTTCTTACCATCTGCTTGAGAGCTAACATAGTTTTTTCATGTATTGTTTAACATATATTGAATGTCTAAATTAAGTTTCAGGTTAATCATTCAATTCAATTCAATTCAATTCAATTTTATTTGTATAGCCCAAAGTCACAAAGTACATTTGCCTCGGAGGGCTTTACAATCTGTACAGAGAATGACACCCTCTGTCCTTAGACCCTCGGTTCGAGTGAGGAAAAACTTGCCCACAAAAAACCTTTTAACAGGGAAAAAATGTGGAAGAAACCTCAGGAAGAGCCACAGAGGAGGGATCCCTCTCCCAGGACGGACAGACGTGCAATGGATGTCACGTGTACAGGACAATCAACATAAACATTTTGTACAGTTACAATGACTTACAGAATGACAATGAATGATAAAGTGACCACAGTAGTAGATATAGTAGTATTAATGACAGTAGTAATATGTGTAGTGGGCGCCGTCCAGGATCACAGCAGCAGCCACGATCCACGAAAAACCTGCTGGACGACAGAGCACAAAAAACTCCGGGGAAGTTTGGTCAGCAGCATGCATTAATGAGACATGTCCAGAGACAGACAGACAGACAGACAGACAGACAGACAGACAGACAGACAGACAGACAGACAGACAGACAGACAGACAGACAGAGAAAGACAGACAGAGAAAGACAGAGAGAGAGAGGCAGAGTAGGAGGGAGGGTTTTCGGTAAGGGAGATGTGACTACATCTTTAACCAATACCGTGCCTGGCTAGGCATAACCCTGGGGAGTCCCCCGGCAGTCTAATCCTATAGCAGCATAACTAAGGGATGGCCTGAGCCAGCCCTAACTATACGCTTTATCAAAAAGGAAGGTTTTAAGTCTACTCTTAAAAGTGTTGACCGTGTCTGCCTCCCGAACCCAGATTGGTAGTTTGTTCCACAGAAGAGGAGCCTGATAGCTGAAAGCTCTGGCTCCCAATCTACTTTTGGAGACTATAGGAACCACAAGGAACCCAGTGTCCTGAGAGCGCAGTGTTCTAGATGGATAGTAAGGTACTATGAGCTCTTTTAGATATGATGGTGCCTGACCATGAAGAGCTTTGTAAGTAAGGAGGATAATTTTAAATTCTATTCTAGATTTAATAGGTAGCCAATGCAAGGAAGCCAAAATGGGAGAGATGTGATCTCTGATCTTGATTCCTGTCAGAACACGTGCAGCAGCATTCTGAATTAACTGTAAAGTCCTAAGAGATTTATTAGAGCAGCCTGATAACAAAGAGTTACAATAGTCCAGCCTAGAAGTAACAAATGCGTGGACTAGTTTTTCTGCATCTGCTTGAGAAACAGTGCGTCTGATTTTAGCGATGTTACGTAAGTGGAAGAATGCAGTCCTCGAAATTTGTTTTATGTGGACATTAGAGGACAAATCCTGATCAAAAACAACTCCAAGATTCTTTACAGTGAAGCTGGAGGCCAGGGTGATACCGTCTAAGGTAACTAAGTCTCTAGAAAGAGAGTTTCTGAGGTGCTTGGGTCCAATTACAAGAACTTCAGTTTTGTCTGAATTTAACATCAGAAAATTGTCGGTCATCCAATTTTTTATATCCTTAAGGCATGCTTGGAGTTTAGTTAACTGATTGGTTGCATCAGGCTTGATCGATAAATATAATTGGGTGTCGTCAGCATAACAATGAAAATTGATAGAGTGATTCCTAATAATGTTCCCTAAAGGAAGCATATATAAACTAAATAAAAGTGGTCCTAGTACAGAACCTTGTGGGACTCCATGACAAACTTTGGTATGCATGGAGGATTCATCATTTACATGAACAAACTGAGATCGATCTAAGAAATACGATTTAAACCAGCTTAGGGCGGTTCCTTTGATGCCAATTTGATGTTCCATTCTCTGTAAAAGAATTTGATGGTCAATGGTGTCAAATGCAGCACTAAGATCTAACAGGACAAGTACCGAGATTAGTCCTTTGTCTGATGCCATTAGGAGGTCATTTGTAACCTTGACTAATGCGGTCTCTGTGCTATGATGCACTCTAAATCCTGACTGAAAATCCTCAAATAGACTATTGTTATAGAGAAAGTCACACAGTTGATTAGCTACAGCTTTCTCAAGTATCTTAGACACAAAGGGAAGGTTTGATATCGGTCTATAGTTGGCTAAAACCTCTGGGTCTAGAGTGGGCTTTTTAAGAAGAGGTTTAATTTCAGCTACCTTAAAGGACTTAGGTACATGTCCTGATAATAAAGACAGATTGATTGTATCCAATAACGAATGACTAACTAGAGGTAAAACATCCTTGAGCAGCCTGGTTGGGATGGGGTCTAAGAGGCAGGTTGAAGGCTTAGCTGCAGAAATGATTAAAGTTATTTGATGGAGGTCGATGGGAGAAAAACAGTCTAAATACATATCAGGTTTTACAGCTGTTTCCAAACTTGCTGTATCAGAATGCAGATCAATGCCTGTTGAAGACAGAAGGTGATGGATTTTGTCTCTAATAGTTATAATCTTATCATTAAAGAAGCTCATGAAATCATTGCTACTTAGACCTAAAGGAATGGATGGTTCAGTAGAGCTGTGATTCTCTGTTAGCCTGGCTACAGTGCTGAAGAGAAACCTGGGGTTGTTCTTATTCTCCTCAATTAGAGAAGAGTAGTAGGCTGCTCTGGCATTACGGAGAGCCTTCCTGTATGTTCTGAGATTATCTTGCCAGACTAGATGAGATTCTTCCAGTTTAGTGGCACGCCATTTGCGTTCAGATTTACGTGCCTCTTGTTTTAATTTGCGAGTCTGCTGGCTATACCATGGTGCTAGCCTTCTTTGTTTAATTATCTTCTTTTTCAGAGGTGCAATAGAGTCTAGAGTTGTCCGTAATGAACCTGTAATACTATCAACAAGATGATCTATTTGTGAGGGGCTAAAGGAAGCAGACAAGTCCTCTGTTACAGTTAGACATGGCATTGAATTCAATACTGAAGGAATCGTTTCCTTAAATTTGGCTACAGCACTATCAGATAAACATCTGCTGTAGAAGTTTCTACACAAAGGCTTATAGTCCAATAGTATGAACTCAAAGGTTATTAAAAAATGGTCAGATAGAAGAGGATTCTGTGGAAAGACTATTAGATTATCAATTTCAACGCCATATGAAAGAACAAGATCAAGAGTGTGGTTCAGACAATGAGTCGGTTTATTTACACTCTGACAGAAGCCGATTGAGTCTAATAGAGAGATAAACGCAGTACTAAGACTATTATTGTGGTTGTCCACATGAATGTTAAAATCACCTACAATAATTACTTTATCTGTTTTAAGGATCAAGCCTGATGCAAATTCTGCAAATTCAGATAAAAATTCAGAATAAGGACCTGGAGCTCGATATACTGTAACAAATAGAATTGGCTGCAAAGTTTTCCAGGTTGGGTGAGTGAGGCTAAGAACAAGACTTTCAAATGAATTATAATTTAGTTTAGGTTTAGGATTTATTTATAGACTTGAGTCAAATATGGCTCCAACTCCACCACCTCGATCAGTACTTCGAGGAATATGAGTATTATAATGACTCGGAGGAGTGGATTCATTTAAGCTAACATATTCATTCTCCTGCAGCCAGGTTTCAGTGAGACAGAACAAATCAATATCATAATCAGATATTAATTCATTAACTAAGACAGCTTTAGAGGACAAAGACCTGATATTCAAGAGTCCACATTTAATTCTCTTATTTTTGACTGTTGGAGATGTTGATTTAATTTTTATTAAGTTTTTATGATGAACTCCTCTTCTGTTTGTTTTATCTTTAAATAATGTAGGTGGACGGGGGACAGACACAGTCTCTATACTAAAGGACTGGGTGGGCAGCTGCTCTAATGGAGGCGCAGAGAAGCGTGTAAGACTGCAGCTCTGCTTCCTGGTCTCAACTCTGGGTTGTCGACATGGTTTTGGTCAGCTAATAAACTTGGCCATATTTCTAGATATGAGAGCTGCTCCATCCAAAGTGGGATGGATGCCGTCTCTCCTAATCAGACCAGGTTTTCCCCAGAAAGGTGTCCAATTATGTATGAAGCCCACATCGTTTGCTGGACACCACCTCGACAGCCAGCGGTGAAATGACGACATGCGGCTAAACATGTCATCACTGGTCACATTGGTTATGGGTGCTGCTGTGCTGCATGTTGGTTCACTGGAAAGTCTCTGCTCATATAAATGGACCTGAACCTTCATCAGTAGTATCATTGGTAACACCTGTGCTTACCCTACTATATCATGTCAAAATGGCCACTGTGAAAAAGTTCTGTTCTTACTAAATATTATAATGAAATATTAATGTGGACGTATGGCCTACAGCGGCAAAAAGTCCAGAAATGTCTACGACAGTTACAAATGTAATGCTGTTATGAAATATTCAAACGTGCACTGTGATTTGTAATCTGTAAATATGTATCTGGTATGCACTATTAGTTAGGTTAATGTTCTCTCCACACCTCTTCCTCTCTCTGCCTTTGCTTGTATCTCCACCTCTGTCTCTCCATCACATTGCTAACAGGGAAATTAGTAATGGAAACAGTGATAAATATTTCAGCAGTGCTGTCACCACTGTGCTGTTCTATGGGAGGGTATGATATCCACACAGGCTGCATTATATCTGCTGCCATCGCTCTCACCTGTCAGCCGCCCTGCCTGGTCCTGGTATGGCACTCATTAAAAAGCACACTTATATACTGAGAGACATGTGCTGCTGACAGTGATTTCAGCACCGAAGGTGCATTCGGTTGTAATTGGTTTGAACTGGTGCAGCTGGATAACAAACAGACATCTTGAGAAATGGAAAGCTGTCTGAAGATGAAAATTAAGATTCATAATGCAGAAAAAAAACATATATTGGTGGTTTTCAGATACTGTACATGTAAAATGTAGGCTAGAACATCACATGGCATCAATTTCACATGATAAACTCACACATACGTAGGCAACATGGAGTTTCTGACTTGTCGATATTTCACGTGCTCTTCCATAAGATTGATGCTAAACAGTCATACAGAGAACAGCTGAGAGGTAATCACTCCAGAGCCACTGCGATGTCCAAGAAGAATCAAGGGTACACAAAAAACTTCATGGCAATCCATATAATAGTTGGTGAGATATCTAGACTGAAAAAGTTAAACATTTTTTAAATAAATCTAACATTTTTGAAGCATTTTGTCAACTGGTGCGATCTCAATGACCTTCACATCAATGCCGGCAAGACAAAGGAGATTGTGATTGACTTGTCAGACCACAGCAGTCAACATCCAGGTATTTGAGATGTAGTTGGTGGGAGCAGACAAATACATGGGTGTTCACCTCAACAATAAACTGGACAGGTCAGACAACACAGACTCCTTCCACAGCAGACTGCTACACCCACCATGGAAGAAGGAGTACTACCACAGGCCCTTCATTCCAACAGCGTCATACTCTTCATCACCAGCATGACTTCATGACATTACTTTTTCGTCTATATATTTCTTGTTTTTTTATTTTATATCTTTCTTTATTGAGGTTTTTAACAGCCAAGCTTAACAAGATAAATGCACTGGAATGTGGCAGTATAAAACATTGCATTACATTGCATTTAGCAGACGCTTTTATCCAAAGCGACTTACAGAGGAGGACATAAGCTGACAAAGGAGAAAAGGAGCAGAGAGTAGTTGTTGGTTTTGTTAGTTTTGTTAGGCAGTCTCGAAAGAGAAAGGTTTTTACAAGTTTTTTAAAGGTAGAAAGGGATGTTGTTGTTCTTGTAGCCAACATAGAAAACATAGAAACGATCTACAGAGAAAACAATAAATATATACATAAATAACAAAGTAAAAATAAATAAATAATAGTACAAACAACTGATAAAAAAGTACTAAAAAATGATAAAATAAATAAAAAAGCAGGAATGATGGAACGTATGGAATGTGTTTACACACACCAAGGTCTGCAAAGAGCAAATCTGTCTATATATTACTGTCCGAGAGCATTTTAAAGTGGGGAGTGGGGCAAGAAACAAATGTCAAGCCGTGTTTCACCAGGTGAAGAAATGAAGATACATGCTGCAAACATAGCTCAGAATCTGCAGGAATCTAAAAAAAAATAGTGTTCCGGATAGCCAAATTTAGCTGACACTTGATCAAATGTAGGGAATGTATTATTGATATAGAGCGCCCTCATTTTTTTTTAACACTGAGACTATACCATGTGGCAAAGGCATCAGCCCGCATGGAGGAAAGGCTGGGTTAGAGGTGATGGGTGCAGAAAAAGATAATGACTGTAAGTGGCATCTGAATTAATTCCAAAAACTTCAATGTGTTTTTGGGCATCCGTAGGAGCTGTTTCCTTATCCTGTATCCCATCCCATATGAAGGATAAAATCATACTATCTACTTTCTTTTTTTTTAAATGTGTTGGAAGAAAAATAGGTAAAGGCTGAAAAAGATATAAGAATTTTGGGAGAGTTCACAGTGGGCTTGATCTAGCAGCAGTTTCTCCTACAGGCCGAGCAGTTCACAAAGCAGCCTTGCCACAAACTCTGTCAGTCACGGGCAATACTCCTAGAAGACAAATGTTATTCCTCTGCATTCTGTTCTCCAGGTCCTTGCATCTTGTGTCCAGGTGTGTGACTTTAGATGTCAGAGAGCCGATGGTAGCCTCCACCTCATTAATGCGAGTGCTGGGGTTTGTAGAATTGCGTTCAAGCTCTGCTATGGTAACTGTCAAGTCAAGCTTATTCTGTATATTTTCAACAGATTTCTTGAGCTTGTTTTTGACAGGCGTTATCTCTGACCTGAGGCTGCTAGCAAGCACGTCAATTTAACTGAAGATATCAGACTTCAGAGAGCCCATAGCAGATTGTAGCAGCCCAACAACCAGTGCCACTTCAGGACTAGTGTCACTCGATGATGAGGGCGAGTCAGGAGAAAGTGCAGGTTTGCTGTGGCCCCCCTTTGTGGACATCCTTTTTCCAATAGAAGTCATCACACACTTAAATCTTGACTTAAGTCGATTAAGGGACCCTCCGGTGGTATGACCAGGCAGATATATATGTGAGTTAGCAGGATTAAATATGTAAATATGGTCGCCCCCCCCAAAAGCTCTTTATCACCTTCAATAATAATTTTTCATTCCTATGTAAATAGCAGATTTGTCTGACATCCCCACCCTCTGTTCTTTTCTGTCTTCTGCTGTAAATTCAATGCTTTCCATTTTCTCTTCCACAGGAATGTATGAGCCTTTCTAACACAGTTTTACTATTGCCTGGTAATGATGCTGCTTATCCAGATGTTAAAGCTTATTCCACTGCCTCACTCGCTTTAATTTTGCTCTCCACACAAATGCCAAAAAATGAGCATCTGTTGACACACATGGAACAGAAACCACAGGACTTCAGAGTCATTAAACAGGGGCAGAGCAGGACACACTGATTATCAGTATGACTTCACATAAAGTATGCGTAATAACAGGCATACTGTATGTAGATGTGGACATACAGGAAAACTTCAAAGCACTTTTGTCACATTTTTGTCTTCAACCACAGCATGTAAAATAATAATAATAAAACAGAAAAAAAGCATTATAGTAAAATATGAAGGCATTAGACAGCATTGATTGCTTTCTATAGCTTGTGCTTTTTGTTAGATCTTCCAGGCAGACAAACTGCTGTATCACATCATGTTGGAGATTAAAAAAAAACATTTGTAGATTAAAACTTGTACTTTGGTTTGTACTCTTCAGTGAGTCTTTACTTTGAAGGTGATGGAGGAGGACAACCCACAGACATCAAAGTATCACCCACTGGGTGTATGCAGCTTTCATGTTAACTAAACCAAGACCAGAGTGTATCAAGATCCAGACAAGGCGGAGACTTTGAGACCGAGGCAGGTAGGGACCAAGTCAAGTGATTCCAGTGAGAGTCCCATACTGCATGGCACAGTTATGATTAAAATGTGGAACATGGCAAACTATAGATACCCCTCAAATAGATCTGAAAGATCCACATATATAAAAAGGGTCTTCATTCACATTTAACGGTCTAGCTGCAGGTGTACTGTAGGTCATAAAATTACAAAATTGTTTTAAGAAAAATGATGACATCATATTTCAAACGAGAGCAAACTGCAGTGCCAAATTACTCCTCGAGTCCATGCTCACCACCAAAGATGGACATGAAGGAATAAACACATGCAAAAGTAGAGTTTTGTTCCATTTTAGAAACATGAGAAATTGCAACATTCTGTGAACTAAACATGCATGATGGGGTCTCAATATAATGCCTGCTAAAAACCCTCTCCACTGGTGGCGAGGAGGCAGGGACTGACGATAACTTCAGAGTCAGATTGTAGAGTTGTGGGAATGTGTCATGGTTTTTGACCCGGAAAATTAAGTGCATTGTCAGTGCCAGAGTCATGAGTGGCATTTAACTATTTGCTCATCTGTGTTAGAATACATCCTGAACTGAGCTGCGCTTCTTGTAATCCTTGTAGCGAGACGGAAGGCGTGGGCCTTTGACTGGTAGCGAATCACTTACTGGGTGGATCCACATTCATGACACCTGAGTCAGTTGCATCTCCTTTACTGTCCATCGTGTTCTCTGAACCACAAACAGATAAACATCTGCAAAAATTTTGGATATTTGGTGCAGAGGCCAGTTCTAGGCAGGAATATGGCAGGTTAGTAATGAGATGATTCTATCAACTGTTATTACTTTAGGTAAGACAACAAGGTGCTAGTGTAATAAATGTAACTGTTGACCTACTTTTTACTTGGTACTTGGGACTGTCAAGTTCAAGAATTTCAAGATTTCTTTCTAGTAAGTACAGTCAAGTACAACATTCGGTTTGGTTTCTACCTCTGTAATAGACATGTTTCCAGAAGGTTATATATAAAGACAACATCAGATTCAGTTTCACAACATTTTTATGACAAAAAGACACAGATGCAATTAAATGTAACTGTATGAACTCAACTTGGATCATGTAAGTACTTTTAAGGCCTACTTTTAATAAATGTAGCAGGTCTTACTGCCACTATAGGTTCCCAGCACAATTACAAGCTTTTTAGGCTGTATGGATATCAAAATAGTTTTCACAGCAGCCATGTTGACATGAAATAGTAGGTATATACAGGCATTACCAATGATACTAATTGGAGTCGCACCACACCTCAACTGCGCCACTTCCAACCCTCCTAACCCTCGGGTTCCTTCGCTCTCATATTCCGCACATCCGTCCTGCCCACCCCTTTTCTTTCACCCTTTTCTCCTCTATTTCCAGTAGGAAACCCTATGGAGTCTGTCATGCCTGGGTACTATGACGGATTCCCTAACGAAGCTTCCCCACATCGAAGAAGTACACAAGATCATGCTTCATTCTCAATCCTTCATTTTGTCAATAAATTATTTAAACGCATCTTGTTGGCTCTGCTGCAATAAATGTAACTGAACCTTTAAGGCTGCTGTGAAAAAGGTCTATTACTGAGTTTATCCGAGACCTGGATAGTGCCTCCCAGTGCTGTAGTCAAGAAAGGGCCAAGACCAGGCATGACAGTGCAACTAGATAACGATTTATTTCATACACACTTTTTGCAGAAACACAATTTAATACAGTAAATGACTCTTGTGCACTCCTGGCTGTTCTCACTCTTTGCGGCCTTCTGTGTGTCTATAGTTGTGTCAGTCAGCTCACCTTGCACTGAGCTGCTGACTTCCACAATAAAATATAATTTAAGATCTTTTAAGATGTGTCGTTATACAAATGACAGACTATTTCTTTTACTACTAACCTGTCAGTCCTTCTTAGTTAATCTCTGAACCTTTTCATTAATGTTGCATTTCCCCCGTTGGTAACATCAGGACCCAACCTGTTTAGGCCAAACTGTTTATCTAGCATGTTACTGTGAAGTACACATTGTGGTTAAAAGGTTTCTCTCCTCCATTCTCTTTAACCATGTTTGTGATACCAGAGAATCTTCTCACCAGAGACTGACGTAGGGCTTTGATAACTGGCCGGCACTGGATTTTGGGTCACCTCTATCTTGAGTAGATGTATATTCAAGTCCAGGACAGTTGGAGCCATCATGCTAACAGCTGTTGCCCCAGAGAATGGTGCAAGAACTCTACTCACTTCCTTCATCTCATGAGTACTAATACATCCTCCTAGTTCTTGCTACACATTTTCCTCAGGGCTTTGTTGTCCAGAGCTGTACTTGTTTAAAGTGTTGCTCCAACAGCTAGTGTTTGCTGCTTGTTAGAATAAACAAGCGTCATAAATCACTTGATGACCACGGTAATTTTGTGTTTCCCACTACATTCATATCCTCCCACAAGTGCTCATCATCTAAATTCATCAGGCCGCTGATGTGGCATGTGAACTTTGAAAGGACATTTCATATTGGCAGCATTGTCTGTGATGATATAAGTTCATTTCTGATGCATACCATATTCCTCTGTGATCTCCTTGAAGTCAGAACCAATTCGGTCTTCCCTATGTCCGCCTGTAAACAGTCCAACAAGTAGGATTCAAGTGCATAGCAATCTTTTGATTTAGAGCACACAGACAGCAACTCCAAGGAAGGAGTGTCAACCTGCAATCAGACCAGAGATCTGTTCTTAATGACACAAACGACCCGATCTCCAGCCTCTCCAAAACAGTTTAGTTGACCTTCCTTACCAACTCTGGTATCTGTTTCTCAGGATTTTTTGGTGTGTACTTACTATCCATAATCTCAAGAAAGTATTATCAAATCTTGGACAAGGCCTGGTGGCTTGTTGCCTTGGTGAATGTAGACCTGCACTTTCTGGGCAAAGCTTGCAAGAGTTGGCTGTGTGACATCTGCCATCTGTTGCATCGCCTTGTAAGAAGAAGAAGAAGAAGAAGAAGAAGAAGAAGAAGAAGAAGGAGAAGCTAAAATTCAGGGCAGAAAGATTGGTAAGATATATGTATTGTTTGTATGAGACAGACTGGTCTGAAACTTCGTTGTACTGTACTTGTACTGTTACAATGACAAATAAAGCCCCTATCATCATCATCATCATCATCATCATCATATCTAGTCACATGAACAATCACATCACAAACATGGGGATCAACACAATCCATACACAGCAGGGGCATTATGACAACTAAGAATTTCAGATTGTTACAAAAAGATAGGATTGTTATAGTATGGTATGGCCAAACCAGTCAATTTTCTTACCACAACACTCATTAATGTTACTCAGTCTTCACTCTGGAAACTGCTGTCACATATCTAACTCTCTCACCCAAGTGAGGGAGTAGTACTGTGCAGCTTGTAGCATTTATGTCGCTGTTGACACTGATGTAACGTAACTATACATACATACAGCTTTATGTGACCTGTGTCATTGTTTATCACAAGCAAAAACATAACATAGGAATAACACCACATGTCCTGACTTAAAACTACTTTAGCCTATCATTTGATCAAAATGGGAGAAGTCCATAATTTCTGTGTCCAGTCAGTCAGGATCATATGATTCATGACTGATGATGAATAATGTGGCAAAATAAAAATTACTATGTCTGAAATTTTAGGGTGGATGCATTTCTAACAATGCAAGCGACCTTGCTGAACCTGAAACAGTGCTGTTTAATCTTGGATTTCCTGGAATAAAATACCCCGTGTGGAAGCATATTTAGAAGCCCATAAACCCAGACAATAACCAAATCTGAGCAAGTAAACAAGGTCTGGCAGGCTAAACGCTTCTGAAACACTCCCAGTGGGGTTTGAAGTCTTGTGCATGGCATTGCAGCTGCTCCGTGACAGACACGCGCCCGGTGGGGTTTCAGGGTCAGTGCCGTAAGAGTTGCGTACTTCTCACAGGTGATCGTACCCAGATCATAGTGGCATCATCATCATCAAGTTACATAGTGCAAGAATAGATGTATAAGGGACAAAAGACCTGATTATAATTCAGTACAGCATCATAATGATTTCAAATCTGTTATGTCATGGTAGAAAGGTTCAGCAATGTTGCTTTAAAGGTCAGTCTTCACCTCATCATGCCATTATGTGCTGTTGGTTTGGTGGTATTTATCTTTGAGATCTTTGCTCTAAACCCATCGTTGTTGTTACTTTTACCAAAGAAATGGTTTGAATAAAAATGGTTGGCAGTGATTACATATGGATTACATGGGTGAACCTACAGTTCACCTACAGAATCTAGGTTAAAAACACTTTTCCTTTTTTCATTTATTATTATTATTAGTTCTGGAAAAAGAGTCAAATGAATCCTCTGTCAGCTTCCTCTTCCTTATCTAACTCCATTGTGTGTTCAAGTGTGTGTGTGTCTGGGGACAAGTCAGACACTGAGCAAACACTGTCTGTTTGTGTTTGATATGCAACCACTTCCTGTTTTATACTTTGCTCTGTTATCATCAGAGGAAGCTGTGAGCGTCTGTCCAAGCAAAAAGAAGAAGGTGAGTAAGAGCTACATCTGGATGTCAAAGAGGTATTTATTGAAGCTGGAAGGCAAGGCCCTTCACCACAACATGCTTCATATTAAACCAGGATTAACATGAACCAGTTCTACCTAAGCTGCCTCTGTGCCGATGCCCTTGAGCAAGTCATGTATTTGTTTTCATCACTGGCGCAGCCTGCCAGGACTGAGGGTGTGTTACTTTGTGAATGTCAAGCAGGGCGGTGCACCAAAACTGCAAAGTGCTCAGTCAACTTTTCCTGGATAAACAGAAGAAGAGGTATTAACATTTGGGTGATAGCTGACAGTACAAAGGTGGACTGTTGTTGTTGTGTTGTAGTAACTAATGAATTACTTATTAATGCCAATGATTCACATTGTAGTCCCAGTGATATATTTGCTAGTCAGAAGCTCCTGGCATGTGTTCTTCTTCTTGCTCCTGGTGTGTAAAGGACATACACCCCTGATTTACAGTTAACAGTCTACAGCAATGGTCTAATACAGAGACTGAAATATAAATGAATGAATAAATAATAATTAGATTTTCAAGATAAAACACCCCGAGCAAAAACAGTGAGACAAATATACACAAATTTACACATTTAGAAGCACCAAGGAAAATGACCAAATCTGAGAAAATGAGATATGCCTGGTGGGGTTTCGGGGTAAGAGTTGGATACTTCTTGTGGGTGATCGTACCTGGGGCACAAAGTTACATAGAACAAGAGCAGACATACAAGGCACAAAGTGGGAATGACCCCATTCACCAGATTACAAGTCAGTGTAGCATCATAATGATTTAAAATCTGTTATTTTATTGTTAGTAAAGTTACACAGTGTTGCTTTTTCTTTTTCTCTCTTCATCACGTGCTGTTGGTTTTGTGGTATTTATCTTTGCTCTAAATTGTTGTTGTTACTTTAACCAAAGAAATAGTTTGGATAAAAAAATCTGTTCAGTGACGATGATTATATGGATTACATAGGTGAACCTACAGTACTAATCCCTACAGAATCTAGGTTAAAAACACAGTTCCTCTTCTAGAAAAAGAGTCAAATGAATCCTTTATACTAGTATAAATGTGATTTTGGGCTTCAATGCAATGGACATTAATCCCAACAGCAGTTGTTCCTAGTTGTGCAGCCCTTTTTATTGTGGTGCTATCTTTAGTGCTAAATGCTCAGGATGGTGCTAAATGAGAGGCTGTGAAGTCATTCAAATCTGAAGAGTTTATCTCCTATGGACCGTGAATGAGTTAAGTAAAGGACATAGATATGTTTTTATGAGATACCTAACATGCAAGGGTTCTTGCAAGAGAAACATTCAGTGCAACCAACTGAAAACCACATTCATTTATCTTTAAAGCACAAGTTTCAAGGGTTCATCCCTTGGAGTATAAATGCCCTCAGGAACTTTCATGACAGTCTGATATGCTGGTATTTCTTGCGTCAAAGTGGCTAGAGATGTTGGTGGTAAAGGGGAAAAAAACAGGTCTTCTTCAGAAAGAGATTCCCCCTCTGGGGACCCTGACAATCCAACCATTATCCTTCAAGGCAGCTTGTCATGAAACGTGGTAGTTAAGGCGAAAGACAAAAGGCAGCACAGTTAGTTCTTTTTCTTCTGGGAGCAGTAAATGGCCACACCAAATATCATGGTAATCTGGCCTGAAGTTGTCAACATCTTGCTCTGGATCAAAGTGCGGACAGACAGACGGTCCTCTGTTTCTTGTGTCAAATATCTGAACCACAGTCTGAGCAGTAAATGGCAGTTTAATGTCTTTAGTTTGCCTTCAGAGTGTTTCCGAGAGTTAATCATGTGTAAGAGACACTTCTTAATCTCAACCTTTGCTTCTGGGGTCCTTTGTACAACTGTACATATGATAGAAGCACCTTTAATTTGTATTTTGACAATTCAAGCAGGTCCCGGCAGTCCTTTGACTTAATTCAAAAAGAATTGTGCAATTACAGAGAGAATTC
Organism: Collichthys lucidus; assembly: GCA_004119915.2. Classification (NCBI taxonomy): domain Eukaryota; kingdom Metazoa; phylum Chordata; class Actinopteri; family Sciaenidae; genus Collichthys; species Collichthys lucidus. The sequence goes on along the minus strand of CM014079.1, from coordinate 34,476,383 downwards.
CGAGAGATGCCTCTTGAAATTTGATCAGTTTAAGGTTTATTACAGTGAGCCATTCACCGGTCATTCACCAATCAGCAGTAATTTCAACACTGTCTGTGTGCAAAAACTGGATTTTTACCTCCTGGGCAGATTCGACACGTTAAAATGATGTGTGGTCTGTATGTGTGTATCCGTACAAAAGAGAAAAGATTCCAAATTCACTTTTCCCACAAGTCCTGCATATTCCTGAACATATTTTGACATTACTGGGATGGTAATTCTAAGAAAAGTGTTTACTAAGGTGTAAAGTATTTTACATCATTGTTGTCTTATCTGTTCTGATGACTTGATGTCATCTTCATATAACATCAGTGTCAAAACAAGATGACCATTCTCAGAATCCAAAGTGAACCAGTATTTGTGATTTTGTCTGTCTTCTCTCTCCTTGCAGGAAGAGCTCTGTAAGAACTCAGTGCCCCCACAATCTGCCTCACAAACGCTGCCTCCTTGTGGTCCACGGCTGCTACTGTGTCCTACAGACAAGCAGGGAGACGAGAAGAGAGGAATGTTTAAAAAAAGAAACATCCCAAATTCACTCTGCCCAGCAACAGTGGCACTGTGCAGACTATATAAAACACATTCAGCAGCAGAGCGTGAGTGCAAAAGATGCTTACTGTCTGGAGGACTGTGGCTCTTATACGGACACCAACCAAGCTGCAGCCTCCACCTCTCTACTCACAGACATGTTCTGAAGCATAGTGGTCATTCATGTTCAGGTCAAGCCTGAAGAGCTCAGGTCAGATGTCTCAAGGCTCCTTACTGCTCTTGGGCTACTTTTAAAGCAGGTTAAGCAGGTTGAAGTGTTTCTCTGAGGATGCAGATGTCATATTTATGCATATCTGTGTCTGATCTAAGTTAGTTATGTAACAGACTTTATTTACAGAGAGAGCTTAGAAGAACATTGTCAATTTTGCAGTTTTCACTTGTCTCTGCAGCGACCACATTCCTGAAGAAAGGACACCATCACTTGGTGATGAGAAAACAAGACTACTGTAACGTAGTACATACTGTTTGTCTTAATTGATTCCATGTCATTACTAATTCTCCTGTCATTTCAGAGCCCACCTTTCGTCCATGCAATCAGCTCATTACCCTCACCTACTTTTGCCAAGCTCTCCAGTAATTCCAGTTTTTGACTTCTCTTTCTAACCCTGTTTTGCCTGTCTTGGACTTACCTGCCTCCCCCTTGTTGGATTTGTTTGCCTGTTTGATCTCCTGGTTTTGACCCTGCCTGTTCCTTGGATTGAGTAAATTGATCTTCCCTTGAACTTGTCTGCCTCAAAGTCGTGCTTTTGAGTTCTTCTTACCAGCAAAGGTGACGACTACACACCTTCTCTCTGTGTTCATGTGGGTCTACTCCTGGTGCTCCGGTTTCCTCCTACATAATTAGAAATGTGCAGGTTAGGTTAATAAGAGAGACCAACCTGTAGCAATGAATAGATTCCTGAAATAAAATAAAATATTGAAACTAAATGTAACACTCTGAACGGTGCCATTCTGCATGAAAAGTCTGTACATGTTCTGAGTTTGTCAGACCAAGGAAGAAAGTGTTATCAACCATTGGGTAATAAATCAGGTAAATCAATGAATGATGGCTGGGTGTTCAAACAAGCCATCTGTAATTGCACTCACCTGCCAATCAAAGCAGCCACGGTGTTAATTATGCATGCCTTTAAGCATTACTATAATTTTTGTGAGGGGGGTGAGTTGTATATAAGTTCACCCTCAGTACAGTTGTCATGAACGAGGAAATTAGCTACAGAGACCAAAAACAGTTTTTGTTGTGCAATTTCTAAGCAGTCATGCATTAATACATTTTACATTGTCTGTTTTCTCGTGATAAGGTAATTTAATTTGTTTTATAGAGAAAACAAGATCATTTTCTCGAGATCTCGTCTTTTGTTTGAACTCTGATTTTATAGTAGCAGCTGAAGAGTGACAGGAAAGTGGGGGGTGAGAGCTAATGACATGCAGCAAAAAGGCCACCACAGTGAGGTCTGAGCCTCCCTACATGAGGCGCACATTCTACCTACTGCGCTAACAGACAACCCACAAAATAATGACTTAGTTACTACTGAGTGACAGGTGAGTTTTGTCTGTCACTGTCTGGTTTAACCAAGTTCATTTCCCTCCCTGTATCTAACTGTGTTCTGTGTTGCAGAATGATAATTAACTTATTTGTTGCATATTACTAAATATATATACATATGTGCAAGAGCTAACTTCAATAACAATTAGACTACTTTAAAATACACATACCTGCAGCTTTGTGTGGACAAATGGTCATCTTCTGGGATCCTGGCAGGGGCCTCATGTACAAAGCTTGCGTACGCACAAAAAAGTGGCGTACGTCCTTTTCCACGCTCACGTTCAGATGTATCAAACGTGAAATGATCGTAGAAATGTGCGTGCCCCACGCCAATTTCATAGCTCCTTTGGCGACACTTAGAGGTGACGCTGGGAAACTGTTAATAATGTGAAAACAAGTATTCATCAGAGTGATGTGCATTTCACATTTGATACATCTGAACGTGAGCATGGAAAAGGACATATGCCACTTTTTTCGGTGTACGCAAGCTTTGTACATGAGGCCCCTGGTGATGGGGATACATGAGAAATGCAAACCGGGTTGTCATCCACTCTTGTGTAGTTCTCCGTAATCATCAGGTATAACCATGTGACTACACAGGCGTTAAACCTCCCATTTAAGTAACATATGCATGGTTTTTTTAAAATGAGGGGTGGTGGGGCTCTAGTGCACGGTCAACTTAAGCAGGAGGTCCGTAACAGGCAGACTGATATATAAGTAAAGAAACACTGATGTCAAATCTGGACTGCTGTGGGAAAAGAAAAGGGAAAGGAAAAGAAACTTTTTGTTTTCTCAACAGAAAGTGTTGCAAATGTAGAGTGTTTTTTTTTTAATGAACTGCACTGCTCACTTTATGAAAAACACAAAAGAAGAGCACTGGATAATGTATAAATAATTTGGTCACGCTCAGGTGGTGCCAAAATCTCACCAGTGTGGTAAATGTGTCTGTAATCATGCATATATTAGTATGAAGATGACAACTGAGAATTAACTAACCAGTAGTATATTTGGACACATGTTCCCCTAGCTTGGCCTTGGGAGATTTAATTTGGAACCACAGTTCTTCTGCTGCAGTCCTTGCTTGTGTGCATGCAGAAATTTCATTGAAATTGCATTGTACTGCGACCAGGTAACACCTGAAATGACATGGATTTGTGTGTGGTTACCCCAAAATAGTTTGTAAATGGTTTGAAGCTAAAGTTTAACATTAGTGGAAAGCCTACCAGTGACCCCTGCTGGACAAAAAGCAAGTTACACATTCTCAGCTGCACCATGAAGAGTAGGCAGACAATTATACATTATATGTATATATAAGTTATATAACTTGGTCATCATCCAGTTTCCTCCATCCAGTTCACAACCATAGATCCTTAGTACATAGCACAACAATAGCTGTGGTACAAGTCACAAGCCAACTTGGAACCAGTGCTTATCTGTTACGAGGCATTTATATATTCCTGTTTATATAATTAAAGAAAGGCGTCCATGTCGATTATGATACAATTTACCTGCAAATCATCCCTTTGTATGAGAAGCCCACACTTTTTGTGGAACAAGGCAAATGTCTGGTCAAGAGGACTCAGCTTTTTCAAATTGTTGAGGACACGTTTGTTCATTAGCACCTTCTCCAGCTTGTATGTGGCCTTGCTAGAGGGGGAAAGACAGTGCATGAGTGTATAGCAGCTGAGATTTATAATTAAATTACATAACTGCTATTGAATAGTGACAGACGAAGGGGAATGGAAGCACTTGGGTAAGAGTGGATTTTCATGGACATTCACATTCTGGATGTGGTTTAGAAGAGCCATTCAGTTTGCCAGAGACCTTCGAAAAAAATGCTAAAGTATAAACTATAGACTCTAGACTATAGATATAAAACTGTCATTTGTTCACCCTATTTGGTGAATTTTGCTGCTTGTGAATGTCTTGACTTAATTGACAAGCAAACCTATCACTCTGCTTTAGATCACGCTTCAGTTTTTTTTTCCTTTTTCTTATCCAGTTTATGAAAACAATATATCTTTACAACATTATTTAAATAATGTATCTTGTATCTTAACTTTTTACATTTTAAAACAAGTATGTTACAATGAACCATTTGTAAATGTAGAAAATGCTGCTGCAATGCTTTGTCAGTATCAATAGACCAAAAACAAAAAGAAATAAAGATGCAGTCCCGATTGGAGTTTTCTTTTTCAGGAAACCCTGAAAGTTTGTCGAAAACTCCCATCCTGGTAGATTCGAAGGAGTAGAACAACTCAGAGTCAGGGTGAAGACAGTCAGACTTCACATTTTTCAAGCAGAGCAGGATCCCTCCACTGCATAAAACACATTTCACCAGGAGTTTTTGTCCCTAGACCTCTAAACCAATATCAAGCCGACCTTTGTGACATGCAAGCCATGGCAGAACATAACAACAGGTATACTGTATATATTAACGGTCATTGCCGTATTTTCAAAAAAGGCTCACATTCTGTATCTGGAAGAGATAACCCACAGACGAGGTGGGTTTTCAAGCGGTCTTCAAAGACAGTCAGCCCAGAGAAATACTACGAATGGATGACGAGTTTGTTAACAAGAGTTTTGATGCTTTGACGAAGAAACACAGTGTCTTACATTTTGCCACAGCCAGTGACCTGCATTAAAAACTAGAATGTGGAGATATTCTACGGCTAACAACAACATGAAAAGATTTTACAAGAATCTCCGAAAAACTACAAACACAGCTTTCATGAAAGTGTAAAAATTACACCTATGCAGGTGACTGACCGCTGAGAATGTTTCAAAATCTGTACGGTACTACACCGGAGAACGTCAAAGATGAAGTTAAAGGGCTATCTCAACAGATCATCCAAGCTGAGAAGAGCGTTTGATAACGGAGTGTTTATGTGAGGAACAGCATTCCTTGTGCTCCCCCTGTGTAGGGACTCTGGGATTATGATGGAAAGCCTATTGAGGGCTCCTTTCATGAGTCAGAGTTGCAAAAAGTAAACATGTTAAAAGACAGGATGTGTTATGTGAAAGAAATATTGAAACAAAAATCATGTTTGGGGTGAAAAACAGGTTTTGGTATACTGGAAAAAAAAACTGCTGGATCAGGGCCTCAGATCTGAAAAATCTAGAATAGAATGTGCATCGATGCTAGAGCATTCCTTCCATCATGGATCCAATGAACGACATAAGGGTTTTACGCGGAACATCTGGCCCTGTGTCAGATTCCCGCTAAAGCTTTCTAGGCCAAGTTTAACATCACATGGCATTACGGTCAGAGAGTATTTCATGCTTATCGCTACAGGGAGACATCTTAAAGATTTACCTTTGAGCATCAGCCATGACGGATTTAACAACAGATCTTCAATCTTCAATCTCAATCCGGGCAGAGACAGCTCTTTATCCTGTTTCCAACAGGAACTTAAGATTTGAAATGAGATTCAGACTCCCAATCACTGTGATCATCTATGCCCATTATGGTTCTATTCTGGTCCCGGTGGACTGGAGGACATCTTTTGACTTTCCTTGCGACGAGCTGAGCCCGTTTTAAAATTTTATCAACGTACCTGATGCTCAGCTGCGGCTGCTGGCAGGTTCTCTTGTTGGATCTTTAAGTTGGATATTTTTGGAGGTTTGTAACCAGCCTGAGGTTAGGACGCTTTGAACATTGCAAGCCTTGTTCCACTATGCTGCTGTCTTTCACCCCACAGAATACCGCTGATGTCTACTGTGGAAGAGATGCTCTGCGGTGTCTAGTAGACCTACCACAGACTGACTGCATGAAGTGAAAATCCACCATCTCCTCAGAAAGTCACCTCAAGAAAAGACAATCCTACAATCATAGAAGAAAGCATCATTTTAACTTACTGGGAAACACTTTCCTTTGACATGAGACTGGATCTCTGATGAGTTTAGTTTTCCAAAGTCAATTGATGTATTTAAAAAACAACAAAAAAAACACAAAGGTTAATTATTAAAAGTATTAAAGATTTTCCATCATTACGGTCAGCCTCTCTCTCATGGTGGGGTGGTGCGGGGTTGGTAGATAGAATCCCATAGCTGGCCATGGCAGGAGGATGGCACAGGGGTTTTTTGTGGATAACTTGGAGACTTTAATTAATGACAAAATCAAAAACAAACTGAACGAACTGACAGTGACCGGAAGGTTGAACCAGCCTGTTATGCAGCTAGATTGATTGGTTGATGAGGCACAGGTGGTGAGGTAATAAGGTAGGTGGGAGGGAATACTGGTGAGTATTATAAAAAAAAAGTCACCATCAGTACAGTTTCCATTAACAGGGAAATTAGCTATAGAGACTTTTTGTACCAGGCTGTAAACATGTTTATTTCTGCTGTGGACGTTGGACATTTTAACATGGGGACTTATGGAGACTAAATCATACTGTAGCCAGCCTCAAGTGGCTGTTGAGGAACTGCAGTTTTGGGCACTAAGCATAGACTTCACCTCACAACCACAGAGGCTGCCGCTTGGTTAACATTAGTTGATTTAGGAAATGAACAGATTCATGGCACACTTTTTAATTTTTGGCTTGATAGGAAGGTATCAAGTCATCATGAAGTTGCAAGTCACTGGTGTTAGTCCAAGTCAAGTTGCAAGTCTTTTTTGATTTTGGCCAGCCCAAAATCTTCAAACTTGTGAAGCTGAATTGTGTCCAAGTCATGCCACTTGATTCCACACCTGTGGTGAGCGGCGTGGTCTTGTTCTCCACTGGATCAGTTCAGAACAAGATATTGATGAGTAGCACGCTAAGCTATCAGTATGTCAGTACACTTTTATGTAATTCAATTTAGACTCACAATGACTCATCATATATTTGTCTTTTCCCTTATGGAACAGCTATAATATGAAACAGCTGCTATAAAACACAAGGAAGAGGCAGAACTGAAGGTGTGTTTTTTTAATTTGCAATAAAAAATAGGTATAAGATCTCCCTTTACAAATATACCAGGGAAATGCAGCACGTTGTGAACCCCGCCCCCTTAAAGGGAGCAAGAAACTGCAGTGGAGTCACAAACATTTGGAAGGACAGAATTGCAGGGCATTTACACACACACACAAACACACCGAGAATACAATTACAACAACAGCTGTCATGTGAAATCAACCCGACGAGCTTCAAGTTGAGCAGAACGCCACTTGTAATGATACTCGACGGCTTGCAGAGTTCATTTCAAACCACCGCTTCCTTCGCCACTGAAGATACTGCTGAGTTCTATTGTAAACAAAACATACTCCAGTTTACCTTCAAAGTTTCTTGTTGAAACAAAACAGATTCCTCAGGAAAACATTTGCAAAGCTGAATATTTCAAACCTGCATTGTTAATATCCCTATTGACATTACATTTTACCGGCTACGTGTTTCTTTTTTAACGTGTTACCGCAACCAGCTGTTGATTAGTTGAACTTGAAAAAAATCAGCAGGGGCCCACATCAGGTCACACTCACCATGCAAACAAAATAGGGACCCATTCATAAAAACATTGCGCTACTAATGGACAAAAAAATCCATGTGCGACCTTTAACATAATCATCATGTAAATCTGGGTTTTTAATTGTATCAAACCAAGTTTAGTGTCCTGTAAACCTCTACTAGCTCTAAGGAAGTGTGACACATTCCTGCTGACAGTTTCAACCTTTTCAATGGAGCAACAGCTGAATGCCAAGAGACACAGCATCGCACCAGTAGGGGCGACAATGCAGGTTCAAAAATATACCTGATTGCAAATGTTGCATGAGGAAGAGCTCAAGCATAAACACAGTGTGGTTTTCTCGAGAAACGTTGACCATAAACTTTTTCTATTGTTGGGGTGTTGGAAAACACCAAGGGACAACTTTAAGCACTGTAATTGCATTAGTGTGCATGTAAATGTACTGAGAAAGACAGAGAGTGAACAAAAGAAAGAAGAGAGCGAGATGGTGAAACGTTCTTTAAATAAATCATTACAAAGGCCTCAGTTACACTGATATACATATAAATACACAATCAACCACTGTAACTAAGTCTTTAAAGTCCCAGAGATATGCTACAATAGGACAAAGTTCCAGATGGACTGTATCCGGAGGATGAGTCTGCATCTGCAGTTTCAAAAATGCAACTATAAAACGTGAGAGAGCCCAACTTATACTCAAACATCTCCTTTCGAAATACAAGTGGAGCGTGTTGTTGAGGAGTTGCACTTGCTCCCACACAGACACACAACAACAACTCTCACGGTGCCCATTTACTTTCTATCAAGACAGTCTGAGGTATGTGCCCACCGGCGGGCTGAGGCAACAGATAGAAAGCTCTAGGTTTTTGCACATGAGTTTTGGCTCAGTAAGATTGAGTGAAGCAGCTGTCGCGCGTACACATGCGGGAATCTGACCTCGTGTGCAACGCACCAAACGAATTTGTAAATGTAGCAGAGAAAAAAAAAAAAATGATGTAACAAAAACATCTGCATACTACAGCCAGACCAGTACATTCACTTTTGTGTGTGGTCGTCACGCCTAGTGTTTTTGTTTTGCTTCATATTTCAGTGAGAGAAGTGTCACTGTGATTGTACCTGATGTGATTGCAGGCCAATGTCTGTTTCAGCTTATATGAAATACTGCTTAGTGTCTGTAGGAAAAGTGACTTCCTCTTGAACCTTTCTGCTCACGCGGCTGCTTTTTGTGATAACAGCTTTTTGTTCCTTCCTCACAGGGTGTCTGGCGAAATACTCGGGTGTGACCCAAACGGAAGTGAAACAGCTTGGCCTGACTGCTTTTTACCTCTGCCCTGACGGAGAGCGAGAGGTGAGAGGTCACTCGTTCAGAGATGTGCTGTAGCTTAATTCATCTAAGATGGAGGTGGGGCAGGCGGATGGACAGACAGAGGAGAAAACCAGGAATATCCTTAAGCCAGCCCGCCCGGCCCACCTGACGCTCTCGACAGAACTGACGTGGGCGCTCAGAAACGCTGCATGATGCAAGGAGAGTTCATGAGCATCTCAGTGAATGAGCTATTGTAAGAATGGACAAGTAAACGGATGAGTAAACAGACACGCACACATATATCATATATGTATGAGTCAATGAATCAGTCAGCGAGTGGCCGGATGGAGTAATGAACGACCCAACAAATGAATTGAACCAATTGCTGAACTGCATAGAAGCCCCGAGCGGTTTCCAATCCGTCTCCCACTCCAGTGGCTGGGCAATTACCGCGGCCTCTTACGCGTTACGAAGATGAGCACTCTGCGGATGGCGATGAGGCGGTCCTTGAGGGAAGTCATGGCCAAGATGGTGAGCTGGGCTCGGTTCTCCAACGGAAGGACAGCGAGCAGCCACCAGCACCAGGCTGGACCACTTGGACTGGCCTAAAGGAGAGAAAACAAACAGGGCTACAGAAAGGTTGTGTGGATTTATGACCACATGTTTCTTTTTTCCGTGTTCAGCTCAGTGTGGCTACCATCAGCTGTTTAGATTTACTAAAAAAACTACAAAAATGTGTGTTGTTGTACCTGAGGGTCGGGGTCTTTGCTGGGAAGGTGTCCAAAGTGGCTGAGGATCTGGCTCTTCATGTTGTCTTTCAGTGAGGTGAACCAGCTGTTGGCCTGTTCGTACACAGAGTCGTGCATCTTCAGAAGCTCCACCAGCTCCTCCGCCTCCACCTGATTAGATGGAGAAAGTTGATTTTTTTTTAGTTTTTTGGTGCAGGTAGAGGATGGATCGTTTGCCTCTGGGAAGACTGGGTTTGCCAGTGGCGCAGTGCTCAGCTGTCACAGAGCTGCCCGAGGCAAAAAAATGAAACCGAGCTCTGCTTTGTGTGACATTTGCTTGGCAGCAGCATGATGGAAAGTATCTGTAATGGCATGCTGTGACACACATCACGCCCACGCAGACTTCCTCACGGCTCACCTTCTTGTCTTCCAGATACTCGATCTTGGCGGTGTTGTAGCCGTCTCTCTGGCCGTGGCTAAGGACCTTGAACCGTGACACGCCGATGGTGTCAACCACCGAACGGCCATCTGGAAAGAACTTCACGTCCCGTACCTGAAAGACAGTTCACAAGTCTGTTATTTGAGTGACAGTGAGGGGGAAAAGAGACCATACACAGTAATCACACACATTCCAGAAGACAGGGCTTAAAACATGAAGAGGGATCCACACTTGTGGGTCGAGACCACTAAAGGTGTCTTGAACTAATCAGCCTGAAGAACACACTCTGTGCCAGCTCTAGGTAAACAATCACCCGCAGCATGCAGCCGTAGTCTGCAAAGCCTTTGAGTTCATCTGCTATGCACATGCCGAACTGCTTGGTCCCCGTCTCCATGGAGCGGCGGATCATGAGGCGGTAGCGGGGCTCAAACACGTGCAGCGGGCAGGGGATGGTGGGGAAGGCCATGGTGCACACGAAGATGGGGACTTCCTGGTTCAGGCTACACGAGACACAGCGAAGAGAGTGTTGTTTTAGAGATGACTGTTCAATATCAACAAGCAAAGCAAATTAAAGTGGGCAGAATGAAAGCAAACAGACATTATTTGCTATTCAACGTTTATCTGACTCTGTATCATTCCTTTTGTAAGGAGAATACATTTGTAATTTCTCTATATGCACATATTCATGATCCCGTGACCAGAGTATTCAGATGTAAATGCTAAATAACTGACTTGGAGAGCTCCTTCATCTCCTCTTCATGGATTTTCTTCCTCTCCATCAGCTCGTCTCCTAGGTAACGCTGCAGCACTTCTTCCATCAGCAGGGTCTTGTTGTAGCCCCTAGTAGCCAGATACTGTAAAGATAACACACATAACCACAATAAGTATTCCATTTATTACTGGGGCTACAGAATAAAAACAAACTACACAGATGTTATTTCCTTTTAAGTGAAGTAGTGAGACCATATTTTGGCTTAATAACATATATGTGTACCTCGGACAGATTCTCCTTGCACAGGGGGCAGTTGGAGTTGTGGTCCAGGCAGCGCTCCAGACATCTGAGGCAGAAAGTGTGACCACAGGGAGTGGCCACCGGCTCATAGAACAATCTGGAGGAAGAATGACAAAAAGAGTCAATATTTCTGGCCTTAACTGCGGCCAACACATTTGAGTACATGTTTGTGTAGGGATGTTAGGCTGTGTAAAGTCACCTCATGCAGAGTGAACACTCCATGTCCCCGCTGTCCATCAGCTCAGCAGCGACCACCCTCCCTCCACACACCGTGGCCTTCTGGACGCCGCTTGCCTCGTCTGTACCAAACATCACGACATCAGGATTCACATTTCAGTGCATGTTCAGGGTATTCATTATACAAAATCAATCAATCAATCAATCAATCAATCAATCTATCTATCTATCTATCTATCTATCTATCTATCTATCTATCTATCTATCTATCTATCTATCTATCTATCTATCTATCTATCTATCTATCTATCTATCTATCTATCTATCTATCTATCTATCTATCTATCTATCTATCTATTTAAAATCAGGTTCCAAAGTCCAATCCTCTTTTTTTTTTTTTTTTTTTAAGCTCTTGTACGCAGGGTCATTAGACTCAATTCAGACCAATTTCGGCATTGTGACAACATTTTTTCCCTATAACTTCACTTATAACTTCAGCCGTCTATTCTCTGGCTGGAAAAGTTGTTTAACTGGTTCAGCTGCAGAGAAGCAGACCGCAGGTTTAGACTGTTATGAATACTTTGTGTTGTAGTACTTTCATCTGAGTCAACAGTGACTCAGCTTATTTTGTAATTCTCTTACCAGGTCTGAGCAGTTTGGCAGGAGGGCTGAAGATTGCCGAGGGTCCGTCTCCGCTGTGTTTCCTCTTGATGCCACCAGGGGGCGCCGGCAGCGCAGCCAGAACGCCAGCTAGACTCTTGGTGCTGTCCTCCCCTGCGGCGTGGTCCGATTTACTGGGACAGGGAGCAGACAGTCTGGAGGATGAGTCGTCCACTGGAAAGCTTTTAGTCACGCTGAACTCTGAGTCCTGAACAGACACAGACGGAGAGACGGAGATCAGTGAGCTGAACAATTATGAAGGGATGATCATATTGACAGCCACGCTGATATGACACACCTTCATTCAAAACGTCAACACGAGTGTGGTGGGAATATAATACACTCTGACTATTCCTGGACCTAAGAGGGACCCTGTGTGTATTCCGTTCTCGCTTTAACTTACTTTGATGTATTCATGTTCTTTATGTATTTGCTGTTTTAGCAGTCTGTGGTAATTAATTAAACTGCAGATCAAAACAGTTATCTGTTGAGACTTAGTGTGTGTCCAGGTGTCGAGAGACAATCAATTCCCTGATGAACTTGCTGACACGTTAAACGAGTCAGTGGAAGGAAGAAACGAAGTGTTCAGATAGCGGGGGGGTAACTGTTAATAAAGCAGCAGGTGAAGCATAGTCTTGTCAGCAGCTCAATAATGCGTGCTCACACGTGAACTGCTTATCAATTCAATGCTATAGTTTTTCTTTTTAAATGGAAATGTCTCTTCCCGTTGACCTGGGTGCGTTTGTTTGTGTGCAGTAACCTGTGAGGAGGATCCAGGGTCTCTGCGTGAGTGGCCTCAGGGACCTGAGCAAAGCAGGGGGTTTGATGAGGCGGGTGGTCAATCCCCCCTGCAGCGGGTGCAGCGGCGTCGGCAGGTCCTCGTTCTCAAATACAGAAGAGAACAGCTCGCTGAGGACCTGCAGGACAAAAACAAAAACAAGGCATGTGATTAATAACTAGGATGCAAACAGAGAGATGAAGGAAGAGGAAGTTTCCCCGTCCCTGTATCATGTGGACAGGAAAACTGAGAGCGACGGCATCGACGCTAATGAGTTGTGAGACTGAAAAATGATGCTGCAGCTGCCACACTTTGCACAATTGTCAGCAATTTTCAGCATTTTGCATTAGAAAAATGCACAAAGCTTTTTTTCAACCTGATTTTTCTCGACCATTTTTACAGAGTTTCGTTCCCTTTACGATCTCTGGCTGCATTACATCACTGTGGGGGAACAGTTTGGTTTTAGCGTGGTTTGGACTGCAGTCATTTCCATTAAATAGGGTTTTACGTGCACATTAGCATTTCATGAAAACAAGATGTTAGAAGCGTTTTTTAATTTTGAAGAAGAGGTTTCTTGGTCTTACCTTCTGAGCCTCCAGTTTGACTTTGGTCCAGTCTGGCTTTAGGGCCACACACAGAAAGTATTCCTGCAGGGCCTCGTCATTCCGGCCTGCTTTACTCAGCGCCGTGGCTTTCAGACAGTGAGCCTGGGACAAAGAAAACAAAAACAGTATGATGAACTCAAACCTCTTCGACGTGTTTTTCATCTGTTCTCATCAACAAACTGATGGATCAGTATCTGTGCACCACTCATTTATCAGCATGTTTGGAATTTTGCATCTTTTTCATCACTCGACGTCACGTCAAAGTGAAATAAGAATCATTTGTGATGAGCTGAGCCCTGCAGATTCAGCACAGACTTGTGTCTCACCTTCGTCCAGAGAGGTTTGATCCTACAGAGGCTGCTGGCGTCCTGCACTGCCTGACTGAAGTTCCTCATCTCCATGTGCAACTCAGCCCGCTGATACAGCAGTCTGCCTGAAGAGGGCACTGTACACCACAGGGAAACACAAACAGACAGTGAGGTCAGTGGATAGGCCCTGGGGGGATGGACTGTTTTTTCTAGGTCTAACAGAAGTAGGGCAACCATATAACATGTGACATGAGACCTATTTCATGTGCGACAATGCTGTCTAACTTATGCAGGGTTAATAAGTAAGAGTCTGAGGGCACATGTTAACAGTCACTTCATGGCCACATTAACAAACAGGTTTTTCTCAGATGACACACCTAACTAATAACTGTATGAACAAGTACTTTATGTACCCGGATTCAACTCTTTTCCAATCCTGACTACCATCATTCTTTTCTGGAACCAAGAAGCTGCAGTCTGATAACATCGTGTCAAGCAGATACTTGGGATGAAGTTAAAGTTTATTTTGGTTGTGCTGTTTATTTTGCAGGACAAGGCGTCGCTTTGAAAGCAAACTCCTCCAGTGTGCACGCACATAAACCCGCCTCACGGTTTATTCAGGAAGAAAATAAAGGCTGTTGTAAACGGTTTTAATGTCTTTTATGGTTTTGTTTTGCGTATAAATGCACATGATTATTGAACACTATGTTACATTTGCACTAGGAGGAAAGATCTGTAGACGCTCAGAGATTCTTTTTTGGATTGACACACTGTTTGAGTCTGTTAACGCACAGATTTATATCATACAGGATCTCCAAACACAGTACACTTTAACATGCTGTTTCCTTCCAGTTTGAGAAGTTTGTGACTCTTATAGATTTACCCAAAAACCAAAAAGACTGGCTCTCCGATCTTCCCAAAACCTGAACAGAAGCAGAAGATACTTGAGCACAGACACCAGCAGCAGGACCGGCACACATACACATATCCTGAATGTTGTCTGTGAGCAAACGTTCGGCAGCCTTTGTGTGACACAGCAGGAAGAAAGCTTTGGAGCATTAGGCCTGGAGAATCCAGGCTACCATCACTTCAGTTACTATTTGTTATTTTAGAAGCATTGCATGAGGACACATTTGTTTGTTTGGAATGCTATTTTTGCCAATATCAAATATAGAAATAGATATGGCTATGAAATAAATGAGGGAATTCAATTCTAAATACATGTTGATATGGGTTTATCTTAAGGAATATTTTATTTAAAATAACCTACATTTATTTATGAGCTCTTCTGTATTTGAACACATTATACTATTTACATGAAGAGAGTGTTCATAGAGCACCAAGACTGAAGACGACCGGTGACCAACAGAGGCTCAGGTCAGGCACTTCAATACAGACACGGTTTTTGACACCCTAACGTGAATGGATTTAACAAAGGGACAGCTAGGTATCTTTCTGTTTCCAATAAGAACTACAACAACCACAGAGGCATTCATCCAACAGGGTGGCTTACCTCACTTACATTTATATGTATAGCCTCATTCACTGAGTTCACATTTACATAGGCATATTTATTTCATACTGACATTTGAACGCTGTAACCCTTCTAGTCAGTCTGCTGACAACAGCGCTCTGAACTCAGACAGCAGCACCTGTTCTTCCACCACACGAAGCAGAGTCTGTAACACCTGTAAAGATTGAGTGCAGCTTTGCGTGAGACAGACAGCTGGAGATATGCAAATATCGACGTTGCGGAGGCTGCGCTGGTATGTCGTGAACCTCGTAAACATTCTGGCCGCTGTAAAATCTACCAACTTTGCCAGGTCACATCTGGGTGACACATGTGGCATGTTTCATACGACCATTACCACTAATATACATTCGACACCCACGAACATATTCTGTCTGTGTTGTTGCAAAATGAAAAGGATATCACTCCCTTTGCTGTCACCAGGACACATAAAGGCAATGTAAAGATTTCAGACTTATTAGTTCACAATGCTGACTGCTGCATATTTACTGGCTTGTTTTTTTGAGTGGGATACTGTCAAATATTAGACTTAGAAAACATATTGGTGCGCACTCACAGTCATATTTCGCTTCAATAGCCGTAATCTAATACATTGTAATTTTTTTTAAAAACCTGTTCCACACAGAGGATTACTTTGATGGAGGCAGCACTGTGACTCCACATCCCCTTTACAGAAACACTGGGGGCCTGTGAGGTCATGCAAAACAGTTGTGCAGTTATGAGAGGGAGATGTATTCCTGGCTTTCACGAGCGGCGCGGTAAAGTAACACCGGCGTTGTTTTGTTAACGTTTGAAATGCTCTGCAAATCCCGACAGGTGGGCATCGCTCAGTTCCATCCCCGAGTGTCTCGGCTGCACGTCGCTGAGCTGATCTCTTGGGCGCGGCGCGGCTGACTCATCTGACTGTGGCGCTCCTTGAAGACAGAGGTAGTAAAGAGGGAATGTAGTTGCTCCGGCGGGGTTTTGCTTTAACAGAGAAGGTGGATGACCTACATCCTCATAGCTTCTCTGCAACATACACTTACATAAGATGACAGGCGAGAAGATATGCAAGACACTTTATTTGGTTTTATTTTTCAGCTTTTACCCCTTTAAATGAAATTAAACTAATTAAAAAACTGTGTGTGCGTTTCATTTGTTAGAACTTGCCCGTTGTACTTTATTTTGCTCTCCCACACAAACAGATCAAACCACATATCTTCACATCTCTTCCGATGTTGTGCACGAGACACGTCTGTCGCACAAGAACGACCGCAAAGAGGCAAAAAGCATTTGCCTAAAAGGC
This sequence comes from Collichthys lucidus, assembly GCA_004119915.2. Classification (NCBI taxonomy): domain Eukaryota; kingdom Metazoa; phylum Chordata; class Actinopteri; family Sciaenidae; genus Collichthys; species Collichthys lucidus. The sequence goes on along the minus strand of CM014079.1, from coordinate 34,459,984 downwards.
ACAGGTTGGAGAACAGCTGCACATGCGCTGACATCATGAGCCCATTACGCTCATCCTGCTTCGCGGATACCAGAAGGCCTCCTGCTGGATTTGTTGGGGAAACATTGACTGGCAGTGACAAAGCTGTGAAGGCGCTCTTTCTTCCCGTCACCCGAAGTCCTTCACAAAACAGAAGGCATGAATCAACATTGATTCACGGAGAGAGACGTCTGAAACGAAGCCGTGCCAGGGCTCCGAATAAGAAACAGTAGGAGCGGTGAGTCCATTTGACACTTCCGTCTCCACTTTGGTCGATCTCTTTAACTGAGCCGTGGATGAACACCTGAGACAGCCGGAGGTGTCAATCCCTTGTTTCACACGTGAAGCTATTAAAGGACACACAGGAAATTGATTTATTCCAGAGGTGGAAGGAGAAAGGGTAGGTTCAACTCTCTGTGAGGATTCAAACTGTGCAACATGAGACTCGCCTCTGACCGCAAATTATAGCCTTTATAACGTGTCAACAGAGGAGGACTTTATGGATTTTGGCTCAGCGGCTTTGGGAGGACAGACAAAAGCAGAGATGAAGCACGTTAAAGACAAACTTTTAAGTGAAATAGCAACAGTTAGCTTTTTTTTCCTCTGAATGTTATCCAACACATCATAAACTGCCAGCTTATGAAACACCAGCAGCGAGGGGAGGGGTTGAGGCTTAAGTCCAAAACAGTCTGTCACAGCTGAGGAATGTAAGAATGTGTTATGCAAACAAATAATTGTACTGATTTGCAAAATGTAGGATCTGTAACAAAAAGGGGACAGAGGGGGGGCCTACACATGCAGCCCTCCTCTGTGAGGGTGTCTGTCCACAGCCCTGTACAGCTGAGGCACAGACCTCGCTGTGGGTATGTTCTGAACACTATGTGTGGTGCTTAGGTAATGAGGTGCGGTGCATCATATAATGCCTGACCTCGGTGCAGTGGACATGGGCACGCGTTGCGCCGCCTGTCGGTGACACTGGGTAACACGCGTAAAAAAAGTAGGTCACCTTTGGAAAACGCCACAGTTTGGATGAAAAGTGCCACATTAAAAGACAAAAATACCTTCAGTCACACACATGAGGCTCTCTTACCTAAATCCACCGCTGCGTTGTACTTCTCCAGGGCCTCAGGCAGGCTCTGGTTCTTCCACAGAACCTCTCCCTCCACCCACAGCCTCCTCGCTTGGCTCTCAGTGGCGAATAGTTTATCCAGCAGGCCGCTGAGCACCACGTTTAACCTGCGGCCGTTTGGCAGTCCGTCTCTGCTGCTCAGCTTCTGTTTGCAGTGCACACAATCTCTGACTGAGTCCTCCTCCAGACAGCGTTTGCAGAAAGTGTGTCCACACTCCGCGGTGGTGGGCTCGTGGAGCAGACACTTGCAGAGGCGACAGGAGAACAGATCCAGCTCTTCATCCTCGCAGCACTCCCCGTCACTTCCAGCCCCGTCTTCCCCGCTGCTGCTGCCGCTGCCTTTGCCCTGTCCGAGGATGCCCAGCTCTTTCTCGCGGAGAGTCCGGGCGATGGTTTCCACCAGCAGGATCAGCTCCTCCGGGCGCAGCTTGCCCAGGCTCGCCGCTGTGCAGTACGAGTCCAGCGCCTCGGACACCCGCCCGGCGCGAGCCAGAGAGTCGGCCTTTCTCAGACACAAGCCCCTGTCCGGCTGCTGGAGGTCTGCGAGCTGGGAGCTGTAGATCTCCGCAGCCAGGCTAAAGTCCCCGGCCCTGCTGCACTCCTCGGCCACCTCCAGCATTTCGGGGCAGATGCCCGTAGCCCCGGGGTTGGAGAGCGGGTGGACGAACAGCTCGCCCTGGTGAGACCTTACTCCCGTCTCCATCTTCTTCTTCTTCCAAAAGGGGAAAAAACAGACAGACGGCGAGGAGAGGAGGTTCACTGGTAGTCTGGCAGACGCAGACCTAACTCCCCACGCTGTTCAGAAATCATAGTCCAGAGTTGGGCTAACTTAACGTCTTGCTGTCAGACCAACATCGTGCCCGTCTCTCACTGCCGCCCATTGGAAGTAGGTTAGGACTCATTCCGAGTCATTTGACCTCAACCACCTACAAAACACGCCGTATGTTTAACACTGCGGGTCCGTGTCTCACTCCCATAAAGTGTCAGCTATAGCCTCTCCTCTAATAAAGCCCCCCGCCGGACGTGCTACCACCGGCTCGGTGTTTACTACGCGTCGTCACCTCCTTCACAACACGGAGGCGGTGTGACGTCTCTCTGCTACAAATGGAAACTTTTAAAAGATGTCGCTTTAAAAAAACAAAAAACTAAATTATCCCGCGGTATCTTTATGTTTAGACCGGTGCCAGTGGGTAAAGCCGTCCGTGCTAAGCGAGTAAGAAGCTTAATTTCAATTTGGCCTCTCAAACTAACTCGTCGTTAAAGATACTACATGAACCCAAACAAAGAGCGAGTTCGGGGTTTTGAAAATAGTTTACAGTGCATAAAAGTCGAGGATAAATCGGGTAATATCTTCGCTACAAACCCCCCCAAAAGCCCGTGTTTCGTCCAGTGAAGCACAGCTGACCGGTCTGTGTTTTTATGTAAGAGACCCCGGCTACACTTAAAGCCGAGAGCTAAGCTAACGTCACAGCGGGTTAACACGAGCTTTGCCGCTCGTCGAAGTCAACAAACCAACTCTTTTTCAACCCGATATTCCCGAACCCGTATATTTCCAGAACTCGGATGTCATGTCCTCTTCTTATAAGACGAGAAAACTCCGATAAAAACAAAGCAGTCGCCGGGATACAGCATATTGGTCCCTAACCAGCTAGCCTCGGCAGCTAGAGGTTGTTGCTTCTTTGGATTTCACGTACGATTCACCGAAGCGGACGCAACGCGTCACGTGACGCGCGAGGCGGCCTCCCATTGGCCGGTTATGTGGCTCACTTATATAACGCAACGATATTGTATAACCTCTCAGTCAGCAGAGTGGATGATGTGAGTTTTATCAAAACAAGCCCATAGTTATTGTTTTTTCTGTTTGTTTTTTTTTTTTATCAAGGTTTCAGACGTGACATGACTGTAGGATTCTTGCAGGTGGAATCAGAGGGACCTTCGAGTTCTGTCTGACAAGAATTAGCACTTTGTTCCCCAGGTTAACTCATGGTTCCGCCTGTGGGATTGATTCATTGTTTTATGTAATGCTTTATATAAGCAGTTTTTCATGTCTGCTTTTGGGGTTGTTGAATTAAAAAAAGGTGGATTCATACATCACAGTTCAGACTGAGCAGAAATAAACAGAAAAAAGAAGCTTTAGGTTCCACATTTATAGATTTGAAACAAAGTTTGTGTTGCCATTCAGATACTGTAGCTGTGACCCAATTTACACATGGGGATCTTCACAGGACCCAGCCCACGAAACTGGATCGTTTCACAAGAACTGGAGGCTGGCTGCTGCTCCCAGAGGCGGACTTAACAATTGACAAACAGGGATAAGCCCTGAGGACATACTTAGATGTGTAGATATATTAGCATACAAAGCCAACAGAGCTCTGTTCCTGTTTAAGAAAAGCACTCAACACCTCACTCTACACAGCGTGACCACCAAAACCTTAAAGTAGTGTAACTTATTTCATTCATGGCAATCAATATCCTCCTCAGTGTTAAAGACATTCAGTTAGTAAATGGGGTCCTGATCCGGGGTTTATTTAGGGCCTCCAAATCCACCTTCCAGAAAGACCTGTGTCCTGGTTACTGGTGACTAAGATGTCACTATGCCCAATACAGCATTTTTAGGTGGGTTGTTGATAGATGCTACATGGCGAGCCACTGTGTAAACAGAGGGGCTACTTACAGATAGAAACCAATGCTGATTATGTGAATGAACTGGAAGTAGGTTCGGATTCATTCAGATGCGTACATTGTACAGGAACATCTTGAAGAACATTTCATTCTCTTGTTTGTTTGTCTTTAAGCTTTCAGTTAAGTGCAGTTTGGATGAATTTTGAGCATTAAAATTATTTCTTTGACAGTTTTACAATCCTGGGAACTCATCGTAATTCATGGGAATTAATATGAAATAACAAGAATAAAACGGAAATAAATTTGCTGTGGCTGTGTACAGATAGAAACAAACCTTTTTACCATATGATAAGTAGAGATTAACTAGTAAACCAGTCTATCCATCTATCCATTATCTGTAACCGCTTATGCACATCAGGGTCACAGTGGAGCTGGAGTTCATCCCAGCTGACTTAGGGCTAAATCTGTGGTACACCCTGGACAAGTCGCCAGTTCATCACAGGGTACATAGAGACAAACAACCATTCACACTCACATTCACACCTACAGACAATTTAGAGTCACCAATTAACCTGTTATTTTCCTTTCAGGTCCCTGTATCTTCTCATGGACTTCCTTGAATGTTAGACACTGATCTTCTCTTTCCAAGCCTGTTGACGATGGCTCTGTGTCAGGCTTAAGTTGGCCCTAATGGTCAACTCATGCATTGGTCAGCCTGTTCCACAATGGACCAGTAACGATGGGGAAAGCTGATCTCATCTGGAGATGATTCTAGCTGAACACGAATAATCATGAATACCAAGAATGATCAATCTGAGTCTTTTCCTCAAACGATTCCTGGAAAAACTTTAGCGCTCCCCCGAAATCTAATCTAAGAATTCACTTTACAATTCTGCCCTCACTCTTCTCTCTGCTAAAAGCAGGCTAAGCAGCAAATGGTTTAATTCTATTTTGAAGTCACATTTATCTATCTTCTTGCACAACAGGCCAGAGATTGAAAGCACTTGAGCATCACTCAGAAGGCAGAAAATTACCAGAACAGTTCCTGTTTTGTCTTTTGAATCGCTGCTGAGCGATCAAAGGGTCATCCTGCTTGAAAGACCTTTAGGACACAAGAGTATAACCTCTGACCCTTTTGAGGTTATCATGTGGTGTCATATAGTTTAATTCTTCCAGCCTTCTTTTGAGGACAAAGCACTTGAAATCTTCAATCAAAGTCTCTGCTGACACCAATCAACACTTTGGGAAATGTATTTATTTCTTTCCAACACAGTCCTGTTTACTTTGGATAATCCACAGACCTCATAGTTTTCATGGAAACTATTTCTTTGGCAGAATGAAATCAGCAGATATCTTATGATAGCTGTAACAGTTACAAGTAACAGTGGAAATCCGTTGTTGGATTTTTGTAATTTTTAACATTGTGTTCCATTCTTCTTGACTTTGTTTGAGGAGAGGTTGAGACAGTACAGTAGTTTTATATTTAAGAAACCTGGGTACAACAACTGACAATAAAATGTATTCATGAAAGGCTTAGACTTGGTAATGCCACCACCTCAGGTGTCCCCCTCCTAGGAAGCGCCACTCTTTTTACCTCTCTCACTGGCAGACACACATACCTAGAAACCATTGCTGTATTAAGAGGTTATATATATATCAGTATTACTCACTAACTCAGGATTGTCCTGGGGTGTTGTTTAGCTCAGTTGGTAGAGCAGCCACCCCATGTACAAAGGCTCAGTCCTTGCTGCAGCAGCCCAGGGTTTGAACCTGTGGCTCTTCCCATAAGTCATTCCCCATCTCTCTCTCCACACATTCCTGTCACTCTTCAGAAAGCGGCTAATGTTTTTGTGTTTTCTCTTTTGTAATTCACCCTCAGCCCACATATTTTTCTTACTGTTTATTCCAGACAGACAGGGGGTGTAGTGTACGTACCCCTCAACCCGTCACTGCATGTCATGGGGTGCTATTTTAACTATGTGCTGTTTTTTACGTTTGTGGTTTGGGTTTGGTTTAGGTGACGGACAGTGTGTGGCCATGAGTCGGTATCCTTGTAGCGCTCAGGTAACCCTTCTTGCCATCTGTTTACCACATCTTAAGTGTTTTGGGGTTTTTTTGCTGTAGATTTTGATCTTTTTTTCAGCATTCTTGGCAGGTTGGCTTCCAGATTTGGCATGTATGTTTATGCTTTTATTGTTAGCATAAATACATTGTCTTAAACTCTTACAATGGTGTTTTTTAGACAACTGGTGTACAATAAAAAAATTCCATCCAGAGTCAAAATCCACATCTCTGCATTCTGTACCATTATTAGTGAGGAACCTTTAGTCCAGCTTTGAGGCTCAGGTCACATTACTTTGTCCTGGTCACGCATCTAAAAGTGTTACATGTATCACTAGATCTGCAGCCATAAACGAGGGCAGAGTCGGAGTATGAAAGCATCTCTTACAAAAACATCCCTCTTGGGACATTTGATAATCAGAAACCTGTATGAGGATGACATTGGCCTCAATGACTCATTTCTCTGAAGTATCATCTGCTGTCCTATGTAAATAAAAGACCTGGTTAAATAAAAGTAAAAATTATGTGAGAAAAATGCATCCAGTTTAAATTTCAGTGTATTCATATAAAAATGTTACACCCTGCAGTTCATCAGAATATGAGCAGAGCAGATTCTTATAAAAGCATCTCCCATAAAAGCTTCCCTCTTGGGAATTTTCATAATTGGAAAGTTGTATGAGGATAAGGGGCCTCTGTGACTCATTTCCCTAAAGTATCTGTTCGACACACCCTGCAGGAAGTGTGTGTTTGTGTGTGTGTGTGTGTGCATGCAAAACTAAAGGGCATCATGAACAGGTGAATCTCTTGATAAGGCACGGGGTAATATAACCTGCTGCTAACACAGGTTTAAGCATGTAGGCCACCAATGCACACGCCTACATACTGTATTAATGCAATATATATGAGTGCTTGACATGTTACAGCACAATTCATTTTTCACGTACACACATAAGACTTGCATTGATTTCTTCTGGAGTTCACTACTTTGTGACCCACATTTTGAGAATTTATTCTCTTTTCTTCTGTAATTTATTGACGCCGATGTCACACAGAAAATAAAAATGCTAGACTGCTTCATGCCCGTCAGTAAAGTGTGTCACACATGAGGGGACTATAATGAATCATTTTGCAGTCTGTTGCGCAGATGAGCCTAAGATGAAATGACACCCACACATTGTGACTTAAATTAGACATCGGCTTTACAGCAGGAATTTATAAGGATGTGACGGAGGATCCTTCCTCGCTCGCTGTACATAGCATAAATGTGGAGGTGGCAGTTGCGCCCACCGCACGTGAACACCTCTGCACTGCTTAGAAAAGAAGAAGGGAAAACAACCGGCGTGTTGTCGTCATCCATTATTACAGATTTCCTGCTCATCGGGTCGACTGAACTATTTAGTGTTATAATAAAACTGAGTGTAAATGTTATAAAAAATTGGATTACACTGCTATTCGGATGTTTTAAATTATATGATGTGTGTGTGTGTTCCTATTTATTACATGTCTTAAAGGCACCTTCCTTTATTGTTGTTTTCCTGAGTCTGGCAGGGTAAGGTAAAGTTCAGGTTAATGTATAAACAGAGGAATTCCAGACTAGAATGAGGGCCAGAGACAGGTCAGAGAGGAGACATTTAGATTGGGGATATGCTGAATACTGATTAAGGGAAAAGAAAAACATTTAGATGCTAATATGTACAAATTGTTAACAATTTGCAGGGCTTGAGACAGCCCATTATCGATTGTACAAGAACCATCACTCAGAGCTCCTCAGGGAGCCTTTTTCTCTGCAACCCCTTTAGTGTCTTGCACTGTGAAACGCTCCTCTTGTACAAGATAAATTAATTCAACTTAAACTTTGATGCTTTGAATCCGGTCCTCCTTATTTAAGGGTCCCATAACAGTAAATGTCATTGTTGATGTGCTGCCTGTTAATTACATTGATTTTAAATGGTGCAAAGGACTATATCTTTATTCACCAAAAGCTTGTCAATAGTGTCATCCAGGAGACATTATTTCAAACATAAAGTGGACGGGATGTTCAGTCTTATTAACAGAGGACAGCACCTTTCTGTTCCAGCGGCATCTGATTATTCAGAGCATCTTATGCTTTTCTGTTCTAGTTACCAGGTTACCATCTTAACTGTCACGTTAAATTCATATAGACATATAAAGTGTAGACTGTAGAGTTCTACTGTTTGTTTGTTTTTACACTAATAAGCAGGGAACACAATTATCATTTATCAATTATAACAATTCAATTAGGATGAAGAATGTAACAAAAGATATTTCATACAAAATAATTCACAACAGTTGAACAGAACCTCAACAGAAGCTGCTCATGCCAAACCCTAACCCTAAGAGGCACACTATTTTGTTTTGTTAAAATATGTTCTATTCTTCGTTGGATTTTATATATTAAAAGTGTGGAATTGTTTCATAAAATATTTTTTTGGAAAGCGAGGAAAGGCTCCAAGATTTTGATTGCTTTTAGGAAAGTTTGGCCATCATGCCATTTGATGGAGAGTGGACTGTCTGACAGAGACGGAACCGGAACTGGAACTGGATTTGGGGTGGCTTCAGGGTGGAACTTCTGCGGGATGGACCAGTGCACCTCCTGTTCCCTCCAGGGGACAGGCACATTCCCTCTTCCTATACCTAACCCTAAACTTAACCCTAAGCCTAAATCAAAACAGTTATATAATGTAACTAACATGATCATAAGTTTATTTGACTTCAAACTAAACATAAAGCATTTTATGCTTCTAGCAGCTCCATGTGCCCGACATGTTCACAGAACATGTGACAACTGAAGAGATAATACATCCTTACCTCACTGTGTTTGGCAGTTGTCCTCATCGAGCAGTTTCAAACATTCAAATGTGTGCTGTTTGACTGCATTTTCATTCAGTCAGATTATTTCCACTAGATGGTGTCATTGGGGTGATTGGAAGCGTTTTGATTATTGGAAAAAGTATGTGTACTGTATCACGTGCCTTCAGACATGCAGCAGATATACTTCCCTTTTGTCACATCACATTTAGCTGCACTGCATCTGGCTTTGGCAGGGAATCCATTTTTATTTGGCTCACACCTCAACCAAAAGCTGTTGTTTCCTGCTCAGAGGACACCGCGTTTACCACAATCCATAGTTGACTCTGCAACATACACAGCTCAGAATATGCCAAAACAAACATATAAGAATATATTTGTAGATCCCAATCAATCTTGTTTCATATGGCAGCTGTCATATTTGACATTTTTCATTCAGGGACATTTTTTTTTTTTACTTTTAGTTGTTGTGTGTTAAATCTTGAACTGATTCCCACACAGTAGCTGGCAGCATCTGCTGGGGCAGACACCTCATGTCTTAATCCCAGTGGTAATCCCAAAGCTCGCCTTCCTCTCCTTTACTGTAATTCTGCAGGATTACACCAGCAACCACACACCCACTAAATGGTAAGGTACCTCACACATGAGCACGACACAGTCTGCTGATCGTAAACATCAAGCCGGTTTGATTTCCTCACATTTATAGTGTGACAAAAATCTGCATAATAATATTACACTATATACTTATTTATTTATAGGCTCACATGACCTGGTTCATTTAACTTAAGGGTCAGAAGGCCAGATGGAATGATGGGTAAGCACACCTGAGTGGACTTTACTCCCAGACTCTGACCTAAATCATAAAGCAGCAGACACATTCCTTATGGCATGACTGTGTCTGCTGAGAGATTGTCCACACTCACCTGAAAATACAATCTTCTTTTGTTCTGTTGTTTGGTTTGTCGGCTGACTCTCACATGCAAAAAGAAGCCGTAGTTGAATGCAGCTGTTTTCTGGAAGGCGAGACCCAGTTGGCTAAATTTAGGCACACGCTTGAAAAAGACAAATGACCTCCTCTGTACAAAGACTTGTCCTAATAATTTGGACAAGCGCTCAGGTGAAAAGCTTCTACGATAATGGAGGCAGTTATTTTTAAAAGCAGAATTCCATGTCAGAATCACAAAGAGAGGAAGAAATAGTTCAGTGGAAGAGATGTCGCTGCTGGGGAGAATCTGATTGTTGTGTTCTAAAAAAAAAAAGATTTTTAGTGTCAGGCTGAAGAAAATTGATGTTTTTATAAGGTTCTATTTTGGTTAGAGGTCAACCGGTCTTTTACCGTGTCTATTCAACACAAAAATGACCTGCCCTGTCTATCTGCTGACACATTTCTAAATCGCTTCTTATCAAACTAAACCTAAAAATGGACATGAGGAATAAAAAAATAACAAAAATGCTGCCCCCCACCCAGCAAACAAGTGGAGACCTTTCGTCAGACAAGACGTCTTTTCAGGTCAGTTGGAGAACAATCAGCAGCGGGACATGAAGTTATTATTAACTGCTGCTTTATTGATTTTGTTGGTTGGTGTGAAGAGAAATAAAAAGGAGAGAGGGAGGCAGGAAGTTCAGAGGGTTAGGGTTTTCTTTTATGTGATTATCCACACAGCAACACGTGAGAGCTCACTCTGCTGTCCTGGCTGACAGCTGTCAGATGTTTCTGCAGTTACTTCCAAGAACAGGGTCAACAGAGTCTCACTAGTTTCCTTAAGACTACACTATCCTTGGGTTTTCAATGCTTCATTGTGCCGCATGTTATTGCCAGTGACACATAACTCAAGGAGAGCTCAGAGAGAGAGAAGAAAACACTTCAACAGACAGATCAACCAAGAGAGAAAAGTGCGACATTTCTGGTAAAACAAATCGCCTCTGGATGTGATTTGACCCACGGTGACAAATCAAGCCCGCTTTACATATCCCATAAAAGATGTGAAACAGAATAAAATATGATTATAGAGAGATCATATCGTGGGATAGGAACAAGAAAAAATATAATAATAATAATAATAATAATAATAATAATAATAATAATAATAATAATAATAATAATAATAATTGAAAAGCTTTTCACAAAACAAATCATCAACATTTCATGCAACAAACTGTTCATCAAACACAAACACAGATAGATGCTTTGAATGGTAGCCCTGCAATAAACCAGCACCCTTCCCATGATGTACCCCACCACATGCAGGCTGGGACAGTAAGCAACCCAGAGCAGCATGGACAGGTTTGGGCGCTGACAGCAAATAAGAACATAAGAAAGAATCGTTTTATTGAGGTGGCATGCTGATGATCATAATCAGAGAAGCACAAAATCAAAACCTCATTCTTAACTTCCTCTTTAACTTAGTTGGTCACGACAGATGGCCATCCACCAATGAGCTCGGTTCTGCTGGAGGTTTCTGCCTCACCACCGTCACTGTGGTGGAATTATTGGGTCTTTTTAAATAATATTATAAAGAATACAGACTAGACTCGCTCTATATAGAAAGTGTCATGAGATAGACCTCTTTCTGACGTTAATATCAGATAACACGAATGGTTGTATAACTGTAACTCTGCCCCCTGTCATCCATCCCAGTCAAATGCACAGCGTTCTTCAGCACGTGGCACCAATACCATTGAGTAAAATGCACGCGTCTAGGCTGCAGACCTCAAGCACACACACAACACGCACGACACACACACACCTACAGCAGCACCTGTCCTCCAGCTCCAGTGCGTATACCGCGAGTGTGCGTGCACTCAACAGGAGTGAATAATGCGAGTGGTCAGTAGCAACGTGAACGCTCCTCCTGCTGGATCTCACACATGCAGCAGGGAAAGGTGGGGGCGGAGGGGATGCCGTGGTTGCCATGGCGCTTGAGCCAGCATGTAGCCCCTGCACAAAGCACACACACACACACACAAACACACCCACACACACACAAACATAGATCTCCTCTACAAAAGGCAAGGTGAACAGCACGTTTCCTGCTATCTGATCCTGACAACATCCTCTGACAATTCGTAGAAGGACAAGGACAATTTACTTTTGTTTACATGGAGAAGTGATTGCCATCACTATAATGGTAACACTCTCAAGCTCACTTCATATCTGAGAGGTAATTTCTTTTTTGACTAAGAAATACTGAATAAGTGTTTTCTTTCCCATCTGAGTGAGCAGTGAAAGATCAAATAAACCAGAGGTGTCACTAGGTTTTAAGGACAGGGCTCTCTCTATGTACACTACAAAGTGAAGGGAAACTGACAGATTTCTGATCACATTTAAGTCCTTCATGACAGGTTATATGATTATTAATTTAAACCGATGGACGCTTCATATTGAATTTGATAGCAATTTTGTTGTGTGCGTTTGTGTGTCTGTATGTGTGTGTGTAAAACAGGGCTAATGACGCCACTGACATCAACACTGTGGCTATGATACAGATATAGTATTCACATGCTATTAAAAAGGACTAGCCTGTGGCGATGCTCTTTTTCTTTTGATCCTAACCTCAGGGTTTCCCTCCTCCACTCAGGCCATGTGTTTTTTAACGAAACTCTTCAGACCCCCGTGCTTCATCTGTACACTTTTTCATCTGTCCAGCTGCGCCTGCCTGCACGTTTCCCGCAACATTGCCCCCCGCCCCCTGCCAGCCTTACATAAATGTTATAACTATGGGCATAATTAGATTCAAGTTCAAGTAGTTCAGTTCCATTGTTGTTAATTAGGTCGGCCCAGAGGGGTTCACCATGCCCAGTACTAGATGCCATATCTTAATAAATCCCTCAACATTGTCATGAAGGGTGAGGTCAGGGTTCCCAGAGGGACTACTCTCAGTACATCCTAACTGTTCAGTATAAGGAGCATTCATGGAACACTGACTGTGGTGATAACTCCAAGTCATTTTACAACTTTATCCCCAACACTGCGACACATTAACATTATTGAAACCATGAAATAAATATATAAATAAATATTTTTGAAAGATAAAAAGTGAGAAATATGTAAGAAGTAAGTGAGGTTGTAAGATGTGAAGTTCCAGGTGGATAAAAATGGGCACTCGGGCTCAGTCAAAGGCAGTGGAAAGCACTAAAGTTGTAACCTTTATTCCATGCTCTGTAGTAATAACTAACAAAACAAAAAAAGTTAAATTGTGTGTATTTTGTGTACACACAGGTCTGTCTTAAAAATGCAATTACATAGATGACTAATTCAATAGACCTCACCGATAAAAAACTGCAAAATCTGTGTTTAGGTGTCCAAATAGTGTAACGTTAACATAGTAAATTAACATTTTGTTTCATTTTGATGGCAGAGTTATCGTGCATAATTTCACAGTTAACATTGAAATGAACAGAAGTAACACTTTAAGCATCATGCAAGCAACTGAATATGCCACAAGATGGCAGGCTGAACTCTGGAGTAAGACACTCAGCTGTTAGAAGTCCGGCCAGGTTCATGAGGTCTGTTAAATGAAACAGTCTTCCTTTAGCTTTGCTTGTTTCAACGTATTATTGATGAACATTTGCAATGATTATGCTTTCATTCAATTTCACCTCATATATTCTGAGATTATACACGTCAGCCACAACATTATGACCACCTGCCTAATCTTGTCTAGGTCCCTCTTTTTTCCCACTAGTCCTCTGAAGGTGTGCTGTGGTATCTGGCACCAAGACATAGAAGCAGCAGATCCTTTAAGTTTTGAAAGTTGCGAGTTGGGACCTCCATGGATCTGACTTGTTCTCCCACAGATGTCTCAATTGGATTCAGATCTGAGGCCAGGTCAACAACTTGAACTTGCCATTTTTGCTTTTGTTGTGTTCTTCACCACTCTTGAATCCAGAGTCATCCAAAATCCAGAGTCCTCTTTATCTGAGACAAGACTGATTGAAATTGCAGTCAATTTGGAGACGAGACAGAGACATTTAAGTATTCTTGAGGTCGGTCTCAAGACCGAGGCTGTCTTGAGTACTACAACACTGGTGATCAAGAGCTTAACTTTGTTTACATTACATTGTCCAAAAAGTTGACATTAATCCCATTTCATATTCTTCATTATCCTTATGTAGGATAAATACATGTAATAAGTTCCAGATCAGTCTTACTAATATGTTTGTGTGGTCTCTGGACCATACCAATCAAGCTGCCAATAAGCTCTTGTACCAATAAAATTCGTCAGACAAATCAATTTTTACTAGACTCACACTCACAGCACTGCAGGGCCTGATTCTGGGAATGGGTTAATTAGGTCATAAAGATAGATTTTGTCCTGTTCTTTCATGAGTCACTGCATGACTGTGTGCATCAGTAGAACACTAACATACTGAGATATCATGCATAAGAGATGCTGTGACGTTTCCAGTTGTAACTGTGTGGGCAGTAAAAGCTGGGCGGATCAGACATTATCATCAATTTATATGCTAACATGTTGTTTCCTTTGGGTTGTGGCTCGGGGGTAGAGCGGGTCATCCAATCACAAGTTCAATTCCAAGCTCAGTGTATGAATGAGTCAATCTGATGTGCATTGTGGATGGAAGGCGTGTAACACTTATTATGAAGACCACACCTATAGTGCCTTATGGGGGCATTTGCAGTGAATTATAATGCAATCATAATGCTTTATGGCCACACTCATAAACAAAAATAATGATTTCTGATGCACTATATCAACAGTCACATAACATTATTAGCAGATGTGACTTATAATTATGGATGCCCTTGACTAGTTATAAACTAGTTGACTGATGAGGGCTTATAACACATTATGACTGTCTATACTCTATACACACACCTCAACCAAAAACTGTAGTAAGTACTCATAGTATGCTATAACAGGCCATGCAGTGTCATATTGTAAGTTATTATTATTGGTGTTAAAAGTACACAGTGAGTGACTTATTGGTACCTAGTGGTAAAGTTGCAGATTGCAACCAACTGAATTACCACTTGCCTCCCATTCCAAGCACATAAGGTAAACTACAGTGGCAAAATAGTGGGAAAAACAGAAAAGGTCCCATCTAGAGTCAGTTTTTTGTAGAAACATGGTGGTTCAACATAGCGGACTGCACGGAAGAGGACCCATTGCATCTGTTGATATAAAACAATCGTTGTATGGTGTTAAACTGCAACTATTCTTATTTTCGGGTTAATATACACAAAGGAAAACATAGTTACAGTTATCATATTCATATTTTACCAGTAGACCCCTACACATCGGACCTTTAAGTAAAGTGAAGTAAGATTGATACTATCTATAATGCACAGGTTCCTTCAACAGTGCTTTTACAGATATGTATGAAACAGAATATATAATAATAACTGGAGGACCAAATGACCAAAATGAAATAAAATCAGAAAAACATATGGTAAAATAGAGTTGCACTGAACTGTTTGTATCCAGGTATGTGTGTGTCTATATATATATTTTTACTCTAGTTTGATAGCTTTTTTTCTCTTTGTTCTCTATCCAGACCTGACTCCTGCCCCAAGTGAGGACCTGTCATACTTAACGCACATCATGCATCCCTGAAACTCTTATCCACTATCGTTGTTACTCCTGCTTCCTGTTTCTTGTGTTTATGTACTGCATTAGTCCTGAGTGACAGTTATGGCTTGTGAATCTGTCTCTGAGCATGGTGGCGCAGGACCAGATGCTGTGGTACCGTCTGTCGGATGGCAGCATGCACAACAGTCTGGGGGCTCAGGTGATTGGGGGCTTTATCTTGATAATGTGCTGTGCAGTTTTCACCACCCTCTTTAGAGCCTTTTTATTGAGGGTGATGCAATTGGCATGATGTGAAGTGATGGCAACTAATTACGATACCGTCAATTGTATGCCTTTCGATGCTGCAGCATATAGAAAAAGAAGATGGAGGGAGAGGAACCACTAGAGTAAAGATATCCTCGAGTGAGAGTAGGACAGGAGCGAGAGTGTGAACAGAGTGTTCTTTTTGACCTTTGCATTAAGACAGCTCAAGGTGCTGACACATCATAGTTAATGTTCCCACGTGTCACCAACCAACGCTTCCAGTTGATGGCCGTCAGAGCTGAGAGTCAATTTTCTCATGTCTCCTGTGTGCTACAATGACAACACCTCTGACTCAACCGAAGTGAACTCAGTTAGACCAGATGTGATACCTGGTGGTGATATGAACTTTGCAACAGGTGGAATTCTAGAATATGTTTATACCAAAAGCTTGTTCTTCTACTGATGGGCATGCATTCATACATTTTATTTCCTCAATTTTCTCATGATAACAAGTTAATTTCATTTGTTTTCTCGTGATAACGGGATAATTTTCTTCACATCGTGGGATAAAGAGTCTTTGTTTGCCCAGTGTTAACCTTTCCTGCTTGTCTGCCAGACTGTGGTCAGGGGAGATGCCGTCCTCCAGGACCAGAGTTTGTACTGATACACGGGAGCTCTGGAGTTGACTTTGAGACATAGTAGCTTTTTATTTAATCGTGTACTGCAACATACACTGTACTTTCCAACTAAGCTCATACCACTAACCTGCTATGCTGCTCATTATGGCTTGACCACACACACCTTAAACACTTAGAAACTTGAGGAATCAAAAGGATGGTAGTTGTTATCACTCCCGAGCATGAACACTCATTTATGATCTTTGTTGAACATAAAATTGTGATACAACTTCACAACTCTGCAGTGTAGCTCTACAGCCCCATGCATGCTCTGTCGACTGCCCCTGATACTCCAGATTCATTACTATACGTTACAGCAGGATATTAGGAGCAGCAGTATATAGATCAGTGCGTCACATCCACCAGTCATCACAGCATCATATCTGATTCATTATCTCGAGGCCTCGAATGAATTATGTCATTATCCCGAGAAAACAAATGAAATTTACTGGAGGAAATAAGATATATGAATGCATGACTGTTTAGAGCTACCGTATTCTCCCACAAATGTTTTAGTCTTGCACTTCTTTAAAGGTCCAGTGTGTAGAATTTATTTGCATCTAGTGGTCTAATCGCTACATTGCAATCTCCTCACAGCACCTCACCTTCCTAGTGTAAAGGAGAAACCAATCTTACACACTGGACCTTTAAAGGTGGGGAAATTGTAGGGGGGAGAGATGAAATATCTAGAACCTTTAGATTTTTACGTACGTCTTCCATAACATAACACCGTATTGTGTGTTGTCTGATATATGCTTGAAACTGGGTTTGCAACGATTACTACATCTGCACCGCCCAAATCCTATAGACAAACCTCCTGAGCTAGACCGTAAGATAAACTGCAGATTGATGTCACACTGAGTTGTAGGGCTTTTTTTTCCACTATTGTTTTGCAGATTAGTCTCCATGGTTCAAGTTCTGCTTTGACATCCATGGTAAAAGGTTTTTTTTTATTGAAGCTGTGGGTGAGGATAGTATTATGTTTGTTGTGTTGTTCATTTTTACGGCTCGTCTAAGCGGGCTCCAAAGATTTGTTGGAGCCCGCAAGTGCAAGTAAAGCAGCAGCAGGTTGAATGTAGATCTAAGTCTCACAACTTCCCTCGTGCCCTGAAAAAACGCTGTCTGTTTCAGGGGCCATGTTGCAAAAGCAAAGTGTGTGGATCCAAACTGGTGTAAATGTGCAGTATTTAGGGAATTTGCTTTGTGCTATCTCTGCTGCACATTTTCTTGTCTTTGACGAAGATGAATTTACGAGCTAAATGAGGAAATACATACACGTCCCTATTGCACAATCCTGCTTTCTTTCCATCACATCTAAAGAACAACTACAGTCATACACGCAGATAATAGAAGGCAAAAGGGAAGCAATGAGACAACAGTAAAGGCCAGTTCATCATGATGTCTCTGTAATTTACTGCTGGGTGAGTGTGACGTTCAGATGCTGGAAAGAAGATACTGAGAGATAAAAATCAAATGCCGGAAAGGCGGGCCGGCGGAGAGACTGAGGTGGCATCTGCAGTCATGTGTTTCTGTGTCTTGGAGCTCACATACAGTATATATGAAATTATGTGGGCACATGGGAAATGATTATTTGGTTTAGTGTTGTTGTTTTTTTTTAATCCAGCCACTGCACACTTCACTTTTCTCCCCCCTACTCTCGTTTACGCCTCCCCTCTCTGGCGGACAATGTTCCTGCCTTCACTCGCACTGACTGGGCTCCATTGGTCACTGTGTTAATGGAAAGCATCTTTCTCCCGCCACATGTTCGACTTGCTGTCGACCAGGCCACTCCGTTGTTGGAGACTCCACATTGATGATGATGTGAGACGCAGCAGCAAACAGTTTAAAGTCATTTAATCCAACCACACGTAAAATCACAGTCTCAGGGTAATTACTTTAGCTTTGTTTTAATTAAGACCTGACATAAACATCTGAGGTTGTGTGGCCAGATGAACTGAACTTAAGCTACAATACTCATCTTATGATACTTTAGACTCCATGTCTTTGTTTTCATTCTGATTTTACAAGTTATAACTTACGGATAGTCATGTAACAGATGGCACTCCCTCTTAAAGGACCAGAGTGTAGGAATTAGTGGCATCTCCTCCCTATCAAGAAGCAGAAACTGCAGTGGCCACAAAATGCACGAGAAAAGCGAAAGGCCTCATCGAGGGCCAGTGTTTGATTTGTCTGTTTTGGGCTACTGTAGAAACATGGTGTTTCAACATGGTGGACCCAATGGAAGAGGACCAACGGTGTCCACACAGATTTACAGATTCTCTAGATGAACTTAAGCATGACAGACAGGGACTAAGGCAATTTATGTACTGTATCTTCCGGACTATATAGCGCACCTGAATATAAGCCTCCGATATCCAGGTTGAGAAATTAGATATTTATCGGATACAGTAAGACTTTGTACCAAAAATGTTTATTTATTATTGAACGTCTCCAACGTCTCACCATTGTCGCCAAGCTTACGTGCAGCAGCTCTATTTCCTTCCTGGATAGTCAGATCAATGGCCTTCAACTTAAAAGCTGCATCACACGAACTTTTTCGTGTGCTTTTCATGATGAGGTGGTGAGGGTGTGAAATTTGTGTAATTTGCTGTTAAAAATTTGTCGTGTGTGTTGTGTTACATGTGCTAAATAAAAACTAGTGTGTTTTTTGCACTGACTTTCCCTTTCTGTCTCGTTTTTGCCCCCTGGCAGTCGAAGAAAAATCAATAGAAAAGCCACATCTTTGTATAGGCCGCATGGTTCAAAGTGTGGAAAAAAAACGTCTTATTGTCCGGAAAATACAATATTACTCAGGAATTTGTCAAATACCAGGGTAGCGGTGTGTCAAGTGCCACTGAATAAGCAGAATGAGAAGCTCTGTGTATTAGTAGTCTGAATTTTTATTTGAACACAAGACATAAACACAATATTTTTTTCACAGCAGCCATTTTGACATTAAATAATACATAATGGATAAACAACTAATTAAGGCTCAGTTCCATGCACCACAGCAACACCCTGACTCTGTTTGACCTGAATAATTTGAATTAATTAATTAGTCTGCCTGTCTGCGTTTGTCTGTGGGCGTGGCCTCCAGTTCCCACTCAACTGCTCAGCTGTCAACTTTTTGAAAGTTTTTTGAAAAGAAAGCTTCCTTCAGCTATCACGTCCAGCTTTGTTTGTTTGATCCCTGGATTGTCTGTCACCACCAGCCCTGAACCACCCTAGATACCCCGCTGCTGGCTCCCTCACCTGCACTGCACATAGCCCTGGTGTTGTAAAAAAAACTTTAAAAACGAGATTTAGTCTGCGATTGACGTCACAGGAATAATGATTCCACAAAACCACAGTGAATCGATCCCCTTTTCTTTGAACTGGCACATATTCTGCATAAATCAGTGGTCAGACCTGAAAGGGTCGGTGGATGTAAAGAACAGAAGCAAAACAGAATTTCTGCTTGTTGTTTGCAGCTTCATGATATATATTTTTCAAACCTGCTGAAATGCAATTACCTTTTATCACAGGGATCAGCGGTGTGCACCAACATCGGTCTTCTTTCAAGACATCAAACCAGAAGACGGCAAATCTGAAACTGGTTCATGGACACAAACAAGGACAGAGCAGCTGTGCACTTTCTCCAGTGAAAAACATTGCAGCCTAATTTGATCACAAATCACGGTCATCGAAAAAATGTTCAGCGACGCCCCTTGAATTGTGTGCGCTTGAACGTTCCCTGTGCAGCACTTGAGCTGCATCGACCATGTGAGATGCAACAGTCTGGGACATTTTAAAGGTGAGGTCCAGTTGCAGGGCAAGCTGAGTTATGGGGTTAATAAGGGGAGGGAAGAGCATTGATGTGCCTCAACCACAAAGTGATGTGGACTCGCTCGTTAATGCCGGAGCTTGATAAACACCCTGACAAAAGAAACAATGAAAAATCAGGAATCCTTTTTCTCTTAAAAGTCAACCCTGGTGAAGAGCTGGTTGTTTTGTTTTTTCCCACTGACAATAGACCTTTCTACATATAAAGAGTATATAAAGAGGACAGATGATGTTGGTTATAGGATAAAGCTAGAAGTTATCCCATGTTTTTCTTTTTGCCAAAGAATTTGATGAAAAGTCTGTCTCTGAATACTTTCCTATTTGTGCTGTTTATCTTGTTTCTTCCTGTATATAGTTAAAAATGACAAATACATATTAGATTTGAATTAAAAAAGCAAATGAATAATCTAAAACAGCTTGGCACTATAGATTTTGGCAAATGTTACTCAATCATAAGTGAACTGGACATTTGTTGGGGACTATTTTCAGTCGTGGATTAACACATATTTGCTGCTTGCTGTTAGTATTTGTGTGTGGACTTGAGTCAAAACAAACTACAGCATGTGTTCATTGTAATGCAGAGTTAGGCTATCCAGTGTAACTCAAAATATTTGAGT
Source organism: Collichthys lucidus (assembly GCA_004119915.2). NCBI lineage: Eukaryota > Metazoa > Chordata > Actinopteri > Sciaenidae > Collichthys > Collichthys lucidus. The sequence goes on along the minus strand of CM014079.1, from coordinate 34,439,415 downwards.
TTAAAGCACAGACTTTATAAAATATGGTCATTACACCCCGTGATGTGAATCTGCCTCTGCTGCCTCCGGGCTAATTTAAAAATGGGCAAAGACGTGGAGCATGGATGGAGATGTTAAAAAAAGTTGACTCAGTACCTACAGTTAGAACAATTAACATATATAAAAAAATATATTTACTGAAAATATAACAATAAAAAACACACTGGGCTTACCTTTGATGAAATGTTTACTGAAAAGACGTGTGTATTTTAATGGTTGCCATTGTTTGCCCTTCCCTTCTCTGTTTTGTCCTCGAAGTGGAAAACTATAAATAGAGACCAAAACAGTTTTTTGTACCAGGCTGTAAACATGTTTATTTCTGCTGTTAAGTTGGACATTTCAACATGGGGACTTATGGAGACTGACTCGTTTTGTAACCAGTCTCAGGAGGCCATTCCAGGAGCTACAGTTGTTGGCACTTCTACTTCTACCGCTTGGTCCTATGGCACAGAGGCATAAGACATATCAGACTTTGGACACAAACTCAAAACTAAACATGCAAAACTAAGAAAGAAAAACAGGAACATTTTTGGTTTGGCCAGACTTCATCATTTACGCAGCTGAAAGATTCAATACATCAGTGCAGCAGCATGACATCCCTCGCTGTGTTCTTTTTCCTCATTTAAGTCTGTGACATTGTAGAGGAGCACGTTGTTTTTATTTGCACAATAATATGCAATCAAACAGCAACAGTGCCACACTTTAGGGGGATGCAGCAGCAAATCACACATACTTACACACAAACAAACAGAGGCAGTAATCAGGGACTGTCTCACATCGGAACATCTGAAAAACCACAAAACATTCACAGTGATGAAGCAGCTGCTGCAACAAACCAATCAGTCCAAAAGGCTGTACTGGAAACCACCAAACTGCAGGACATTTTACAATAATGGTCTATTGCTCATCAGTGCGTCCCGCAGGTTGTAGCTATACGGGCTCCACTCGTGTTCCGCATCCTTACAGTGAAGCTGAAAGTTCGGTCCCTCAGATCTGATGGGGTTTTTATTATCGGACACGAGGAGAAAGAGTTTTTCAATTCTCACATAGACAGTGGGAAGAAGAGATGAAAGGTCAGGCCCTGGTCACAAGGTTGGAATTCCACTGAGACAACAACGGACAACAGAGGAATTAGCCTCACGTTTACCTCCCTATATATATATATATATAGGTCTTCAGGAGGAGGTCTTCAGGAGGTTTTTGAAGGTAGAGAGGGACGCCCCTGATCTGGTAGGAACTGGTAGGATGTTCCACCAACAAATAAAAAAAAGTTTAGATCCTGAGTGGCAGGACCACATGTCATTCATTGGAGGAGGTAACAGGAGGTATGCCTGTGTAAGGACATTCAAGTAGGTCGGAGCAGAACCAGAGACTGCTTTGTAGTCAGCATTAGGGATTTGAATTTAATGTGGGCTGCTGCAGGTAGCCAGTGGAGCTCAATGACCAGCAGGATAACAGTGACCTTCTGGGTTGGTTGAAGACCAGACACGCCGTGTTCTGGATCATCTGAAAGGGTTTCACTGTGCAGGCTGGGAGTTACAGTAATCAAGTGGTGAGATAACCACAGCCTGTATCAGGAGTTGGGTAACATGTTGAGTCAGGTAAGGCCTGATTTTTCTGATAAAAATAATCAAAATCAAGTCCACATGGCTGCTTTATTGTGATCTGGTTTTATGAAGAATCTGGTCAATTTATAGGATAAACATGGTCAATGGTGCAAAAAATCACATGAAATAGCTTTCTTCATTTTTAAAGTGCAGTTATGCAGAAGTTACACCGACTGTCACGCTGACTGGGGGATTTTATATGCAAATCCAGTGTTTCTCATTGATTTTGATCTGGTGTGCACAGAGCAGCAGCTAACCCACTGTAGACCTGTGGAGGTTAGGTAAGGTAACACTGCCCAGAGAGAGTGCTAACAGGTGCTAATTCTGTGAGCAGACAGGATCAGCAGCATGTGAAACATGACACATCATAAATAACATAGTCAGTAAAAAACACTAAGTGCATAGTAATGATCTAGGCGTGTATGTTTAATGCTTTTTTAAATTCAGTTTTGAGTCATCAGCAGGTTTAAATGTCCTCCAACATACAAATCCTGCACATAGTGACTTTAAATGTACCCTGTGGAGTTTTTTTCTGCTAGTTGTACTATGAATAAATGTGTTTACGACCACATTTTGTTTGTAATGTACGCGAGCATGAGCAATTTACATCTCGCCATGGCTTTCATGAGATTCCAGGAATGTTACGTTGATTTGTTTACCAAAAGAACTCCACAGAGCACCGTTAATGTAAAAAGAAGCAGCTTTAAAGCTCCCATTAAATTGGCACATTCCGAAAACATCCTGAAAAACATCTGCATCGTCGGTAGTGATTCATTGCTGCACTATGGAGCCTGGTTCCAAACATCTTTTGCCAGAGCCAAACACCTAGCCAACAACCTGTCAGCTTACAGAAGCAACAACCCCACAAAATCATCACATTTATTCCAACAAAACGACAGATTATTATCATTATTTATTAAATAACATTGGTCTGAAATGTTATTATTATTAATCAGCTCATCACCAGCATCCGCAGGGTGGTCACTCCCATTTCTAGGCTACTCCATCCCATGAACAAGCACTATTTAAGGAACCATGAAAGTCTGCAGAGAACTTTGTGCCAATCCATCCAGTAGATGTTGAGATATTTCACTGGATAAATTAAACGTTGACCTGCTGGTGGTGCTAGCCATAAATTCATGGTGACTCATCCAGTGGGCATGAATAATGTCTGTACAAAATAATGAGAGACGGACACTGCCATTGAGTCACACCACTGCAGAAGGTCACGAAGAACCGCACTGTTCTAAAGGTATTTCTACAATCCTCAAAGACTCCTCCAAACATCTGGATATGAAAATATTCTGTCTGCATTACGATAAAAAAAGATTTCTGACCCATTTTGAACAATCAGAGCAGTTATTTTTCTGATCAGGGCCATCACTATATGTTTCATATTTCCACATCAACCAATGGAGCATGTCCATCTTTTAAAATGAGGAAGGGAATAAGAGGCTCTTCAGCTGCTTTTCTCCAGCTCAAGTATTCCTATTTCCTTCATTTCTGTGCGGGCCAATCACACGAGATGGCTTCTGATTACCAAATCTTCAAATGCGCTGCACGCTGGGAAGATTCAAGAGTCAACAATGTTTGAGTTTATTGCTTTTTTTCTCTCCCTCTCTCTTCCACAAGACAGGGAAACTGGCTCAATCAGTCTGCTGAGTATGCCTCTCTAGTTTACAGATCTGATTTCCGATGTAGATTAAAAATCCCCCTTTTTTCACCTCTTCATTGACAATAAGTGTTATAAACAAGAGATGTTTCTTTGTGGTGTGTGAAAATGTGTATTTGTAACAAACTCTGTCATTTCATAGATGAAAGGAAAGTGTGAAGAGCAGGTGAGAAATGATGACTCTTGTTAATGATGTCTAGAGGCCGGGATTTTTTACAAAGCTAGAAAGAACCAGGTCAACAGCAGCTGCCAGTATAGTAGACACACACACACACACACACACACACACACACACACACACACACACACACACACACACACACAAACACACACACAAACACACTCCACAACACATTTCTGAGATGTCACTGATTGATAAAGTTCTTTTGGCAAATGAGTTAGCATTTAATTGCTAATGTGCATCCAAAATACACAGAGCAACATTGATATAGGTGTTTACGTGTGCATGTCCAATATTCAATATGTAAATTTTTATCTCCAACAACTTCTGAGAAAAATTGGCAGTGGTGGTTTTATGTCTGTGAAATCACATGAATCTGTTATTCCCACTCTGCTTCCAGTATGTCTGTACATGTTCAACTTTATGGACTACGTCACACACAACCAACTATTTCGCTGATTCTGAAGAAACTGAATCCTATTTTTTTGGAGAAAATGTTTGACAACTGGTGTTGTGCCAGAACCGGAGCTGGACAAGCAGGCAATGTAACCGGGCTCAGCAGCATGTATGGAAACAATGACAGAGGAGAAGAGACCGAAGAGGACAGTGATGGAAGAAGCTGAGAAAGAGAGAGTGATTGAGCAAGGAGCTGCCAGACAAGAGTAAATCTGGGACTGACTTTTAGCAGTTAGTGAGAGCTTGGTGAAATAAAAAGCTGAAAGACAGACGTCGAGCTGGGTTGACTGCTGTTGGACTAGTCAGTAACATTAGCTGGCTGCTTGATCATAAGTAATATAACTTTAACAAATACATGTGTACAGCTGTCTATATTTATGTCAGAAACACTCTGAAACACTCTGAGCACCAAATCCCAAAAATGCCATTATATGTAATGTTGTTTTAAGAAGGCAACAAATTCCACTAATTAACTTTTGAAGAGGCACACCTGTTAATTGGAACCCATCATAAAACAAACAGCTGTCCACATTTAGGAGGTGCTAAATCTGAATGATTCAGTGTGGCTCATTTAGGTGTGTGTGGCTCTCCTTCATTATATTACTATGTAGTGTTCAAAATCCTACAAAAATAAAGATATCATAGGGGTCTCTGTTGAGCCATTTCCCGCTTCAGAACATTTAATGTAGTTCATTTGCCGCTTCAGATCAGGGGATATAGTTTCTCCTCTCAGCGGAGGGAGGGAAATTCCCGTCATGTTGTATTAACAACCTGACATCAGCGCACAGCCCAGGTTGCATCAGTTGTCTAAAAAAAAAACAAAAAAAAAAAAACAGCCCAGTATTCCCAGAGCAGTGTTGTTCCCATAAAAATGTGTAGCTGTGTGTGGATGTCTGTGTGTGCGTGCGTGTGTGTGTGTGTGAGAGAGAGAAATGGAGGGGGAGTTGGATTTGCGCAATCGGGTGTTACTGATGACCGGGTCGGTGTGATTGGTCACCTCTGCGTATGAGAGGATGCCCGTCAGCCCACAGGGTTGTGTGCTTTTAAAGTGCTGCGGGCAGAGGGCACGGCGTTCAGACACACACACACACACACACACACACAGATCAACCACAGGGGGGCTGGCAGAAACGATCAGAACAGAACCCAGCAAACCCGGACAGGAATTAAGAGAGAAAGAGGAGAGAGGACACACAGAGAGGAGACATGACTCTGCCCATCGTGCGACAACTTTTTCTTCTGTGTTTATTCTGGTTTCTCGGACCTTGGAACACAACAGGTGGGTGGTCAGATTTAAACGGACTGACAGGTCTTTGAAAACGAACACAGATGATTTTTATTATGATTGTAAATGCAAATAACAAACAAACGTTATTTGTTTTTGACTAGAATTCACTCTTTCATAAAAGCCGTAAATAATAGGTTCAGAAATTCGGTAGATCATAGGAAAAATCTATCAGAGTTATTAAACATAATCAAGTCGAGTTTAAGTAAATTGTCATTAAGTCCTTAGTTCATCATGAAACTCAGATGATCTTTATGACCGTCTACTGTAAAACCCCTTTACTGTGAAGTTGAGTTTTTTACTAAAAGTATGCTGAGGATCGAGAATCATGAATTCAATTAAAATCCCTGCTTCATTTCAATGATGGTCTTCGTTTTTTTCTCTCATTCTTTACATTTTCTAACCACATTCCAATAATTCATTATTTATTAATAGTTCATAAATGAGTAATAAGGAGGAGACATGGGCTGCCAGGTTGTAAAAAAAAAACTGGTTGGTCTTTAGGGATGCAGTAGCTCTTTAATTCACACTTACTGGAAATGAGCTGCAAAGTGTGTGAACCAAAAACAGCATGCTGTTTAAATAAACCATACTTTGCAATAGTACATAAAGTATTAGAATTTCTTGTGTGATTACAAATTACAAGGTGAGTAACTCAAGAATTATTCTTTATCAGGTAACAAGGCATTTTTGAAGGATCAAGGTGTTTCTTATTTTGCAGTTATTTAAAATGTTGATTCAGTCTGGATACTCTGCAGTAGTCCAACTGTCTATTTGGGAGAGAATATAGTTTAAAACAGTTCATGCTAATTATTACTGGCATGTAAAGAACATTATTTATTAAATATTTTAATATAAATTATGCTTTATGAGACAAAAGCAGCGATTATTTAAATCCTTTATGAAACCAATAAAAGCATTATTACCTAATGTAAAATATATGCAGTTACAGCAGATGTAACTCAAAGATTTGAATAATAATCATGTGTAAACTGCATTTTCATGTTGTAGTTGATCAAAGTAGAGATAAGATAAGATAACAAATATATTTCATACACTGCTGTGTAGTTGTGTATACAGTATTGAGGCGATCATTTGTTTTGTTTGTAAAATCTGAATAATTGTAGCTTTCAAATTGAGTAAAAAATACTTTCTTTTTTCTCTGAAATGAAGTGGAATTGAATATAAAGTAGTATAAAATTAAAGTACTGAAGGATTTTAAAATAGACATATACATATACATGCACTACTTGAATACAAAATGTATTTCTTAAGTACTTGCCACCACTGTTACTTACAGAGAAGCATCATTTCACTGACGTCCTCTAGTCAAAAGGTTGTGCTCTGTTACACTCACCACACCCACAGAAACAGTGACGTCATGATGTACTAAGACATCAAAACTATAAAAATAACTAATGCAGAATTGTGTGGTAAAATAAAAAGTGTGAATAAAGTAAAATATGTTTTTTTATATCACTGTGGTAAATATGGCAGCCGCATATATTATATATATTATTATATATGATCAAAAACTAGCCAACAGACATACATCTAGCAAATGTCCAAAACACCGGTGGTACAAACACTAACACACCTGCAGTGCTCTGAGCTCACATTCCAGGCAGCCCAGCTAACAAAGTGAGCTAACATTGGCTAACAGCAGCTACAGTTGGCAGCAGTTTATTTTACTGTCCACCAGAGACACCATTCATCTGATCACAAGTCAGTGTAGCATCAATGTGATTTAAAATCTGTTAATGGTAGAAAAGTTACACAGCGTCTCTTTAATGCATTGAAGCCATCAGTTGTCCAGAGATTGTGTTGTCATAAACTGAATAGCCCTATTTGACTACTGTAGATCAATAGGCAAGAGAAATAACAGTTCTTCATAAGACATGACATGACATGACATGAACTATGAATGTAGAGACCAACAAGAAACACACTGTGTCTTCGTGAAAGAAGGCGAACGGATTATATCTGCATGTGTGGTTCCCTCTGTGAAGCATGGAGGAAGAGCTGTGATGGTGTGGGGGTGCTTTGCCGGCGATCTGTTGGTGATTTTTTTTATTTCAAATTCAAGCATTGACATGTCATCCCATTTGGTTTGAGCTTAGCAAGGACGACCCAAAACACACCTCCAGGTCATGTAACATCTGTCTATCTGATGTAGGAGGAGAATGATGGAGGGCTGCAACAGGTGACCTGGTCTCCACAATCACCTAAACCTAAACCCAATAGAGATGATTTGGGATGGCAGTGAAGAAAAAAAGCATCCAACAAATTGTAGAATCTACACTTTTTTGTTATTTCATAGATATGATGTTTTCAGTCTGTGCCCGGACATTTGACTGGCACTCTCTATGTACTGAATACACTGTATATATACCCTAATGTATGTATAATATATCAAAAATATTGAGCTTTCCTGTATGATATAAACTATGTATATACATGTGATCTCACTCAGATGCCAGTCCTTTCGATCAGTGGGAAGACGGGATAGAATTAAGAAAGGTAAGAAGTCATTTTATATTCATATATGACTCCATTTCCACATGTGATGTTTGAGCGGATAATATCATATTCTTTTCAGGTTGTGAGACTATTAGTATTAAGTAAAATTCATATTCATATGATAATCATCATCTGTGGTCCAGAAAATGATTTCTTTTGACCACAGAATGAGTTTGTACATGACATTGATTTTTAGTACAAAAGAAAGAAAATCGGGAAGTAAAGTTGATAAAGTTAGGTTGGACTTAAAAATTCAGACATAAAATTTCTATTATTATACTCGAAATCGCAGTAGCCAGTGTTTAGCATTCACTGTCCATTATTCATTCATTTATAATAAAGTGTTTTGTTTGTAGGTGCGAGGCATCCGAAGTGAGGATTTGAGTGACGTTTTGTGGGGAGACCAGAATGAGGCAAGTTAAAAGAAAGCACACTTTAAAGTCACTTTAAATACTCATACATAATACGTTATAGCCCTTTAAACATTCAATCAGTTGGGGTGACTAGTGACAATTTAGCTTGTATGACATGTTCATTTAAGATTTACAAAAAACACGTGACGATTGTTTTGCAGGGACAGAATTATCGATATCTATGTTAAATTGAAGGTTAGTGGTAAAGTGACTAGTTGTAATGAGCTGTAGGTATCTTTAAATAGAATTGCAACTAGTCAGAATAATATCATGGACATGTTGGTTAAAACTCCAACCAGTCAAAGAGCTATGTTATTGATTTCTCCTATTACAGCTGCTCATTAAATCTTATGGCTTTCCATACGTAATGTAATATACAGTCCTAAAATTTGTCAGGTATACCATCGCCATCTGAATTAACTGTGACAGCTTGATATAATTACTGTAAGCACCAGGTAACATTAGCATTAACATCAAGAAAAATGGCTCTATTCGCGCTTAGTCATGTTGTTCGGAACACTTTTAAGGCAACTTATTCTACATTTTAAAAAATTGATGCTGATCAAAACCTGAAAGCAGGTTCTAGATCATAGACAGCGTAAAACATGGACGTAGTATCCGCAGCGTCACCCAAACGTTTCTGAAGAGTGTGGTGCCTCTGCCTCCTCCTGAAAAATGAAAGACACACAAAAAACTATTTTTACATAAAGTTTTTCAAGAACTTAAAATAGAAACAGTGGAGAGAATAACATGTGTACTGTATGTGTCTCTGCTGGAAGAGAGAGTGTGGTATCTGCTTATTTTTTCAATCTCTTGAACTCATTGTGCTTACATGACAGACCAAACAACACAATATAACATAATAGCACTATTAACTCTGGAATCAGAGAGATGAATCAGTTCAGTAGTTGCAGCACGGTGTTGAGAGAGAATATAAGTGGACAATGCTTCAAACAGAAATGTCCAGACAAACCGTGTGTTTTTTTGTTTTTTTTACGTTACTTCTGTCATTAAGCGGAAATTGTGTTTCCTCACAGGAACAAGTCCAGAATGTTTTCAAAAGAGTAAGTATTTAAACTCAGCGCTGTTCATTTTCCATTTTTGATCTTTTCTTAGCAGCAGCTCAGTCCTTTTCTGAATTTCTCCTTCTTTCAGTTCCTGTTTCATTACTCCAAAGCACGCAACTCTGTTGGAGCTGTACAGCATGAGGTGAGCAGAGGAACAAGCAGACCAGCGATGGGGGCATCTTTCTGATTCACTACATCTTTAAAGAGTTTTTATGTCAGTTTTGGTCATTTGAAATGGCAACAGATGTTTAAAAATAGATAATGAAACATCTGTCAGCGGCATCCATTGCTGATTTGAATGCTGTTTGTTCACTCTGAGAGTGGACACTTCAACACACGAGGCCAAAAGCGTTAAAAAATGACCAAATGTAAATATTGCAATAATGTGAGCAGCTGCTTCACTGAACCACCAGACAGGTGAGATTCAGAGCTGAACTCTCATTTGTCCCAATATAGTTTGAAGATTTTCAACACAGAAATCTGCTGAAAGCTTTTGGTTACTCGCTGTTGCTATGGACATATTTCAGTCAGTAGTGCAAGAATTTTGTCTGAACAAAACTTTCTAATAGATTTCTTCTGATTTAATAACGTTTCTCTGTCCTCCTCCAGTCTCACTCAGTTCATCCTTTGATGCGACTTTCCCCAAAGCTTTCCCAGAGGAGAAATAAGAAGGTGGTACTTTTGGTAAGTGCGATACTTTAACTGTCAGCTGTATGTTTTAGAGTTTTGAATTTGATACATTTACATTCAAGTCACTGAGTTAGGACGTGTAGGAAGCCCGTTCTCTTCTTTACAGGATCATTTCAGCTGTAAGTTGTAAGATGTTCAATAACAGTGATTTTCTCCACTAAACTACAACACAGAAAAGCTCAGAGAAGAAGCACCATTATCACAGAGAGCACGATAGCCAATGTCATTATGATTCTGCGATATTAATAAAACATACTTTAACTGTGTTGTGTACTCAACTCCACAGTATGTGAATAACTGTTGGAGGGTTAAAGGATTTTATCCAGCTTTTCAATGACAAAAAATAAAGATTAGAGAAAGCACATGTCAATTTGAGTAGTAGAATATTTTTTTCAGTGTCTGAGGAATAGCAGACAAACTCATAAGAAAGGACTAGATGTCTTGTCAGGAAGCTTCCTAGTCAGGGGGTTTGGAGAGCCAGTGATTAGGAAAGATGGCATAAATCACATTAAAACACATCACTGTTTAGCTTCAGTCACTGCTGACACTGACTTTTCTCTTTCCTCTTAATGAAACAGAAGATCCGAGGTCTGCCGGAGGGGATGTTGTAGAAGAAAAATGTGCGAGAAAAAACAAAAAAAAGGAAAATCAGACTCAGTGGACAAGCAGCAGCAGGCAGCTGACGGGTGGAGCGACGCACAGCAGCGTCTATAGATAGAAACACTTTATATTAACAAAATAAATTATTGTACAGATGGAAAAAAAGCAGAACTGCACTGCCATGGCTGCCATGTTTCTTCCTGCTTCCAGATGTCGATTGGTGTGAGTCAGTGTGAACCATTCAAACTGTTACACAAGACATGGGTGTCACAGAATAATAAGAAAACACTCAGAACGATCTCTTAAAGTTCTTTATAACCAACAGTTGACCCAGGTTGTTAAAAACATGAGAACTTAAGAAAAAAACTGGCACCGAATGTGGCAAAGAGGTGAACTCACATTTAATTTAACAGATTTAAACGTACATTTTGTGACATCATTATCATGAGACGTAATAAAAAAGTTAAAATCTGTCTTTGATGCCTTTGTAAAGATTCAGCTGGACGTGTTCAAACTGTCCCCACCTTCCCCACAGAGATGTACAGGAGGCTGGTCACAGGTTACATTCTCTCCAGCCAAGTGTCTTGTCCAAATGGGCAGGCTTGAGCTGTGTATGAGAGCGCCACAGACGTGCTCAAAATCTGAAATGTAGAGGCTGATAAAGCAGATGCCGTCCCTTCTCTGTTCCTGCTCAAAACATCAGATGCTTCAAGTTCCTCTCAGTGTTTCTTGCATAGACGGCCTCTGTGGTTTGGAGTGATTGGCATTTTGTTTTCTTTCTAATAGTCCTCGTCCTCAGAGTCACTGTCCTTTCGTGTAGGAAGCGAACATCTGATCGAAGACATGAGCTTGTCTTCGATTTGCTTCTTGGGGTTTTCTTCCAGGTCTGTCTTCACTGCTCCACTCTCTGATAACCTCCACTCCAGCTCTGGGTGAGACAAATGACAAACACGTCTCTCATGAAACACCATGAAATGTACGGGATGTGAATAATGTCACCACAAACTGTAGCTTCCAAAATGGCTTCTAAAACACTATGGGGACTTACACAAGGTACTTACCCACAGTCAGTGTGCTACCTACAGTATACTGCACTCAGCATTTGATTTTCAGATTTTCACTGCTTTACTTTGCCATAAGACAGACAGAAGAAGACTGAAGTTCAGATTGATCTATGCTCTCTTTAAATCCTCCAGGAGCACATGGTTTAGTAAGTTTGGGCTATTGTGTGACTTTGGGGATGTAACATAGTTCCGATCCAAACTAATGTTAGCTGCTGTGGATCCAGACACTCAGATCCAGAGAGAGATAAAACTACTCCGTCCTTCTGTCAGAGGGCTGTCTGACAACCAGGTAAGACCGTGAAAACATGTACACTGGTTTCAAATTATACTTTTGTTGCTGCTCCTGTCCACAGCAGTACATTTCTTAGCTTCCATGCTGCTCCTCCAAACTGTACAACCATCTTCAACCTTCAGAAGAAGTAGACTGTTTGTCAGGGATGTTGTTTATATAAATATTAGTGTGAAATGATCTTGTGACAATGCAGAACTGATCAATGTCTCATGGATCTGTTTCAGCTGGTTCTACTCTGTCCACAATGATTCAACCTTTACAGATATGACTGTGTGATTAAATGAACTAAAACTGCAGCCAAGATGAAAATAAAATGCAAAGATAAGACACTAACCTGACACTGAAACATCTGTGATATAGTAAACTAATTTAGTCACACTGACAGTTCCCAACAAAACAATGTATTGGTCAAACATACTGTAGATACATACACACTGTGAACACACACTCTTCAGGTACCATTTGTCTATATACAGTTCATCTCTTACCTTCCACTTTGAGGTTCATGCCGCCAAAGACGAGTGGGCCGATGAACTGGGCCTTCATCTCTCCCTCAAAGTACACGAAGATGGTGGGCAGGTTGCGGTCTGGGTAGTTGGGGATGCAGGTGGTTGATATGGACTTGAGAAACTTGGTCTGAGGGAACTTCCTGGCCAGCGTGTTCATGTGCTGGTTGATGAGGGAACACAGAGGGATGCTGGGAAAGGAGAGACCCGTTAATGCTGCAGGATGAGAGTCCAAGGTGAACACAGCCAATATGCTCACTTCACAATGAAATCATTCAAAGAAACGCAGCAAACACATTTAACAAGTTGGAGCCGGGACGACCTACCCCTGTTTGTAGAGGTGGAGCACCACCCAAATGCCGTCTCCAGCCTTGTTGACCTCCTTGATGTAGTCCTGCCCCGAGATTTCTACAATCTCCCCAAACACGTTCTTCATCTGAGTCGCCTTCCACTCGGCAAGACGCTTCTGTCTGCAAGGAGACACAACACACACATCAGTGTACAGTCAGACTCACAGAAGCTTCACTCCAACATGACGTTTACATTACACTGATTTGGAGTGACAATTCTGCATTTATAAATATATAAGTTCATATTTTCCTAATTTTTTGACATGTCCTAGCCGCTGTGGTGACCTCTCCACTCACCTGTACATCTCAATGGCAGCCTCGTCCTCTTCGCCAAACTCGTCCTCGTTCTCATCCAGTTCTTCCAGTGTCATGTCCTCATACGTTTTAACTGTTCAGGGAAACAACGACAGTCACTTCAGCTTATCTTCAGTTATCAGCTGAATGGGCTCAAATCACACTACACTGAACTCTTCATGATAGTCTTTGGTCCATCTACAGATAAAATCCAACCCGTCAATTGAAAACACATAAGGCCACAAAGAAATAATAATACTTGTTCTTACCAACAGACTGCTGCTGTAAGGTCAGCTCCTCCTCTTCATCTTCTTTAGGGACCTCTTTAGGAGGAAGAATGCCTTTCTTCCTCAGGATATCATTCCACTCTGTGTCTTCATTTGGGTCCTGAGGAGAAAACAGACCGTACATACAGGTACTGTTACTGTCATCTCTCTGCCAGTCTCAAAAATGATGCAAACAAAAAGGCAAGTCTTTCAAAATAAGAATCCCTTCAAAATAAAAGACTTGGCTTGGGAACCGGACACCTCTATGGACTCAGCTACTGCCACCCCCATAAAATATTTACATATTTATAAAAGATAACATACTAAAGGGAGGTAAGGAACAACACTAACTTCATTATAGTTTGGCCAGAAAATTAAGAGTTACGTTTCTTCTTTGTCAACACAGAAATGCTGTTGTCCCTTATTGATTAACACAGTTGATTAAACTTTGAGCAAAGTGGAAAAGCAGAGTTTACTTAGAGTTGTCCCCCATTAAGCCTGGAGTCAGACAGTCAGCAACAGAGACATGAAACAAACACAAATTAATGTTCCAGCGAGCCCACGCACAGCAGCAGCAGCCCGTTTGACCTGAATGAACTTTAATCAGTATCATTGGTAACACCTGAGCTGACCCTACTACTTCATATCAACATGGCTGCTGTCAAGAAGTTTTTTCTTTTTTCAGTTTAGAAAGGCTCCTGAACGTTTGCGCCGTCACTTCGTCATTGAAATGATTCATCCGTTTTAAAAACAGTTAACTACCAAATATTTGACGTCAAATAAAATGACTGTCTAGTGTCTCTGTCACATGTCTTTTCTCTGTCAGGGTTTAGCACTCAGCTGGCTAACAGTGAAGCTAACATTTAAACGCCCAGTTCTCTCTGACATAAACCCAACACACGGCGCCGACACCGGCCCGCGTTAAATCACCTCACACAGCAGCGTTAACGCGTGTAATAAAGCTTCACCAACCTGCATGTTGACAGCTGAAGGTAAAACGCTAAAGTCTGCTCTGAATCACGCCACCACCGCTCTCCACCCAGACACGGAAACAGAAGGACCGCCGACCGACCGACTCCGACAGGAACTAAAGTCCATGACTGTCTGAAACAAGCGCACAATACGTAAAGGGTTCAAATAAAATCATTTTAACCGAGCCTATACCAAGTAAAGCACAGACTGTATGTGTTTTATTTTTTTATAGGTTGCTACAGCGCGGCAATTCCTGTATAAAAAGACGAGGAATACACGCCTTAGGAGTCGGACAATAATAAAAGTGAGACAAACTTCCGTTTGAGGCTCAATATGACCATAAAAGGAGTGGGAGCGCAGCATTCCATTTGTAGCCTAAACAGGTGCTGTTACCACACACACACACACACACACACACACACACACACACACACACACACACACACACACACACACACACACACACCTCTCTAAAATTAAACAGGTCTATTTAGTCTGTATCCAGAAAAATCTCCATGAAGACAAACACGTGGGAATAATGAGGCTGTTTGAAATGAACAACATATTGGAGCTGTATCAGTTCTTATCATTAGTTTATAAATGTACTGTTACTGTGAATGAGCTTATCTAATTGTGTAAGTGACAGACTGCAGTAAGTGCTGATAAAGTGCACACAGTCCATCGTGTTCAGTATTATTAGCTCAAATACAAAAATATCAGTCACATAAATCTCATGGAGTGATGGCTCGGTAAGTATCTGCAAATGCTCCATTAAAGTAATACAGTTCTGCAGCTGTAGCATTTGATCAGCAGCATATAAAGAAGGAGGCCCCTCAGCAAGCATGAGGTCAGAGGGGCCAGGCACAGATGTGTGTGTGGGGTCAGGTCAACATGGACCCCAACAGCATTTTTCTTTTACCTAGGGTAGTGATGGTGAGGATTTATTCCAGCACACACACACACACACACACACACACACACACACACACACACACACACACACACACACACACACACACACAAGACAAAAGTCTTTCAAAATAAGGCAATGAGGACACATTTAAATTTTCATGAAATAATATATATATTTAAAATGAATGATTCGACTTTACTTCAGCTCGAAAATATTAGACATACATTGAAAGGTTCTGGTGGTGTTTGTATATGCATGTATGTATGCTTATTTCTGTATATATATATATATATATATATATGTATATATATATATATGTGTGTGTGTGTGTGTGTGTGTGTGTGTTTGATTTTCTATCCTTACTGACCAGCTGTGTGTCTTTGCTGTGTCTTGATTGGCCGGTCACGTGGTCTTGTGCTGTGGGTCAGTATGCTCCTGTTATGGTAATGATGAATGGGCTGCGTGCATACAATAAGCCTTTGTGTGATCATGATCTTACTGAGCACCTGAACGTTGTATCGGCTCAACAGCCAATCACAGGAAGGCCAGTGACTCTCAACCGGAAACTGGCGGAAGGGAAAGTTGGTGAAATGCGGAAGAGAGAGAAAATTAAACGAAGAGCTCTTACTCCGTCCTGATTTTCACGACCCATTGATGAGGAATGATTTTTATTTTTACAGCCACTATAAATATCGTGGTCATGAAACAAAATGACCTCTGCTCATTTGGACTGCATCTGTATTTCACTTTAACATTGGTTTGTCAACTATGATCTTGTTTCATTCATTATTATTCATTTTTTAAAGTTCATCGTTGCTGTCGTTCGTTTACATACTTTATTTGGTAATTATCATCAATAATTATGATGATAGAAATATTAGACCATGAAAATTCAGCTCATTTGGCCCTGCGTCAAATCTTTAAATTCATGCACACAAGTCTTTTTTATAAACATTCCAGTTATATTTAAAGTGTAACTAAACCCCCAATTTCTGCTTGCTGCTTGATAGTGCAGTAGTGCAGGTGATGGAGTAAATATGGTTTCTACAACTGGTTGTGTTCTGTACATGAGGTAGGTGGATATGAAAGTATATACATATCTATGTAGAGCAGATTAAATGTAAACAGTGGATGAATAAATAAATTATAATGAGCATTATAAATATGGCTCTTTAGTTTGTGACACAGGAGGTCTGAGTGACAGACTGCTGGTCTACGGGAATAGTGGTCAGAGCTAACTTATGTTTGTTATGTTTTAATGTCAACATGAGAGTCAGCGGCTCAGAGAGGCAGAGCTTAGCAGTCATGAGCAGCCTCAGCTGTCTGTGCTGACCGTGTTATAATGGAACCGCCATTCAGCTACGCAGCAGCTTAAGGTCTGCAGAGTCAGGGGACGGGGAAGAGAAGGTGATTGGTGACGAAAGTTGCCACCGTATGTCACCTGCTTCCAAAATCAGCCAATAGTGAAATTTAAATGCAATAGCCAACTGTCCACCAGTAGATGGAGGTAGCTATGCATATGTATAGCACAATGTGTAGAATTGAAATGGTTTACACTAAACTGTCAAGGTTTGGACTTGAATCAATCAACAGCACCAAATATCCACAGACACTGGTTTACATCTGAAAACAAGTGGTAAAGTTTCACTTTAACATCTACACTTCTACTGCCATGCCACAGCTAACGTTTGTTATGTTTATCTTCTTTACGTGTGGAGAATATGAATGAGGTCTTCAGATTCAGTTTGTGATTTTTTTTTTCTCTTAGTATGAGTGAAAATATAAGTAGAGGTTTAGTGCATAGGCTACTGTACACACACACACACACACACACACACACACACACACACACACACACACACACACACACACATATATATATATTGTATTTGTTATTATTTATCATCAGACTGAGAGGTTATTGAGAGGGTTTTGTGCCAGAATAAAAAAACAAAAGCTATAATAATAATAATAATAATAATAATAATAATAATAATAATAACAATAATAATAATAATAATAATAATAATGATAAATATTGATACATTAAAGGATCCTAAAAGTACGGAAGCCTTTTGCTGCCACACCGGAAAAAAACGAAATGTATCAGTAATACCTTATAACGTGAAATATTTCATGTGAAAACGTAATAATCTAATGTGAAACTTTTAATGTTATAACAATATATACATGATCATGTTTCAACAATATAAATACATTAATATATATTATATCAATATATGATATATCACATTATAATGTAAAACCTTTTTTATTTGTGTGGCGTGGCAGCGTCTGTATAAAAACACGTTATATTTATTCATCTGAAATTCATCTTCACGCAGCAAAACCGTGGGAACACAATGTCACTGCAGAGTGAGAGCTCCTCTCACACAGACGACCTCGTACAGTGTGTACAGCTGCTGCAGATCGGGCGTGAGGGAGCAGACGTGAGGCGAGGAAGTCCGAAGCCTGCAGCTGTCGGGAGCGCAGGGGAACCATGGACAACCAGCCGGGGAACCCGCCGCTGTAGGCTCGATCAGGCCGCTCCCGAGCCGGAGGACAGGCAGAGAAAACTTTCTATTCTCCCGCTGCAAAGAGCCGAGACGGCGGAGGGCTTCCCTCCGGTCCCCTCCCTGCTGGAAGATATGTGGCTGAACCCGGAGGAAGTTCTGCTGAAAAACGCTCTGAAGCTCTGGGTGACGGAGAGGAGCAACGACTTCTTCCTCCTGCAGAGGAGGAGAGGCCACGGAGAGCCGACGGGCAGGATCACAGGTAAAGAGAAGCCAGCACACACATAAGAAGAGAAGAAGAGGCCACACAGGTAAACACTGAGGAGCCAGAGAAACACAACTGTCAGCACAGCAGGAACAGGAAAAACCACAGGGGTAAACAAAGGGGGGTGCGTCCAAGAAGTTCGGATTAAAGAGTTAACCTGATCTGTTGAACCCAAAAATTCAGGGAAAGCCAGGATTATTTCAGTCACAGGGTTCACAGGAAAGTCCCTGCTCCAGATCCTCCAGTCTGTGTGTGTGTGTGTGTGTGTGTGTGTGTGTGTGTGTGTGCGTGTGTGTGTGTGCGTGTGTGTGTTACTATGGCAACTGATGCCTTTAAACAGACTTTATAATTATATGGCAGGTTGACTTGATCTTAACCACTGGACCCAAATCACGTTTCAGGCTCCAGCTCTCAAAACTATATCCAGGTCAGACCAGAGGCAACAACCGCAGCAGCACCATGTTCTCACTTCCTCCAAAGAAAAACATGTTTCACAAGGTTAGAAACAGAGTCCTGACTCTTTAAAAACTCTTCTGTAGTATCATGAGGAAGAGGACATCAACATTAAACTTTATTACCGACTTCATTCTGTTTGCACTGACTGCACACTGCAATCTCAGACCTCTCTGCCTGTTCACTGTTATCTGTGTTTGTGATTGTGTCTGAGCTTTGAGCTAACTAATGTATGTCATGGCTTCAGTCTCAATCAGCTTTGTAGTTCTTTGAATCACTTCTTTGAATTAGACCATCTGGCCTTAGTGTGGTGCATTACAGAAACATTATGTGCTGTTTATATCACAAAGAATATCACAAAGTTTGAAAGAAGAATTCCAAAATGTCAATGTCTTAGAGACACTCATAAAACTTATGAACAACTGATACAAATAAAGACGCGATGGTCTCACAATGGCAGAGCTGTCAGAAAAAAATGAATCATGAACTTAAAAATCAAAAGTCAAATCAAACCATTGATTGGAAGAGTCGTGATGTGTGTAGCTGTCTGCAAGGATTTCTCTGTTTTCTACCTTTAATTTGAGTTTCTTTGGGACTTCTCATCATATAAGACAAACAGTTTTTTAAATATTATATATATATATATATATATTTAAAAAATATTTTCTCTCATACACATAATAGAAACTGTAGCAATACAGTAACAGTCACAGGAAAAGTAAACTGCTGGGTAATCACACTCTGAAACACACTTTAACTGGCCATAGATATATGCAGGTTTAGATATTACAATATATACAGTCTGCACATGCAGTACAGCATGCATTAGTTGATTGCATAATAATTATTGATTAATGATATTTACATATTAAAAGAACAAAAAAACTAAATGTAAACAATGACAATATATAATTGATCATTTAAAGGTGATTGCACAGGTAACGTTCCCGACACTGTATGTACGTTGAGTCTAATATTCTATGGGAATATTCTGACAGTAAACACAGGATCAGTGTTTCCTAAGCACACACACACTCTGGTCTGAAGGATCCTCAAACAAACGTCAGTTTTTTATGAGATGCTGCTATCACTGTTTGAATCCTGCCCAACAGGTTCTGTCCCCGTGTGTGCTGGTTATACTCCACATTTCTGACCACATGCTCGGCGCAGCTGTAGCCTGCCTGACCGCTTCCCGCTGCTGAGAGCTGACGCTTTCATCACGACGGCCTGCTCGCTGCTTCCTCTGTCTGCTTCCTCTGTGTTCTTTGTGTGAGTTGGACAGGCTCCGCTGACACACTAGCAGCCGCCTTGCTCAGTAGATTTATGTAAAGAATGACACTGTTAAACCAGTTCACACGGCGGCGTCTCTGCGCTCTCTCCTTCCCTGTGGAGACACTCGCTCAGGTCTCTTTCCTTATGGAACAGAATAGTAGGAACTTCCTGGCTGGGGGTTTACTTTGTGTATGTGTTTGTTCCCGCTGTTCCCATAGCGAGAGGAGGGTCAAGGGTCAAGTCCTGTTGTCACGTCGTTTAACATTAACTTATTGAATGACCTTCACCACACAGACAGGGGAGGAAACGGCACGTAGCAGGGCTGTCTATTTCATGGTTCATAGCTGACGGTGCCATTTCTAAAGATGAAAGCAGAAACTGAAATTCGGTGTGATCTCAGTGGTGTGAACACACACACACACTCCAGCCCTTATCACGCCAGGGATGAGCAGAATTTCTGAGAAGGGCTGGGCAACTAAACATCTGCAGCTGATCAGCCCCTCATACCCAAATACTTCACTGTGGCTTGTCTTTCAATCTTTCTGTATTTATAATCAACTCCAAGACCAGTCCGACCAGTTTAATTTAACGTGCTGAGATAAAGCAACAGGAGAAAAAGATGTACAAATAACTAAGTGTGATGCATTCAGGAGCAAACAGGCCTTACGGTCTCTGTTTTAGTTCTCCCATAAAGGTCGACTGGAGCCTCCGTGTCTCCACAGTGGTAATCTCTCACAATGTGGCTGCTGGAAGAGAAAGGCTGATGATTCATATCGACTCTCTTTTTCTGGAGGGTTTACTGCTGTAAACTCCTTTGGGGCTTTGTGGCGACAGACGGATGGTTTTGTGTTGCCGGGCTGCGGGGTTCGACTCTGACTCTAAGATGTGGTTTACATTTGGCGGAGAGCCAGAGCTGTCTGCCGGGGAGACTTTATATATACACCTCTCCACCTGCTCAGGGTTCCACCAAAGTGTGCTTTTTGTGGGATGTAGTACGTCTGGATGGAGGCGTGTGGGAGATGATTGTATGCTGATGTTCAGTGTGATATACTCCTTGACTTTAATAAGTATAAAATGAACGGAAACATATTTTTTTTAAAAGCACTTTGACACTCACAACACACCCCTCAGGTTTAGTAGCTCCTTTTGGCATCTCGTTCAGTCATGACTTGCTTGTACTTTGCTGCGGTAGGCTGGGTTGATGTGCTGATAGTGCAGAGTCCCTTTAAAATGTTTGTTTGTGAATGTTTTATTTTATGGGACATTTCCATATCATTTTAACTGGTCATTTTCTTTCAAACCTACCATGTTTAATAATTTATAAGCTGTAGATGTTAATAATCTGAAGATGAATGAACATTTTCACACTTATATAGGTATAAATATATAAATATATATTATTGGCATGTTCATTTTGGGTAGTTGCCTTGTTCAGATTTTGATGATGGCATGTCAATATGAGTTGATTATGTTGTATGTATGTATATTTGTTTTACATTGGAGATATTCATGTTGTACAGATAAGTTTGGTGTTTACTTTGAACAAATTGATATAACTTAGAAAATATGAGAAAGTGTGTAGCTGCTGCTTCAGCTGCTCACTCCTAACTGGAGCTTTCCTAAAAGGTTCAAACACTTATGACCATATGTTTATCTGGATTCAAAACAATCTGCTGTGAAAACACATTAAATCAGCTGCGTTGTTGTTTTGCTGTTTTTCAGTTTTTTCTGTTTCCTAAGGCAGAATATTAACTGCCCCCACGTGCCTCGACGTGTTTTTTTGTAGAGGAAATATAGAATTAAAGCACCACCAAGAGAGTTGCTATTGGAGGAGCGTGACTCAGATTAGCCATAGTTTACAAAGATGAAGATGTGACGAGTTTCAGCCTGTTCACAAAGTGCGGATGTGTTTTCTGGTCTGTTTCTATTGGCCTGATGATTAAAATGCATGAGGTCACTGTTGTTCACATCTGTGGGGTTGATTGCAGCTGCAGAGCTTCCCCTGCCGGATTTCACTATTAAAACTGAACAGACTGTCTGTGTTAAGTTTATTACCCTCTTAATTATATAATGAGATCCTCTTGTATTTAACTCATCTAAACAGTGATAAGCTTTGTTCCTTTCTCTCTGCAGCGCTGCTTCTGTGTCTTAAGTACCTGTTTTTGCTGCTCTCTGTGGTTCTGTATTTAATGTAATAATGACATCAGGTGTCCTTTTCTTCAATTCATTTCAAGCCCAACGTTGACAATATTTGTATGAAAATATACAGTCACTACTGTTTATTATTCATGCTGATAATAATTGTGTTATAATGCTATAAAAGTATTTGTATTATTTCAATTAATTATAGCCCAATTTCAAAACTCAAATACAAAATAACTATAAAAATGGCAATAAAATGTTAATTCTGATAACTTTAAGCCTTAATATAATCTGAACAGGTGAGTTGTATATAAACTCACCCTCAGTACAGTTGTCATGAACGGGGAAATTAGCTACAGAGACCAAAACAGTTTTTTTGTACCAGGCTGTAAACATGTTTATTTCTGCTGTGAAGTTGGACATTTTAACATGGGGACTTATGGGGACTGACTCACTTTTGGAGCCAGCCTCAAGTGGACGTTTGAGGAACTGCAGTTTTTGGCACATTGGCTTCACTTCACAGTTACGGATGCACAAAAGAGTGTTGTGCTTTTGTGAAGGGTTAAAAAGGGACAAAGTTAACATGAAGGTCGCTGCTGCTTGACAAAAAAAAGACTAAATGCTAAGCTAAATTGTGAAGCTAGGTAGCATACAGGTCATACTAGTAGTTAGCTAACAAGGCAAGCTAATAGCAGTTAGCTTGAGTGTGGCTTATCTAATTATTCAACTTTGTGTTTAAGTTGTGAAGTTACATAAGACACTTAAAAACAACAAAATACAGATGTGCAGTTAGCTCACCTGTGCTCATTTCTGCTGCTAACTGTAAAGTTGACAAACATGTCAATAAAGTCAGAAATAAATCCATTGTTTGGCAAAGACGTGTACTGTAACGTCTTGTCCTCCCTGCCTGCTCTGAACCCGTTACTGCAGTGGTTCCCAAACTGGGGGGCGCGGCAAGGCTACGGCTAAACGAATGACTAGTTAGTTACAATGCTAGCATAACAGCATGGACAAGTTTGTGACAGCGCTCCCAGCTAAACGCAAACCAGATTATGAATCTTCACCAAATGTAGCAACTTCAAAAGCAAAGACAAGAAAATCTGACGAGGCATATCTCGCACTCGGCCTTACCAGCACAACAGTGGGTAAGGAGGAAAGACCACAGTGTGTTGTGTGTCTAAAAATACTAGCTCGCGACAGTCTGAAGCCGAACAAATTAAAACGCCACTTGGAGACAACACATCCCGAGCACAAAGACAAGCCGGTGGAGTTCTTCAGAAAAAAAACTCACACACTGTCGTGCACAGCAGAGTCGCTTTACTAAAGCAGCATCCCTGCCTGCAAATGCTCAGCTCGCCTCCTACAAAGTTGCCTACAGAGTTGCTCAGTGTAAAAAGCCACACACTATAGCCGAGGAATTAATACTTCCCTCTGCGATCGACATGGTCTCAACTATGATCGACGTAGCCACTGCCAGCAAGCTAAAGGCCATTCCTCTCTCAAACAATACTATCTCAAGGCGTATTTATGATATGTCAAAGGACATAGAAGAGCAGCTAAATGACAAGATACGGGACCGACGCTTTGCTCTGCAGATGGATGAGGCGACTGATAGTAATAAAGACTGCTTATTGATAACATACGTCAGATTCATTGATGCCGATGATTTGAGGGAGGATTTGCTTTTCTGCAAACAAGTGACGAGCAGAGCCACTGCAGACGAACTGTTTAAAATAATTGACACCTACTTGAGAGAGGCCGATCTGAAATGGGAGGACTGTGTGGGGATCTGCACAGACGGGGCTCAGGCCATGGCTGGGAGAAGAGGGGGGCTGCAAGCGCTCATCAAGCGCGTCTCCCCTAACGTGCAGTGGACACACTGTATGATACACCGAGAGGCGCTGGCGTCTAAACAGCTGAGTCCCGACCTGCACGATGTCATGACGGACGTCATCACTACAGTGAACTACATTAAAACACGACCTGTCAAAGCACGTATTTTCTCTGCACTGTGTGAGGAAATGGGCTCCGACCACACAGCTGTTCTGTTTCACAGCGAGTCCCGATGGCTGTCACGTGGGAAGGTTTTATCCAGGGTCTTTGAACTGCGGGATGAGATCCGCATCTTTTTGGAGGAGGAGAAAAATGAACTTGCCCACACGTTTAACAACAACAAGTTCCTCATGAAACTTGCGTACCTCAGTGACATGTTTCAAAAACTCAATGAGCTAAATCTGCAGATGCAGGGCAGCGACACACACCTTCCACATCTGGCAGATAAAATCACATCATTCACAAGAAAGCTTGAGATGTGGGAGCAGCGAGTTACAGAGGGAAATATAGACTCGTTTGAGAACCTGAAGTCATTCATTGAGGTCAACAAGCTGCAGAACACAGTGATCCCATGCATGAAAGCTCACATCTCTGCCCTCCAAAAGCATTTCCAGAGGTACTTCCCAGTGCAGGATCCTACACAATATGACTGGATCCGAGACCCCTTTAGTGCAACACCACCTGCCGAATTCAGCACTACAGAGAATGAACAGTTCATTGATGTCACCTCTGATTCAATAATGAGGCTGGAGTTTAAGTCTAAGACACTAGCTGCATTTTGGATTGGAGTGGAGAAAGATTTCCCACTGCTAGGCAAAAGAGCTCTGGCCACACTCCTTCCATTTGCCACGTCTTACCTATGTGAGATAGGTTTTTCTGCTGTGGCCTCCATCAAGACTAAATACAGATCAAAGCTGGACATTGAAAATGAACTAAGAGTAGCAGTCTCACAGCTGCAGCCCCGATTTGAGAAGATCTGCAGCATGAAGCAAGCCCACACCAGTCACTGAAAAGATGTGGACATAAAAGGTGCAGTTTTTGCATAGTTAAATGTTCAGGATTTTGTTATTTTCCTCAGAGAGCTGGTAAAGTGTAAAAGGCCACTTTCATGCAGGTATGGAGTTTATAAGAAGATGTGTTGAAAGCCATGAACACCATTACATGGTAAAATTTTATGATACATGATGCAGTGTCACTTTTAATAATTGTAAAGGTGATTTGTCATTTTTTTTTTAGTTTTGTTCAGGAAGAAGTTGCCATTTTGTATGACTTACAATGTTAAGTAAAGTCCAGTGGAGTTTAGAAACAAAGGATTTGTGTGTTTGTGTCAGTGTGGGGGGGCTCGAAAATATTCTAATCTTCAGAAAGGGGGGCCCTGCAGAAAAAGTTTGGGAACCACTGCGTTACTGTATTTCTGTCATGCAGCTGTGAAATATTGCGGCCTGTGTATGAACTTTTCACCGCTGTGTTGTTTGTGAGGCACGCAAAGCGAGGGACTGTGATGACATCCATCATGCTGCTGGTCATATTAACAATAGTGAGATTGTGTTTTTTCGGCTGTGCGTAGACTACATCACCCACAGGTTTCTGGAGAGCCGCAGAGTGTGGTGCCTCTGCCGTCTCACTGCTTATCTAAAGGTGTGGGTGAAGCTGAGGCGGGCTGAATGAAGCCTGCATGCTCAAACGAGCTCCCGCCTGTCAAAACGGCCACACTCTTTTTTTGCAGCCATTTTGACATGAAATAGTCGGGTCAACACAGGTGTTTCCATTGATACTGATTAAGGGTCAGTTCCATTTATTGCAGCGGAGACTTTCCAGTGAGCCAACATGTAGCACAGCAGCACCCCGACTCTTTGAATGTCTTTGAAAAAGGTTAATTCTGCATTACCTTAAGCTTTAATATCATTTGAACAGGCGAGTTCTAGAGCAGGGGTGGCCAACTAGTCAGAGACTAAGAGCCACTTTTTTTTCTGTGTTACTGCAAAGAGCCACATCATACACATGGGCACTAGGAATGTAACGATACACTCAACTTACGACTCGATTCGAGTCACGATTTATTGTTCACGATACGATTTTTTCACGATTTTTTAAAAATCAAAATGAGCTACAGTCAAATTCTGACCAAATAAAATTATCTTGGTAACACTTTATTTGAAAGGGTGTTCATAAGACTGACATGACATTGTCATAACTATGACATGACACTTGTCATGAACATTAATGAATGTCAATGACTGCTGTCATTAAGTGTCATGCGGTTTCTTATGTCATCTTTTACTGTCAACTTGACATTGTTTGGGGTGTCTTTGTCATGACAACTTGACATTAACCAAGAGCACTTAGTCAGTAAATATCTTTGTCATGACAACTTGACATTAAGCAAAACCACATAGCAGCATAGCATTAGCATGTTAGCATTAGCATGTTAGCATTAGCATGTTAGCATTAGCATGTTAGCATGCACATGTTAACACTGATGCGCTAGCAGTTAGCATTAGTGTTGCACTAAAATGTGCGTGCACACACACACACACACACACACACACACACACACACACACAGTAACACAGACACACACACAGACAGTAACACCAAGACACACATACACACAGACACACTTTTAGGCTGTAAAGACATGCTATTTGCAAACATTAGCGACCAATGCTAAAATTGGTGCTAATTAACATTACCCACTAGGAATTAAATACATGTTGATTACTAACATGCTAATGCTAACATGCTAATGCTAACTGCTAGCGCATCAGTGTTAACATGCTAATGCTAACTTGTTAATGCTAACTGCTAGCGCATCAGTGTTAACATGTGCATGCTAACATGCTAATGCTAACATGCTAATGCTATGCTGCTATGTGGTTTTGCAAGTTGTCATGACAAAGATATTTACTGACTAAGTGCTCTTGGTTAATGTCAAGTTGTCATGACAAAGACATGGTCAGCCTATGTCATCTTGGTAAATGTCAAGTTGTCATAACAAAGACAATGTCAAGTTGACAGTAAAAGATGACATAAGAAACCGCATGACACTTAATGACAGCAGTCATTGACATTCATTAATGTTCATGACAAGTGTCATGTCATAGTTATGACAATGTCATGTCAGTCTTATGAACACCCCTTCAAATAAAGTGTTACCATTATCTTTTTATTTGTAGGAAAAATCTCTCTTTACAGAAACTCTCAAACAGTTTGTGTTCTTATTAGGGCTGCCAGCAAGCAGCTGATCTGACCATTACCTTTCAGCTTGAAGTATGAGCTAACTGAAAATAAAAACAATTAAGATGATAGCTCATTAACCCTTTAATGAGAGTCCACGGCCCCGGGAAACGGCGAGGTCCGGGCGACACAGAAAGGCAGACGCGGCAGTAGAAGCTGCAGCCACAATGTAACCTATTTCTAATGACGCATGTCATGTGAAAGCTCCTGAAGAGCCGCATGAAACTAGTTAAAGAGCCGCATGAGGCTCAGGAGCTGCAGGTTGGCCACCCCTGTTCTAGAGAAATTCACCCTCAGTACAGTTACGGGGGATTTAGATAGACGATTTTAATACTTTCACTCACTTTTGCATTAACTTCTGCATGGAAGTCTAAAACTAGTCAGTACTTTTGTCAGCACCTCGTCTGCTGGTTCATGTTGCATTGTTGGCTAATTTGAGTCCGCATTGCTGAGCAGGCTATAATGGTTCTACAAAACATTAAATGAACAGTGGGCAATAAAAATATCATCGCTGCCTGAGCCTCTGTCTCTGGAATATATTTGCATCATTTCAACTCCAGTCTGATTCTCTGTGCTTCATTGTCTCTGCAGGTCTCCTGGTAGGGGCGCTGGACACGGTGCTGGACTCCAATGCCAGGGTCACACCCTTCCGCATCCTTCTCCAGGTTCCCGGCTCCCAGATCAGCTGGGTAATCGCCAGCGGTGAGCTGAACCATCAAATGCCTTCCTCTTCTACGTTTTTCTATATTCGACAGGTTACAGTTGTTCAACTTCCTCTTGGGTTTTGTCTTCTTGTCTGTCAGGAGCTGCCATAGAGGAGGTGAACAAGCACTGGGATTGGCTAATCCACAACTTGCTTCACTCTCTGTCTGTGTTTGAGAACAAGGAGGATGTTGCCAGCTTCGTCAAAGGAAAAGTCAAGGTGTGAAACGTGTCAGCGCTGTCTTTGAATCCCGACAGAGGATGATTTTAGATTTGAGATGTGTTGACACAGCTTTTCTGTGGATTTCAAAAGGATTGAAGGTATTTGTTGGATCAAAGTAAAACATCCCTCCTCTTGTAGGGCCTTATTGCTGAGGAAGTTCGGGGTCGCCAGGCCGCCCAGGAGGAGGATCCGGAAAAGTTCAGGGAGGCGCTGCTGAAGTTCGAGTTGCACTTTGGCCTCCCATCGTCGGAGAAACTGGTGACGTACTACTCCTGCTGCTGCTGGAAGGGCCGCGTGCCTCGACAGGGCTTACTCTACCTCAGCATCAACCACATGTCCTTCTACTCCTTCCTGCTCGGGAAGGAAGGTCTGTACACCAAAGTGAGGGCTCTGGTTTTCAGGGAGTCACTCCCCTCCAATTTATTCACGTTTACTCTCAATGTACATCTTCAATTATGCTACTGCCCAGGCTTAAATAAAGATTTAGTCAGTTATCCAAAGTGAAAACAATCAGTATACAGTGAAACAAGGACATGTTAGTGCAGCATTTGCTACTCACTTGAGTCAGTTGTAGAGAGATGTATCATGTCCAGTTGTTGGTAGTGTTGGATAGGAGGTCCTCTCTGAAGAGCTGGAGGTCTTCAGGAGGTTTCTGAAGGTAGAGAGGGACGCCCCTGATCTGGTAGAAACTGATAAGACCTTCCATCAACGGAGAGCAACAGATAGCCGGTAGTGATGGTAGGACTAATGGATTGAAGTAAGTTTGTTGGCATAAAGTCCAACCAGCACGTAGTAGGATCAGGAGCTCAGATACCTCACTCTCGGAGAGGGGTGTAAATGCAGAAAACAAGGTGCCGGCAACCGGGAAAGGTTGCGGAAGTATGCGTGGACATGCAGTATGACCGCTACACGTCGCAGTGTTAGTGGTGCCCTTAAACGGAGGAGACAGGTTGAGAGCGAGCTGCTGATTGTCGACACATTACCTGTGAAAAATGAGGCATAAGCTTTCAGCAGTAAGGCTGGTAGAAGCAACTCTTAGGTTATCTTTTATGATCGATCATTATGAGTTTCATTGGTCACCCAGAGAGAAATATGTCATAAATGATTAAAGCGTCCTTATGAACTCCTGCAGAATGATCCACTTCTTCTCACTTCACTTGAGAAACTCTTGTTGTGTGGAAATAACTGATACACACACATTGATCACATCAGTAGAAAAACAAATCATCTATTGGAGTAACTAGATATGTTGTTGTTGTTCAGTGTACTGTGTAAAAATTAGACACATCTGTTTGTGCACTTTATTAGTGAGACCCACTTACATGCCTTTAAAACTAATTTTCTTACGATATGAATGTTTTCTGAATATGTAGTCACATCTTATTTTAAAACTACTTTACGTTAACGCGAACAGACCGTCACACAGTCTTTGCAAACTTTGTGAAATCTGACGCTGATGCTGTTTTTGAGTGCGGCAGCGAGTGTAAATGGTTGACGAAGCTCTCAAGTAGATTTAGTGAAGCGGAACGCTGTGTCGTGTAGAAGGAGTGAGTCACTGCGCAGGTGAAACTTTAAAATAGGTAAAGAAAATGTGATTGAGACGTCACAAACTGGAAGATTATTGCTGCATGAATGCTTCTTGCAGCTTCACAATCTGCAGCTGGAGTTTCACAGACATCCCACAGTCACTTGCAAATCAATTATGGAAAGTTTGCAGTATTTGTTAGAAAAGTTTCACATAAATATGCTCAACTATTGACCATAAGGTGTTTCACAGGTCTATTGGTCACTGCCACTTAAGAAACTCCAACGTTTCACTCTCTCTCTCTCTCTTCCCCCCCCTCAGTCAAATTTGTGATTCCCTGGGCGGAGATGACGCGGTTGGAGCGGGTCTCCACCGGTCTGATGACGGAGGCGATCCGGGTGGGCACACGGCAGCGGCAGAGGGAGTTCTCCATGTTCCTGAACCTGGACGAGGCGTTCGGGGTCATAGGTCAGCTGGCTGACATTGCCCTCAGGCGGCTGCTGGACAGCGAAGGCCTGGAGCTGGACCGAGTCCTGCAGCAGCCCACACGCATCACCAAGAGGTCAGACACCTTCACGCCTTCCTCACCTCCACACATCTGGCCACTCACAGAGGAGTGGGTGTTACTGTTAAGTAATAAATAAGTAATTACACCCAACCAGCAGTTCTGAAGAAGCATATGGTGAGCTGCACGGCCTCATTTGTACTGTGTGTTCACTGCTTACCTGCACAAACAACACTGCGTGTCACCCTTTGTGTTGAGTTTGTCAATTATCGTATACTCCACAGCGTGAAACCTCAAAACTAAACACAGGAAGTCCACCCCCTCCGAGCTACAGAACAGATGTGGGACCTGTTAATAGCAAATGTATTATACGTACGGTAGCTGATGCATGCGTGGGCGAAGAGATGAGCAATGAAAAAAGAGAAGAAGAAATAGAAAGTAAACACTTAAAAACCCCCGTAGAGTGCAGGGTGGAGAGAAAAAAAGAGAAGAAGGAAGTCACCGTGTGAAATGACGGAAGCTATAAATAAAATGAAGGCGATAAAACATAGAAAGAAGAACAGTCATATGAAGATGACTGGCAATAAACTTCTCAATGCCTGCGTTCATCGTTCATCATGGTGGGCTTCTTCATGGATAACCCAGTGATGTCACTTTCCCTTCTTCATCAGCTGATCATGCAGAACATGAATAGTTAGGCCACTTAACTTCAAATTACATTTGACCTCTTGCTGCACATCACTCAGCTCTTAGTGATGCGTTACATTTTCTGTATCACTGATCTCAGAGCTCAAGCCACAAACTGGCATCTAGCCGAGCGGGTGAGCGTGCCTCCTCTCGTGACAGCCTGCAGGCAGAGCCCCCATATGTCTTACATTTTAGACTACAGTAAACCGAAGAGCCCAAAGTTGGAAAGGAATGAGCCTGTGTATTTCTTTAACCTAAAACGGTTGTGTTGTTTTCACAAAGGCTAACCAAACATCTTTAAAATGCAACACGACCGTCCTCACTGCAGATCTGAGGTCTGTTTTTTTTAAACCACCAGACGAAGGAGCAGAGAGCAAAGAGCGGAAAGACATATTCTAAAGATAAACTGTGTAACTAAAAGACTAAAACATACATCGGCAGTGATGCAGAAGAACAGTGTTTAGATTTGATTCAGCTGGGATAACTCTGCACCCCTCCCCCCAACCAAGAGTCACATGCTCCTGTCCAGTGAAGCAGAGTATTGTCTCGCTTCTTCAAGATGAAAATTATAGGGGGGGAATGTACAACTATGCTATAAAGAGCGCTGCCCCTTCCTGCTACTTCCTCTCTGCTTGCTCCAGTCAATCATCATGCACGTGCTGCTTCTCAGCTTCTTTTTTCTCGTGACATTACCAATAATCTTCCATGCTGGGTTTCACTTTAAACATCGACTAGAGCCTGCCCGATATTTAGCAGTGGGACGATATTATCGCTCTGTGCAAAACAGCTTTTTCCTGATACATGCAGGAAGAAAACAGCCTTCTGAGTACTTTTGCATATTCATATCGACACATGGGTCTGTTTCAGTCCAGCTCCAAATATTCACCATATCAAGCACATAGCATTTGTTCACTTCAGACAGAGTGCTGAGGTCACGCCTGCATCAGCCGCTTCATTCGTGCTACACCACCAGTAGGTCATTCACCAGTTTCTTGGCTATCAGCTGACTAGACAATCCAATCATAGCAATGCAGACGTCTGGTGGTGAACATTATAACCTGTTGCTGATTCGCTGTGAAGTCAGCATCTATCAAGTGTTCATTATCTGTTCAAGTGTGCATCGTCTTATTGGGTGTGGTCAGAGGTGTGCTTTGCTGACCTGTAACCAAACCCAGCAGTGATGTCACAGTGTCCTGGAGTACACCTGTACATCACTGCTGCCGGGCGAGAAATGAAAGATCAAGATTTTTAGGGTGTGTTAAGCTATTCTTTAAGGAGAGGGGGATTCCCTCAGAGAATTCACAGGTCAGACTTCAGCGCAGGGCAACTACAAAATAACAAAGTAGGGAAACTGTTTCACATCCAGAATTCATGCTTTCTAAACTGCCTTTTGTGTAGTTTGAAGTAAAAGTGATCATCAACCTCTCCTCCTCATCTTCTTCCCAGGATCCTGGAGGAGCAGGCAATAAGGGAGTACGTCCTGGCTTTGTTTCGGCTCCCCCGTGCCGAAAAACTCCACGAGGTGGCCTCCTGCTCGGTGTGGACGCCACATGCACGCTGCCACACGGCCGGGACTCTCTACGCCACCGACAGTTACCTGTGTTTCTCCAGCCGAGAGGAAGGCAGCTGCGTCCTGATCATACCCCTCTCAGAGGTACCGTGCAGGCTTGACAATGCTGCACAATGTGGTGCTTATAGGAACATTTCTGTTGACAATCGTACCTGTTCAATGATGAAAGCAAGGACACCAAAGTCAACTATGTGTCACCAACAAATACTCAGCTTCAGTGGTCACTGTGTACACTTTGAGGAACCTGCACATCCTTGATGTGGATGTTTTAATGTTTTGTTATGTTTCCTTACTCAGGCTCACAGAAAAGCTAATGATGCACTTAGGTAGTTCTCATCAAGTCCAGGATTACCTCCTCGAATGGCTCACGAGATGATTAAAACCACAAGTTCACTAGGCGTTATTCACGTGACGCACAATGAACCAGATTAACTGGACGTTCAGCCATATAAACTTTATTTCTCTGTCGTATTGTGAGGGAATTACTGTAAACAGCTACAGGAAGTGAGGACCAGGTGTCAAAGAACATTGGTTTATTGGTCCAGTTCATGCAACGTGAGTGAAGACCATCTGAGCATAGAAACCTTGTAGATATGAAGGGATGTTTTCCCATCAAACGAGGGTGTGATATGGATTTGGGGATGCTGAAATGATGATGAAAAATGCACTGCTATCTCCTGTGAGACTTTCCAGTCTCTTAGAGAATGAAACCAGTTAGAAACCTCTCCCCTAGTCTTTAGTGACTTTAGTCCAGAGCCTTTATCTGGGAGGCTCTGTAGGAGGCCGGCGTTTTCTCGTGTTTTTAGGCGACTTTGTTGAACAGTCTGTGTTTATTCTGCCACATGCTGGTTAAAGAGTAACACACGGTCTGGTTTCATGTAGCTGATAATGTTTACACACTGACTCATTATAGTGCAGAGGGGAATGTTATCCGCTGCAGTCGCACAGGTGGCAGTCACAGAAACTGTTTGCTCTGTCAAAAGACTCAAGCTCAGCGTGAAGGATAAACGGCTAGTGGGAAAGGTCAGGATAATGCTGGGCCTCACTTCCATCCTTCAGATGATGTACACAGTGCAAGCTAAATGTGGATGGAGTAAGCAGTAATACATCACTCTTAATGCATAATTATGTATTCGTCTCATTCTCTGTGGGTCAGTTTGTATTGCAACATCTGCACCTCTTCTATAGCTCATGCTGATTTCATGGCGATCCTTACTCCCTGAAGTCAAGCAGCAGAATCGAAGGGAGCTAAATATGTGAGAGTAGTAGAGTTGCATGTCACTGTTCATAACACAGGGTGTTTATTCTTGGCTGGATGGCTGCATTCAAAAAACTTGGGGTCATAAATTAAGAATATACTCCCTTCTACAGCACTGGAAACGCAGAGGGAAGCCAAGGAGCTTCTAGATTGGAAAAAAAATCTTAACTGTGTGATTGTACGTTTTAATTCCAGCCTGTGCATGTAATTCCTTGTGAAAAGCAGAGATTAGCAGCCAGATGCTCGGTCTTTCCATGACCAATGTGAGGAGTCATGCATCCTTTCTGTCCTCACCACCTGCTGCCGTTTAATCCTCTCTTCCACTGTTTTTCTGTTGGAGAATTGTCTTTAAAAAAAAGGAAAAGAAAAAGTGTGATCACTTCCACCCACTGTATTCATTGTGCTGAATAATTCCCACTCTGCTCTCCAGCTGATTTTCTTTAACCTCTATCAGAGTCCTAGAGTGTTTCACATGTTCTCGTTTTAAAGGTTGTCTTATAGTTACTGTTAGCTACTCAACTTCTGTACCTCTCGCTGCATGAAAGCAGCATGTCATGCAGAGGCTGTCACATGATATCGAGGTTATAAGTCAAACATTTTGGAATATTGACATGGTCGAATACAGGATCAGTTGTTTAAATTGCATGTTCGGTAACAGTCCGGATTATTTATTTGGATGAGCTGAGTAGAAAATAATTTAAACCAACATTTTGATTAAATGAGTTGTGTGTTGAAGCCTCGTCTCCTCGATCTTCTCATCAGGTGTTGTCCATAGAAAAAGCGGAGAGCACCACTCTGCTCCCCAACCCCATCATAGTGAGTGTTCGGACTAAGAAGGCCTTCCAGCTGATCGAGCTGCAGGACAGGAACGAGCTGGTGGAGAGCCTGAACTCCAGACTCCGATCTGTGCACTGGAAACAGTCTATGTTCCGCAGCAGGAAAGGCAGCAAGAGGAGTGTGGTACATGTCATGTTTTCATTGATTTATTTCACTGTCCACCTACAACTTCAAGCTCCCATATTTTACACGTATCAGTGATTTATTTGAAGTTTTGAGATTTGTAAAAAGATAAATTTGTAAGTTTGAAATATCAAAAGTCTACCTACAAAGTCTCCTCTCTTGCACTGTTTCTCTAGAGCTTGGGCAAGAACAACTGCATTTTGCTCATTAATATTAATGAGCCTTGCTTCTGATTGGCTGACTGTTCTCATAGGGACACATGGCCCAGACACCCTAGTACACCTACCACACCCGGGTAGGCTACAGTCAGCAACCACAAGTAGTGGACTGTAGCCTCCCTGGACGTTGGGTCTTAATGGGCCGTGCTAAAGGCGGAGACTGTATAATTGTGACATCACAAGCTTACAGAAGTCCTGACAGTTTTGAATATGGGCCTCATGATTTTTCTCCCTGGATTCAGCATTTTGATACTTAGACAGTATTTATGCATTAATGGGCGTAAACAAGTAAATAATACACCAGTTGACCAGATTTACATGTCGACTATGTCTGAAAAAGACCCTCAGTTTCTCTCGTGTACACTGTTTCACACAGCGTTTGTTCTGTTTCATTCAGCAGCATGTTTACCAGTTATGTTTATTAGTGCAATTTAAATGTCAGCTTTCCTATATAAGAGGAAGTGTGAGCCTGAAGTTACACCAGATCATAAAAAATCACGGCATGAAGTCAAGCTTAGTTGAAATTTATTAGTTTCATTGCTCAGTTTTGACACATGGAAACATTTCTGTTGCTGTTTCCTCCCCCTTTCATATGCACCTCAGAGCTCTCCTACACCTTACTACACCTTCTACTATGACACTGGTCACTCTGATGAGGAGGAACTAGAGGAGCAGGTACTGCGTAACACCGTCAACAGCGAAGCTCTGATGACAGCCTTCCACCAAAACCAACCGGGAAATAACGGCAACAAGGTAGAGTGAAGACATTTCACCCAAATTATGAAATGATATAAATCATTTTTATTAAGTCCACTTGAGTCTGAATCAAACCTCGTCCACACGTTTAACCTGTGTGTTTGTGTCAGAGCATGGAGCAGGTGAAGGAGCGGCTGTGGGAGGATCATTTCTTGGAGTTCGGCCGCGGCGTCCACATGTTCCGCACCGAGAAGATCCAAAGACTTGTTGCCATGGGGATACCAGAGTCACTGCGAGGGGAGCTGTGGATGACACTTTCTGGTAAAATGAAAATAGACAGTGACTGAAATGGTATTTGTGTAGGAGAAGCCGTTTTTAGTAAGCCGTTTTTAGTCATTTCTGTGCAGAGCAGTAATCTGACACTGTTTAAGGCTCGTATGTAGGTTAACACCGGGTCAACAATACAATGAAATGTGTTGGACAAGGTCAGCTCAGCATTGAGAGCAGACGGGAACATACTGTGTAAACAGGATATACTACTCTATGTAAATGTATGAAAATTCAGGAGTAAGAGTTACATGACGAGTGCATACAGAAAGATCAGTCCTAGTACAGTAACGTCTGCCAGGCGGTAACAAGGAGAACAGTCTGCAAGCTTTAAATGCTTCCATGGGCACCTTTGATCAAATATAACCTGCATCATCATTGACATAACTCTGTATCACAATATGAGAGATAACATTTAGCGTACAGTTTGAATTTGTATTGCCCCATTAGCACAAAACAGACGAAATGAACCTGATTGATCAGTGTAACATCAAAATGTTTTTATGAGTTACACAACGTTGCTTTAAACTGGTCTGTTGGAGCCTGTAGCTGTTGGTGTGTTTAATTGTAATATATTGTAGCGTTGTTGACATTTAGTGTACCCTCAGTGTTTATGATCTACAGTATTATGCTTCATAATACGATGACAGATTGTGCCCTCTGTAGATAGAGTGCTGCATTAAAAGCACCACTCGAATCACTCTGACGGTGTGAAGTGAAGCGATGTCAGAGCTCTGACTGTTATATAGATGTACCTTTTTGTTTTTCTGAGCTTTTTGAAGACCCCATTTAGTTTGATGAAGGGCTGCTGAACACCGACTTTACTGTGCCTCATCTAGACAGATGGAGAAACAGCCGAGGCTTCACATCCTCTTCTCTCCATCTGCTGCACCTCCACATGTTCCAGACGTCACCTTTTTCAGTCAAAACCAAACTGCCAGCTTTTATTTTGGGCCGCTGTCAGTTCCCCTGCTAAGTCTCACTGAGGAAGAATCAGTGTTTGGAAGTGAAACTAAAACAGCACCTGCAGTGAAAAAAGAAAAAGTCAATGTAGCCCAGAGACAATTGACCCTTGATTGTTCTTTACATCCTCAGAGAATCCTTAAAATTTATTTCAGTGTCCTGTTCGGTTTTCTGTCACTTCAACACAATGAAAAAAGAAGCAGCTACTCCCATTGAGAAAAGAAAGTTCAGGTTACAGAATGAATTCAGAATAAAATACATGAAGGCAGCTTGTATTGATTTATTTTCTTTTTAATAAGTAGGTTTTCTTTTATTTGCAAACAGGTAACAGCACAGCACATCACAACGATGGAGCCATGCAGCATTATAACATTCGCAACCTGCAAATATTGATCTTCACATTCAGGGCAACAGTTCTAGGGGTTTACACAGCATTACATATGTAGAATTACTCCGATTTAAACACATTTAAACACTCAAACAGTGGAAAGACACAAGAAAGAAACACACCTCACAGAATCGCATGCAGGTGATTTCAGTTATTATTTTGATACGACGGCTGTCATTTCCTGTCATTCACACATTTAAAGGGAATCTCTGTCCAAATAATACGCTGCATGACTGACTAAATAATTGGATAAATAATTTCATCTTTGGGTAGCTCCAAAACATCCACTGAAGTCGCACATAGGTTCTTTCAGTGGTTGTATTCACGTGAACAGTTTCATCAGTAAGTGCGTCTCATGGAACAAACAGGCTCATCAAGAAATCATTCTTTCTATTCATCTCCTCGTGTGCTGAAGATGTTTGTCTTTCGCTTTTCAGAGGGAGAGATGACGTAGTGACAGAAAAAACTAAAGGTTTTAAATAGAGGATGATGTCATCGCTCCCACACGCAGAAAAGCAAAGAGCAGAATAATAACACTCTGTCTGGATTTTCCCACATGAACGCCAAGTATTCTCCCTCGGGCAGGTGATGTGTATGATTGGTACGATCATGCAGGATGTTCTGTCCCGTGTGTCCTGATAGTCAGTGGCACCAGAACTTCCTCTAATGGTTTAGTCATTTAGAGGAAACAGGATTTTCTGTGGTTACAGACTTTTCTTGTTCATGATTGTAATTTGAGGGAGAAAAAAAAGGTTCCTGTCTTGCAGGTTTTAGGTGATTCAGTCTGTAGAAGTGGATGTTGTATGTGCCACGTTATATTTTAAAGGACAGTATCTCTCCCTCTGCTTTGTGCAGATGCGTCCTCGGAGCTGGAGTCCCATCAGGGCTACTACACCAACCTGGTGCAGAAGTCGATGGGTCAAAGCAGCCTGGCCACAGAGGAGATCGAGCGGGACCTTCACCGCTCTCTGCCGGACCATCCCGCCTTTCAGAACCCCACGGGCATCGCTGCACTGAGACGTGTCCTCACCGCCTACGCTCACCGCAACCCAAAGATCGGATACTGTCAGGTAGAGACGCGATGACGTTCAGGGTCAGACTCTGTGTCTCTGTGATCACAACAGTAGCAGTACAAGGAAGTGTTCAGGTTTGGCTGGACTGCACTGATTTATATTCATCAGTCTAGAATAATATTAACTTTTAGATGGTGAACTACTTACGCCTATTTAAATGAAACCATCATAATGAAATCATTTGATTTCAAATTTTGCAATCAAATATTTTTACCTGTAGTGAATGCAGCATCATTGTCCTCACAGATTATTAATTACTAAACTCAATCAGAAGTGTATCTGGAATAAATGACCTGCTGTGTGTGTGTGTGTGTGTGTGTGTGTGTGTGTGTGTGCGTGTGCGTGTCCTTCTCTTTAGTCTATGAACATCCTGGCGTCGGTGCTGCTGCTCTACGCTAAAGAAGAAGAAGCTTTCTGGCTGCTGGTGGCTGTTTGCGAGAGGATGCTGCCTGACTACTTCAACCGCAGGGTCATAGGTGAGAGGTCAGGGGTCGAAGGAGACAAGAGACAGTAGCTGCTCTTTGTTTGACATGAGCTAAAACTCATTTAAACTCTTTTATACTGCGGCTGTTCTGACGGAGCTCGTCAGACACTCCGACAGACTGAACGTTTATTTTTGTCCTCCAGACCGAGGCCTTATTTCCTGTGTTTGTCGAGCTGTTTATGTTTGACATGTAAGGTGTGTTTGAAGCAATTTCCTTTTTCTGCTAATGTCCAGATGTTGTTTTTTCATCTTTCTGTAATTGTGTTCTGAGAACCTGTCGTTGTGGAACATAGACAGAACACAGAAGAGTTCTTTTTTATCTTTTTTATTAGGATTAACAACCTCTCCCAGAAAAACAATAAAAAAACCAACAATCCTGCTGACAGGTTTAGTCTGTTTGAGCACAGTGTTTAACCTCAGGCTGAACACACAGTCACGATTGTTGTACTTTAATCAGCAGATTTTAATTAAAAAATGATGTAATCATGCACGTTTGCTGCCATCTAGTGGTGATGAGTCCAAAAGCATACGCAAGATCATATGACTTACCCTGTAGCTTCTCCACCCCCACACTAACACACACACCTCCTCATGCTTGATGCCTCCTACAGGAGCTCAGGTGGACCAGTCTGTGTTCGAGGAGCTGATCAGGGAGCGTTTACCCGAGCTAGCGGAACAGGTTCCGGACCTCTCCGCCCTCTCCTCCGTCTCCCTCTCCTGGTTCCTCACCCTCTTCCTCAGCGTCCTGCCCTTCCAGAGCGCCGTCTGCGTGGTCGACTGCTTCTTCTTCCACGGCATCAAAGCCATCTTCCAGTTAGGCTTGGCGGCGCTGGACGCCAACGCCGCGCAGCTGTCCGCCAGCACAGATGATGGACAGGCGCTCATGATCCTCACGGGGTTAGATTGGTGACCACCTCACAGAAATTCTCTTCAGATCTTTAGGAGAGTTCATTGTTTATAACATCTGCATTTTTTTTTTTTGCAGTTTTCTGGACCAGGTTGGGAGTGAAGAGTCGTCTTGTGTTCCGTCCTCCCCGCCCGCTGCGCTGGAGCCCAGCAGCAGTGAAGCTGATGTTCCCACTGTGAGGCACACGAACATCACCGACCTCATCAATGAGTCCTACACGGTGAGGAGAGCCCTGAATGATTTCTTTATTGTAAAAGCACTGGACCCTTTACTCACATGCAATCTGTGGAGGATGAGGAGTTCGTACTGAAGCTCTGATCTGCTGCTTTTTCTCTGTGGCAGAAATTTGGAGACTTGACGGTGAGGCAGATCGAGAGGCTTCGCTGTCGACACAGAATCCGAGTGCTGCAGGCTCACGAAGACACCACCAAAGAAAACTCTGTGAGCGGACACAAGAATATCAACGTGACGTAGCTGTCAAACAGTCTGGCTTTAAAACAGCTTACAGTAAAAGCCTCCATCTCTTCCCTGTGTGTGTGTGTGTGTGTGTGTGTGTGTGTGTGTGTGTGTGTATGTGTGTGTGTGTGTATGTGTGTGTGTGTGTGTGTGTGTGTGCAGCTGCGAGTGGTGACTCCAGATGTTTCCATCTCTCCAGAGAACTTGTCTGACGTCTACGATCTCTTCAAGGTATCTTTATGATCCCTCCTTCAACCAGCCGCTGTGTAATCAGAGTATTTCGTAACACAAGACACAACTTTGTCTCCTCCCCCTCCTCCTGCAGACGGAGCACTTCATCAGTCTGTACTGGGGCGACAGCAGCTCTGCAGCAGCGGCCGAGGCGGCAGCGTGGCGTTACGGTGACTCTGGTTGCTACATGGAGCGCCAGTACCGACTGGACCGACCCCAGTTTAAGAGCCTGTACGGGCTGCTGACGACATGGCCCGGCGGCTCAAACCAGCACGCCGACACTCTGGCCAACCGTACCTTCACACTGCTGGACCAGGACCGGAACAGCCTGGTCACCTTTAAAGAGTTTGCTGGTTGGCTGGGTATGTAAAGGGAGGGATCACGGACGGGAAGAATGGAGTCAGATTTAGACGCTGCTGTGTCTTTATCTTGTTTATATGCTTCTTCTCTCTGTAAAAAGTATTTTCAGGACTCTGGGCACAGGATTTGAAGCATGTCGAAATACTTTTTTTGGTCACTGAACTTCAGCTCCGTTCTGGCTACTTTAAAACTTTAAAGAAACATGTGACTGTGAGATGAGGTTCTGCCATCACCACCTAAACCAAACTTCTCATTTCTAGGAAACAAGTCACACACAGTGTGAAGAATGTTCT
This sequence comes from Collichthys lucidus, assembly GCA_004119915.2. NCBI lineage: Eukaryota > Metazoa > Chordata > Actinopteri > Sciaenidae > Collichthys > Collichthys lucidus. The sequence goes on along the minus strand of CM014079.1, from coordinate 34,398,687 downwards.
CAAATAAGAGAGACGAGAGAGATCAAGTCTTTAAAAAAACAGAGACAGAATGATGTGCATAGTTGGATCTATCTTATAAATAAATCAAATCACTTGACTTGACTAGATGCCACTAGTGGTATGTTTAAAAAAAGTAAAAGCAACAATAAAACTACATCCAGTGGCTGAGTTCAGTTGGAATTCCACTCCATTTCCTCCCGATTATCTGGGCTCAGGTCGCTGTAGCAGCAGGTTTAGCCATGCATGAAGCTCCTCCTGGGGGCTTCCTACGTCCTCCAGCAGGTTCTGGGTCTGCCCTGAGCTCTCCTCCCAGTTGGAAGTGCCTGAAACACCTCAAGGACAGCACCCAAACCACCTCAGCTGGCTTCTTTCAACACAGAGGAGCAGCATCTCTGAGAATCCTTCCCGTCTGTGTGTTAATTATTTATTCATTGATGAAGTTTGAGTGTTTATTGTGTCAGCTGTCAGTTGTCAGTCCTGCAGGGCAGCAGATGTGTAACTGTATCACAACAGAGTTGATTCAGATGTATTGTTGTGTCTGTAGAGTGTGACAGGAGAGGGCATTGCACACGTGTTGTGTTCTAACCGTCTTCTCTCTCTGTCTCTGTCAGACACTCTGTACTGTGAGGAGCTGAATGAGAAAATCAGGCTGCTGTACCGCCTGCACATCCCACCAGGTGATTCATTCTGTTCACGCCGCCAGAGTCCTGACAGCTATAAGCAGACTGTGTAATTAACTTCACCGTGTTTGTGTCTGCAGCTCTGACAGAGAGCGAAGATGACCCGTCCCTGATGAAGAGCCCCCTGCTGTCCTCAAACAGACCCCTCTACGTCAATCTGCCCTCAGGTCGGCAGAAAACACGCATGTGTCATCAGCTGCTGATTCATTAGCTCAACATATGATATGAACTTGAATGTGACTCTCTGTGCTGCTGCTGTTCCAGATGTTCAAGATGAAGGGAAAGATTATCAGGAGCAGCTGAAGCAGATGTTGCAGGATCTGGCCAAAGAGAAGGAGAAGGACGTGGAGAAGCCTCTGCCACTCATGAACCAGGTACTGGCTATAGAAGAGCCTATATATTTTTCCTCGCATAGTATATTAGAATTTGAATCTTTCTGACGTGTGCGCCTCCCAGTGGTCGTATCAAGAAAAGAAAAACATCAAGAAGGCCGGCATGAATGTGATCTCTCTTACTTCAGTGGAGGACGATTGACTGAGACAGTCACTCTCCTCACTGTCTAATTCCACCGGGCACGGCTGCGACATAGCCGCCGTTCCTGAACGCAGCCTTTCTAGACGATTCCTCAGAAGACTCTCCACTCTGCTTCACAGAGAATAAGCAGCTAGTCTGTTTTTCAACATAAGCCATGGGCACACAGGAAACAATTTGACTGACTGACTGTGGTAGAAGCACAGACAATCAAGGAGCAAAAAAGTCTCTTTCACAGTGGTGTGCATTTCTCTGCATGTTCACTGCTGCAGCCTTTGTCTCAGCATTCAGTTCAGACTGGTGTCGTGTCATGTTACTGCGATGACCTTCCTGGCTGCTATCTGAAAGAGATCAGGGTGTTTATGAAGACATGAGACTGACTTTAGACTGACTTTTTCAGGGGAACAGTCATCAGTCGATCTTCTCATCAGTGTTGGTTTCCTGTAGAAATCAGTCATGTGATGCAGCACACATATAACCCCCCTCCATCTCTTCCTCCACAGCGTGAGTTCATCCAGTTCTGCAAAACCCTCTACAGCATGTTCCACGGTGACCCAGAGGAGAACGACCTCTTCCAGGCCATCGCCACGGTAACCAGCCTCGTGCTACAGATAGGCGAGGCCGGCCACCGCGTGCACAGCTCGGGGTCACAGGTCGCCGGAGGCCAAGAGGAGGCGAAGGGAGCGGCCCCCGCTCAAGAGGACGACAAGTGGACGGTCAGCTACGCTCAGATCCTGGCCTCGCTGCTGACCGAACAGGCGCTGGTGAACTTCTTCGAGAAGCCGATGGACCTGTCTGCGAAGATCGCAGGAGGCCAAGGAGAAGCAGTATCACCAGCGGGCGGGTTTGCTCACACTGCAGCAAAGGACCAGATGACTGAAATGTGAAGAGTGGACCGCGAGCCGTGACACAAGCAGAAACATCTTATGAAGAACACCACACCATAAGTATCGACTGACACAATGTGACCGAACGCAGCAGAAGCTTAAGAGCCTTAAAGTTATCTGTGATGCTTCTATCATTAGTGTGACTGTAGGCAGGACTCAACACAGAGCCTGGGACTCCCTGACCTGTGACCACAACAGAGGAGAGGAGTTTTTTTTTCTTCTTGTTCCCAAATATTTTGAGCCAAAAAGACTTTTCAGTCTCCAGATCTGAGCAGCAGACCAGTGTGATGGTGGATCTGTTGATTCTGTGCTGCCGGCCCACAAACATTCAAATTACTGCCTTCACCTGAAGACGCCTGCAGTCAAACTGTTCCCTCCACTTTATAACAAGCCGCTTTAAGTTGTGACTAATCACTTTATTAAAGGTTAATGAGTCATTCACTAATTCTTTATTGATCAGTTATAAGCATTACTTTGGTTAACTTTCGGGTCGCCAGGTCGTGAAACATTTCCAATGAGTCACTGATAATCATGCGTTACTTTATATGAAGCCAGCAGTCAAAGTTGGTGAGTAGCCCGTTGGGTGACTTGGCTAAACTTGTGAATGAGTTGATTATTATTTATTATTTACAACCATCCGACCAGTCTTTAATTGTAAATGTTGCTGATTGCTAATAAATCTGAGAAACTCACTTTTCCAGAAGGTGGGAGTTCAAAAGTGTGCAGCTCGAGGAGGATTACCAGAGAGATGTACACAACCTGGCAACCCAATGTGTTGCTATCAATGACCTCTGACTGATCTGTGAAGCACTAGTGAATGATGAAGCACTAATGAAGCCATTAATTATAAGCCACTGTATAAAACTCTTTCTAAAGGCTGCTTGATTAAGAAGTTGTGCCATTAATCTACGGTGCAGCATTAAGGACAAATCCAGCATGCATTCCTTTTTTTTTTAAATTGATTTTATAACTCCGGTTTCTTTTAATATCAAATGTTTTCACCCGCACGCACCTCGAAAAAAGAAATCTATTTTTAAAAACTTTTTCAAATGACTGGAAAGTAATCTACAGTGATTTGAAACGGTTACAGGAAGCAGGAAAGAAACGCTGGAGACGTCCTTTGAAATAAAAGACATCGCACAAAAACCTCCTCTCGTCTCCTCTGGCTTCTCTTCAAGTTAGCATCGTTTATTTTTCAAGTCAGATCTCCGACTCCTGGACACATTTCATCATGGCGGTGCAGTGGTTAGCACGAAGGTTCCTGGTTTGAACCCTGGCTGGAGCTTTTCCGTGTGGAGTTATCCATGGCATGGGTTCTCTCCAGGTACAGGAGTGTTTCCTCCCACAGTACAACTGAGAGAGTGTATCCTGTCAGGTGTATAGGTTGATTGGTGACTCTAAATGAAATCTGCAGTGAATGCTTGTTTGTCTCTATGTGCCCTGTGATGAACTGGCGACTTGTCCAGGGATGCACCCCACCTCTCGCTCTAAGTCAGGCTCCAGCCCCACCATGACCCTGATGAGGATAATGAATGAATATTAATTTTGGCTACAGTCACTCACAACAGGAAGGTTCCCGGTTTGGGCCTTTCAGTGTGGAGTTTGCATGTTCTCTCTTTGTCTGTGTGGATTCTCTCCAGGTACTCCGACTTCCTTCTACAGTCCAAAGATTCAGGTTTATAGCTTCATCTGTGTGAATGTGGGTGTGAATGGTTGTCTCTTACTGTCTCAGTGTCAGCTGGGATCAGTTAAAGATGATGGATGGATGGATATATTGAAATGAAAAGAAAGAGGCAGAGTGCTGCAGGAGCTTAGTGTGCTTTATTAGCTACTGATTAAAAGGTAGAGGTCGAGCCTGAGTCCTAAGTAATCGGGAGAAACAAATCACACATTCTACTAGTGGCCAGCCTTCAGTTTAAAGGAGGGAAGACTGAGGCTTGTGTCATACAACTCTTCAGGAGTGGTTTCATCGTGGAGGAGGTAGATGGTAACTGACTCCTTATATGTTTCTTTATCTCTCCATAGACTTGCCATTAGAGGCAGATCATTGGAACTGTCTGAGCCCATTGTTTTCACGAGGAAATACTGGACACGTCTGTTTTCATATATATTAAATATTTTTGAAATTTACAATAGAATAGGCCAGGACATATGTTAGTGAGTCTTACTTTTCAGTTTCAACAATCTAAAATACTCATTCATAGTATGTATACTCAACGTCATGATGCCTACGTCACATCCACGGGCAACAGGGGCAGCAGCGTATGAATGATAACAGACTTTACCGACGACACTTACAATTAACACGGTTCACACACAGTGACAGACCTACAACAAACTCAAAGCTACACATTGCACTAAGCCACGGTTGTGATCGCAGCACAGGCAGACCAATCAGCGTCGCCCTGTGGATGCGTCGCGCCCACTCTGGAGGGATGATGGGCGGGCTTTAAACTGCTTCCACGTAGTTGGCTGGCAGCATGCCGGTCTTGCCGGTGCGCTGCACGGTACCGTACATCCAGCCTTCGTCGATGGCCTGCACGTTGACGATGACGTCGCCGTCCTTGAAGGACACCTCGTCGTTGTCGGCGGCGGCGTAGTCATACATGGCACGCACGGTTTTCTGCAGAGTCAAGAAACGATGAGTCAGTGTGAGAGAGAGTTCAAGTGATCAGTGTCTGCAGAAGTATGGAAGCCTACAGCTGCCACACCAGAAAACAAAAAGTTATTAAGTGATGATTTATTATTATAACGAGAAAAGTTTGAATGTTGTGATTACATGAAACTCTTGTTTGAATAAGGAAAGGTGTGCTGAGTAATACAAATACAAATGAAATGTTTCACATTATAACATGATCGTTCATATTAGAAGGAACGGTGGATCAATGATATAACAAACACTACCCTACACAACCCTATAACCCAAATTTAAATAATATGTATGGACTTATATGCGAGAAAACAACGTGACAGTTCATGCTCACAACGCGATGACTAATATTCTAACGTAGGAAATACTGCTAATACCCGCAGTCTGGATTCTAACGCTTCTGCTGTTTTTACTGGATTTTTACAAACCCATTAGTGGAAGGAAACAGAGCTCTGGGACACAATGTGTGCAAAAATCACGATTGCTCTATGTTATTTGGTTACAATTCTACCTGCATTTAAAAACAAATATAGAAATGAGATCGCCGGCGCTCCCTCCTTTTTGTTTCCTCCATTCAGGCCATAAAATAATGAAATACCAAAGTATGTTCAGATTTTAACTCGTGGCATGAGTTGGTCAGCAGTATGTGTGATGTCACAGGGTCCTGTAGTACACCAGGGGTTTTGCAGGTGCTCTTATGTGTGTAAAAGTGAGTGTGTGTTACTAACCCCGGTGGTTGAAGGGTGTGAGGGGATGGAGGAGACTGTGGTCTGCTGAGTGGCCACTGATGATGATCTCTGCTGCAGCTCCACAGTCTTAGCATGCTGGTAACCTCCTATCAGACATTAAACCACAGAATTACATGAAGAACAAGCATCTGTGAGCTGTGGTGTTGCCACATGATACAGTACACTGTAGCTGTTGAGTCATTACCAAAGCTGCTGCCGTTGAGTGCTATGTGGTGGTAAGTGTCCTGGGACACCTCAGACTTCTCGTCAGCCAAGCCGCTCAAAGCGCTGGTGGAGCGGGAGTGCTCCTTGCTGCGACGCTGAGCTTGCACTATCAAACGCGTGTCAGAGGGCAGATGATCAAATATCACATAATAAATCATCCATATGATCTTATGATATAGAAATTCTAGAGTTTTAAAATACACGTATAAATTTCCTTTAATTTGGTTACATCTACATTATTGTGCATTATCAAACATATATTGAATATATATATATGTGTTCATAGGGCGGCTGTAGGGGAGGTAAGTGATGGTTCCATCCCCGGCTCCTCCAGTGTGTGATTGTGATTAGCTCCCTTCTGATGCCAACACTGTCACTGTATGAATGTGTGTATGAACGTGTGATGCACCTTGAGTGGTCAGAAGACTAGAAAGGCTTTATAAGTACAGTTCATCTACATGATGGTCAGAAAAGCATTCTGAGCATTCTACTCCAGAAAAAATCTAATACCTAATATAAATAATCCTTTATGAGCATGCTGTCTGACGACCACCTGAGGATGATGACCTAAATCCAAACCCAGCTGAAATGTAAGTTTCTGGTCTCACCTGACATCATGTGCAGACTCCTGGACTGGATGTTGTCCTCAGCAGGGTCGTAGTCAAACACGGATCCGGGGTTTGTGCGCCACACACGCAGATCTGAAGGCACAGAGTCAAGAACAGGATGAGGTGAGATATATCTAACTATATCTCACAGGAAAAAAAGCCTGCCCCAGTTTGTGGTGCTCGTGAGCAATGACCGATAGATAAATCTTCAATGATCTCTGAAATAAACACAAAGGGTCCTTGAACAAGTCTTGCAGCTGTTTTAAAAGTGTTTCAAGGATCCTTACAGACTCCTCCATCAAACCAAAGTGTAGCAGTCACACAATCATTTATTGTGAAATATTTTCACAGATGGTTAGAACGACCTTCAAAGGAAATCTTGTTATTTCTGAAGAATAAATGTATTCACTTTGCTTTTGTCAAGAAAAAACCCTACACAAACCAACAATGTGAAGTATTTCATAAACTTCTTTAAGAATGTTGTTTATGAAGCCTTCACTGTGGAGACGTGGACATTTTCTTTGCACTTCAAATTCCTTGAAGCTGAATCATGATGTAGAATTTTAACTTCTATGTCCATCTTTATTTGCATCTGTAATGAGAGTGTGTGTGCGCGTCATGACTGTACCAGTGGTGGTCTCCTGGTCGTGCTCGATGGCGCGTCTCCTCTCCATCTCCACCACGCGCCTCTGGATGCCACGGTAGCTGATGTCGCTGAAGTCCTGGGTGTTCCTCTTCACGCGCTCCGTCACCAGGTCAGAGGTGGTGGGAGTGAAGCTGCCCTTGCTCTTCTCAAAGTCCTCGTGATATCTCACCTGGAACGTAAGCACAAGTTCCACACGTAAAGACCACCTCTGAACGATTTGGTAGCAGCCTATTTCCAAAACTTCAGACATTATTTCTATCAGTTTAACTCAAGCACTTTATTTGGAGGTAAAACAGAAAGTGAGCAAATTGGTAATAATTTTTCTTTGCAGGAGCGATGTCATCGTGTTTCCAGATCTCAGCTATCATAATGTTAACATATTACTAATAGGAACTAACAGAATTGTTGACATTGAGTACGTTATGTAGAAATATACATGCCTCTATGTAAATAATCCTCTTTATTGTGTGTTTCTGGGAGATTTAAACTTGAAGCACATTCTGCTGATGTTCCATATTTTTCCCTTTGTCAACAGAAATGTCACTAAAATATGAATTGATTCTACTAACAGGCATTGTCTGAGTAAAGCTCCACTGTGGTCCAGAAAAGAGCAAATAAGCTGCCATAATTACTCACTGGAGTACCAAATGTGTATGAAAATAGTCCTTGATAACTGTAATTCCACCTGGTTGAGTAACTTTTTAAAAAACTAAGCTGAATTTCAGCTGAAATTACTGAGCTCTTACTAAGAGAGATCTACTGACAGCTTAGGGACATTATAAACTACCACATCGTCGGTCTTTTTATGGGAGGAATCAAGAACACCACCCGCCCCAATCCCTTAAGTGGAGAAGACGTGGCAAAGGTCAGTATGGATTAAACAGTATCTTACTCCGGAAATGATGCGCTGGGTCTCCCTGACGCGCCTCATCTCAGGTGTGTCCAGAACGAAGGCGGCCTTGCCCTGGACCTGCTTACGGAAACTGTCAGAGTACAGCACCTGGTGGTCGGGGCAGTGAGGGGAGCAGAGGACAAGCAGTGAGCGTCTCAAGATGTCTCAAACTTGAAGCCATCATACGTTAGCAATCCACAGCACAAAGAGTGTGGCAAAGAGGCTGCACGGTAAGATACACACACAGCTGCTGACAGGACGAGCTGGGGGACATTACTGGGATTTCAGACAGATGAATTAGCAGGGAGATTTTTTTTTTTTTTTTTTTGGATTAAGAGGCTGAAGTATTAAATCAAACAAGATTACGTCCCAATCTTCAGTTGGAGGACGGCGGCGAGACAGGATGAAGTGGAGTAGTTTGAACAAGAGGAGAGCTTAGCAGTGATCATGTGCAGACAGAAGAGAGCACAGTGGCAAGAATTAATACAACTAATTAGAGCTGGGAGACAAATCAGTTAGAAAGGGGTTAACGTGGAACATTTCTTCAGTAGAACGTTCTTGGTGCTTCTGAAGGTACCGAGCTAATGTTTTCTTGGTTCCGTTTGACCCGCTCCATCTCTGGAGTGTACACCACGGGAGTTCCCTTGGCTGAACTGTCTTTATACAACACCTACAGGACAGAAGCACAGTGCCCCGGGGGGACAGTCAGACACACTGAACCATACACTGACCACACACACACCTATAGGACTGCATTCATAGACCTCACACTCTTAGAAGATACAGAAAAGCAGTTTGAATGTAATTTTCCCGAGATGGTTTCATCTCGGAGGAGAAATTTGTTGCTCTTTGGAATATATTTAAGCAGTGTCTAAGAAATTGGTCCTATAGAGTGACTCATCCTGGTAGCCAGGATCTCTGTTGTAGGAACAAACATGTGGGAACAAACACACTCCTCACGCTCCAGCGGGAGATTTAGCTTGTCATTTGCTGCAAAGTGAAAAACTTAGTAGCACGCAGTGGCTATATGTCAGCTGGGCTGCAGGTTAGAATACTGGGAGAGGGGCAGTGAAGGGAATGATGGGAGGGGAGAGAAAGGAGCTTCGGGTGGGTTTGATGGTCGGAAGATTAAAGATGATTTGAAGGAGTAAAAAAGGAGAAAAGAGAAAAAAAAAAGAAATGCATGGATGACAAATTAAGATGGTGGCAGCGCTGGAGCTCTGCAAGTCTGTGCCTTGGATGAGGATGGATGAGCAGGAGGTGATGGGAGCATGAGATGGTGACAGGAGGGAGGGGGGGGGGCATTATTGATGGGCACTACTGTCCACTCTCAAAAGTTAGGAGCACACAGGGTTCGGTTTTTTTGGTTCCACTACCGAGCTGATGTGCTTCTGGGTTTGTTTGACCCGCTTCACCTCAGGGAGGTCCGGTATAGCTGTGCCTCGACCAAGAGAGTCCTTGTATTTTATCTACCCAACAGACAGTTTGGGTTTCATGCAAAGAAAGTAAAGAGCAGGTCAGTCAGAGATAATCGCAGAAAGAGAGAGAGAGAGAGACACAGCACAGCACCAAAACTCACAGCAGACATGAGGAACTAAACACACACTTTCTTTTTGTCCTATGAAATGAAGAAGCAGGTCATGTTAGAGACACGGTGGGGTTAACACGACCCCACGAGGCTCACTGGGGTTATATCCGCGAGTTGGGCTTGATGCGACAAACATCGAAACAAGTGATGAAGGCTCAGGAGGGTTGTTATGACGACGTGATTGAGGGAATATGGAGACTGAGGGGGAGGCGGATGGATGTACAGCGCAGGAGGTTACAGGGTCACTCTGTGGAGTACCGTGCTGATATTGAGCTGATTGCGTTTAACTCTCTCCATCTCTGGGGTCTCTGATACTGACGTGCCTTGTCCCACGCCTGCTTTGTACTGAAGCTTCGAATGAGACAGCACAAGAAAAAAGTCAAATACGGTGATAACACACTCGAAGAAGGATTAGATTTAATTTAGGAGGGAAGAAAATAAGAAATCAAAATAAAATCCAGGGAGATACAGACTCATTTAGGAGGAAAATTATTTCTTTTGTGGGGATGTGAATTCAAAATCAAGTCATCTGCCAATAAAGGAGTGATTTATGAGACTCAGTTAGGATGGAGAAGGAAACTAAAACATGGAAGGTAAAGTTTTCTAGACTTGGAGACAAGCAGGAGAGGTCAGGGGGCGTTTTGAGGAAGGATTGTAAGGGGGTAAGATCAGGGTCACTGCAGTCCTTTTCCTCTACCGAGCTGATATTCTTCTGGGTTTCTCTGACCCGCTTCACCTCTGGGAGGTCTGGGATGGCTGTGCCTTGACCCACAGAGTCCTTGTACTGTATCTGCCCATTGCACAAGTTACACAGGTCCAGAGTAAGACAGGGACAAAGACTAGCACAGTATGTACAGTAGACACAGACATGTCCATCCATTCACAACAATGTACACTGTGGAACAACTGACGACAACAACAACAACAACAACAACAACTAACGACAACAACAGATTTTTATGAATTATCATGGAAAAAAATCCTACAGAAGCCTCAAAGTCCAAATCATTGATGATGATGTGTGAACAATTGATTTTATAGTGGAAACAAAAAACACTACACTGCATTGCCAAAAATATGTGGACACCTAAAGAGTGTTGAACATTGCAAAAGCATCAGAATAAGAATAAGCTTGCTACTGTAACAGCCTCTCCTCAGTAAGGTCCAGCACTGATGTTTGGTGATCATGTTGGTTCACGGTCACCGTTCCAGTTCATCCCAAAAGTGTTGGTTGGGGTTTATGAAGGGGTTCTGTGCACACCGGTCAAGTTCTTCCACACCAGGCTGGAAAAATCATTTCTTTATGGGCCTTGTCAGTGGTGTCCACATACTTTTGGCCATTTAGTGCATTGTGAAAAAGGTATCCAAATCTGTGTGTTTCCACAAGTTAACAAGAAACACTTTGATAGCTCTGTAGGATCCTAAAATAAAGTAAAAAGTAAAAAGATAAGCGTGAAAAAAAAATGCTGTAAAAAGTTGGATTGGAAGTGATCGTTGGAGGAGATGACATGTCAGGACAGGTCTGGTTATATTCTACACTAGATAAGGAGAGAATGTGGAGGGAAGGGCTGCTGGAGGAGGAGATGAAGGAAGGCAGGGTCACTCTGTGGAGTACCGTGCTGATATTGAGCTGATTGCGTTTAACTCTCTCCATCTCTGGGGTCTCTGATACTGACGTGCCTTGTCCCACGCCTGCTTTGTACTGAAGCTTCGAATGAGACAGCACAAGAAAAATGTCAAATACGGTGATAACACACTCGAAGAAGGATTAGATTTAATTTAGGAGGGAAGAAAATAAGAAATCAAAATAAAATCCAGGGAGATACAGACTCATTTAGGAGGAAAATTATTTCTTTTGTGGGGATGTGAATTCAAAATCAAGTCATCTGCCAATAAAGGAGTGATTTATGAGACTCAGTTAGGATGGAGGAGGAAACTAAAACATGGAAGGTAAAGTTTTCTAGACTTGGAGACAAGCAGGAGAGGTCAGGGGGCGTTTTGAGGAATGATTGTAAGGGGGTAAGATCGGGGTCACTGCAGTCCTTTTCCTCTACCGAGCTGATATTCTTCTGGGTTTCTCTGACCCGCTTCACCTCTGGGAGGTCTGGGATGGCTGTGCCTTGACCCACAGAGTCCTTGTACTGTATCTGCCCATTGCACAAGTTACACAGGTCCAGAGTAAGACAGGGACAAAGACTAGCACAGTATGTACAGTAGACACAGACATGTCCATCCATTCACAACAATGTACACTGTGGAACAACTGACGACGACAACAACAACAACAACAACAACAACAACAACAACAACAACAACTGACAACAACAACAAGCTGTTACTGGCACTGATTTTCACATAGTAGTCAGGTACGTTGGCGATAAGTGAGGTTCTGCTTTAAATGGATGAAACTTCATTTAGTTTATTACTTCAGAGATTAGATTTTATGAATTATCATGAAGAAAAATCCTAGAATTAGTTCAAACCTCTGTAAAAAGTTGGATTGGAAGTGATCATTGGAGGAGATGACATGTCAGGACAGATCTGGTTATGTCTACACTAGATAAGGAGAGAGTATGATGGAGGCTGAAGGAGGAGATGAAGGAGGGCAGGGTCACTCTGTGGAGTACCGTGCTGATGTTCCGCTGGTTGCATTTAACTCTCTTCATCTCTGGGGTCTCGGGCACAGCTGTTCCTGCTCCTAAATCCTCTTTGTACTGAATCTTTACACAGACGAGGAATCAAAGCAGCGAGCAGTGAGCGCTTGGATAATGAAGACTAGCTGCTGAATTTCAAATTCCAAACTACACCTGATCTATGCGTCACACCTTGTGAGCAACATCGGACACACACCGACAAACAAATATGAATGAAACAAACATATAAATCAACATTTAAAAAGGAACACAGAGTATCTAACAACACACAAGCTCTGCACTACCAAATACTGTATAAATGTTACACTATAAAACAGATTATCATGGGTTAGTGGCGTGAATTAAAATGCTGCATATTTCACATGGTTATAAAATATCTGTTTGATCCAGAGAAATAAAGGGCTGCATATCAGGGGTTGTGTTAAAGAGAGTTAAAAAAAAGTCAAAGTGTAAAATATATATATATATAAAAAAAGAAAAGAAAAAAAAGAAATGTTAAATGTTAAAAATACGTATGTCATGGAGTAGATACCAAGCTGAAATTCTTTGTATTCTCTTTAACACGAAGCATTTCAGGAGTGTCCTTTACAGTAGACACTTTGCCCTTTATGTTTTTAAGGTCAACCTGGTATAGATGCTACAGAGAGAGAAACAAAAGTGCAGTTAAAATGTTTCATCATGACGAAAACACAGAGCCAGAGGAGAAACTACACTTTCGTTGCTGCTCAGCTTGAAAGCGATCGCCACTTATATATCACATATGCCCGAGACTATAGATAGTTACTAAAGATAATACTTTACAGCAGACATAGAGACATACAGCGAGCCAGCAGACACTGGAAGAAACACAGACTTCATACTTTAGGTGCTCCATAAGCATAATTTAGATCGTTTGCATATTATACTTACAGTGCTGAAGTTCTTCTGGTTCTCACGGACTCTTTGCATCTCAGGAGTGTCCAGGACTGGCACATAGTGAGACATGGTCTTCTCAGCCTCCTCCTTGTATTTTTTCTGTTGGACAAAAAAACAGCAGCAGTTTGGGTGAAAATAGACTAGATTGTTTTGAAATGTCTCTGTCCACCTCCAGTGAACCTTTCTGAGGATTGACTTGGGTAATCTACCTGGCTGACGATGTTCCTCATCTGCTGAGCATGGATGATGTCTGGGGTGTCGATGACAGTTGTGTAGCTGGCCCTGTCCATCTCAGCGGTCTGCTTGTACTTAGTCTGAGGAGCAGAAAGAACAGATTCAGCACAGATTCTGGCCTTAACACATATAGAACTATGGCCAGAAGACAGAAATATATCAGAAACGCAGCGAGAGAAAACCATGTGACTCAGACCTGACTGAGGATATCAGTAGCGTTCCTGGCTCTCATGAAGTCTGGGGTGTCTGTAGCCAAAGCCAACATTCCCTTGCCCTTGATCTCATGCTCCAGTGCCTTCTTGTACTCTCTCTGTCAGTGTTACAGGTGATGAAATGTTACATAAAAACACACAGTGATGATAGGCAGATTACTATCATATTGGGGAAGGGCTGCAAAACCAAAACACCTACAAACAAAGAATGTTAGAATGTTTAAAAAAAGGATGAATGTGATAACTGACAGCAGATTTCATGTGAAGATCAACTCAAAACTGAAAACAACAGCAGTAATTAAAGACAATGTGTTAAAATACAATTAGTCCTTGTGTGTTATAGAAATGTTTTCTATTAATTTTCTAATATTAAAATTCATTTATCAAACCAATAACTGTAAAGTACAGTACAGTACAAGTCATGACTTCTCATACACAGCATTTCTCTTGTTCCTGCTGTGTTGCAGCTGAGCTGTGGCTATAACCAAATGAACTATAAACTAAAATCAAAGCACAAAATCTAATAATAATATATGTATCAAATATCAAAAATATAAAAATATCCAACATGCTTTAAGGAAATTTGTAGTCATATAAGAGGAAATTATAAGGTGGAGGTGAAGGTCAAGTCATATACATCAGAGAAAAGGGAAGATGCTGGAAGATTAGTGATGTCACGAAGCGGGGACGAGGGTCGAACACAGCAGGTGCCGTTTTAGTGTGATGTGGAAGCACAGTTAAAGGGGAAGTGGACTCAGCCGATGATGCACCGTGAGCGGGATTATTGTGGGAAGGCACTTTGGGTCGAGAGGGTGATACTGTTTCCATCACCTCTCAGTCAGAGGTCGTACCTCGCACAGGATTTGAGTGGCATTCCTTGCTCTCAAAAGCTCCGGAGTTTCCTCCAGTGCAGTTAGCCCTTTACCCTTCACCCCCTCTTCTAGATCCTTCCTGTACTCTTTCTACAGGATGGAAGAAGAACAGAGAGACTGCAGACAGGGGTGTACAGGCAGGCAAGGCCAAAGCGTACAGACAGACAGTACGGTGAGCTCAAAGTCACCAAAACTCCCCAAAGAAAAAAAAAGGAAATTCAGAGATTTTTTATATCCTAAAACTATGAAGATTGTTCACAGAGAGAGCGGAGACATTGGTGACTTTGGCAAGAATCCTGATAAAAGAGAACCAAATTTTATCAGATAGAGTGTGGAAACAACGACAACGACGACAACAACTAAAGACAGCATTTCACTTTAGAAACATAGCTGCATCATTCAAATGATCACATGCATGCATGCAAACGTCTTATCAGAAAGTCAAACATGTCAAATACAGTCATACAGATATAAATGAAAACAACTACGCTACTAAAAGTCACGCAGGGATAGAGAGAAAGGACGTGTTGATGAATGCTGCATTGTTAATAGTTTATGGCTGTGTAGCAGTGTTGTAGTACTTGAAAAATCTTTTTCAAGGCCTCTGTCTCGTCCCGAAATCTACCACCAATCTGTTGTCGTCTTGGTCTCAGACAAAGAGGACTCTGGATTTGAGTTCAAGACCACAACTGCCAGGATGTCACTCAATTGCCTTCTGTTTCTATTTTCTATATGTCTCTATTTGCATTCTATTTGTTAACTGTCTGGGAGGAGACATCAGCCAATTCCTATGGAATAAAATTTGGTTTCATAAACTGCAAACAGTTTATCTGCAACAAAAGAACACACAGCAGTTTGTAAATGCTTCAAGGCAACGCTTAATGAGGTGACTTAATGTAGCAACAACCCTTTACCCGAAGAACTGTCATGAATATTAGATACCTAAGTAGGCTGTATACTGTCTGGTCTTGGTCTTAACTCAGTCTTATTCCCTCTAAGTCTTGGCCCTAGCTTAGTCTCACAATACCCTGGTCTTGGTCTTGATTTAGACTCTGCCTCTCAAAGTCTTGGTCTGGTCTTGGTCTCGATACACTCTGGTCTTAGTCAAAACTTGGTCTCAGTTTATTTGGTCTTGGCTACAACACTGCTGTGTAGTGGATCATGCACACTGTCTAGAGTTGAACTGCATGTGTGGACCTACAGGAAGTCAAGAGAGGAAGGAAACACTGGTTAAAAAAGGAAAAGGGTGGTGAAAAGAAAAGGACTGTGGTTGTGATGTAGTCTTAGTATGATTATAAAGCATGGGTGAGGTAAAAAAAAAAGGGAGAAGTTGTCGGGAATAAATGATCCTTTCGTTACCTCACTGGCTATTTTGGTGGCGTGTCTGACATGTAACATGGCAGGGGTAACCTCCAAGCCTGAGAGGTTCTTGCCCCTCATGTTATCCTCATAGTCCTTCTTATAGTCTTTCTATTCGCCGCAGAGATAAGACAGGGGAGGACAGACAGAGCTCAGATAACCACATGCAAGCAGTGCTGCTTCAAAATGCAGGTACAACATCCTCTTTGCAGCATAATCACATTTCAGTATCTGTCTTTGAGTGTGACTATTTGTTCATGTATAAGTGCTTATAAAGCTATAATCCAGGCTGCATTCAAATGTCCACAGACTGTCAGTCCTGCATCACGAGTAAGATTAAGCAGTCTGATTTAAATGTAGACTTGATTAACGAGCAGAAACCCACAATGCGTTGAGTTTAGTTTCATCCTAACACATTTTACACTGCCTTCTCCAGGCTGCACAGCTAGATAAGAGTTCAAAATGGTGAAGGATAAACTGTGATCTGAATAGAAACTAATGAACTAATCATAAGATTGTGTCTAATGAGCACCAATATGCAGTCTTGTTTAATGAACTGGCATGAAAGGCACTGTAAAAGGTTTTTTTTTTTTACAAAATTCTGAAACATTCTCAAAGTTTCATATAAAAAATATCTGAGTATTCAACAAGCTGAAGCATATCAATATATAACAAGGCATTATATATAATACATGTTAATATATAGCAGGCGCTGAAACCGTATTGTGATATAAAGTGCATTTCCATTTGAAACACAGAGCTGACAGACAGTTTTTTACCTGGCTCTGCATGTGCTGAGCCTCCTTTGCAGTCACGTATGTGGGGGTCTCAAAGTCCAGCATGGCCTTGCCCTTCTCCTTCTCATACTTCTCCTTGTATTTCACCTGGAACAGCCCACACAAATGTAAAGCTTCCAACAGGCAGAGTGGAAAAATATAACACAGGTACATTATATATATTATATACCGGTTTTATATACGGGAAAATCTTATATTACATATTATTATCTTATTATTATTTTGTGTTATTCATTACAACAATGCTCAATGGTAGAAAATAAACATATACTTGATCTTCCCTGTGATGGATTACACAACTAAGGCATGTCTCAGTAGTTAGGTAATTGATACGCAGCATATGTGAGTATGAATAGGAAAAGGTAGAAATACAGTACAAAATCTAAAAGACTAAGCCATGAACTGCAACATCTAAAGAGCGGTAGAGCAGCCGCCCCATGTGCGAAGGCTCAGTTCTTGCTGCGGTGGCCCAGGGTTCAAATCCAACTTGTGGCTCTTTCCTGCATGTCATTCTCTCTCATCTCCCATCTCTCTCCCCACATTCCTGTCACTCTTTAAGCTGTCTGTCAAATAAAGCTCAAAAAGGCCAAAACATATCTTTAAAAAAACAAACTGTGACTATGTTAATGCTTTTCTTACCTTGAGGCTCGAATACTTTAGTGCTTTCTTGTCTGGTCTTTCTAAAAAAACGAAACTCTAGGCCGACTTGTCCAGAACTCTGCAGCCCAAGTACTTACAAAGACAGAAAGTCTTTGCATTGGTTGCCAATTACTTTTAGAATTGATTTCAAGATTCTCTTATTAGTTTTTAAATCGCTGCACGGCCTGGCACCAACCTATCTTTGAGATATGGTACTCAGGCATGTACCGCGGCCATCGTCCACACCGGAGCCCAGGTGACCTGAACAACTGTACGATCCTGTCTAGGATAAATACTCAGACTGCCCACCAGTCAGTCAGAACTAAAGAAGCTTCTTGGATGGACCAAGAAGTCCAGTTGCCTCAGACTCAACCTCTTGAAGAACCATTTTCATTTACCATTCAAAGGTTTTGTCACCAACTTTTTTTGTGAACAAAATAATGCAACGACATCCTCTAAGTGCAGGGAACGAAGATCACACACACATATGTTTGACAAGAAAGACAGCAGTGTGTAGTGGAGTGTTTGTTGACCCCCTCAGAGTCTGCACCACTTACGTTGCTCTGAAGGTCAGAGGCCTCCTTGTGATGAAGCTGCTCTGGTGTGTCAGGAATCATATGGTAGTGACCCTTACTCTCCTCAAATTTCTTCTTGTAGCAGTACTATGAGGGAATTCCCAGTCAAGTAACAACAGCTCAGTACAGCAAGCGAGAAAACGAGCGTCTGTCTGGAGTTTACTCCCAGCCAGTATTTGGTGACAGAAGCAAAAATAGTAAGATTATAACTGTGAGAACAGCTCTTAGCAATGTCCAACTATGACATGCCATCAAAACAAGAAGTGAAAATCAAAGATGGAAGTGAAAAATGATCCAGAGTCGGTGCAGAAGGAGGGAGTTTTGTGTTAAGTGGTCATTAATAAAAGAGTTTTCTGTGCAAGCTGCGGAAAGACGTGAATCAAACTAAGAGTGGAGGAGGAGGAGAGGTTATGGAAGGCGATATTACGGGAAGGTCAAAAGGGTGAAAGCTAAGAAGGGTAAGGGTCACTACCAGATGTAGGAGCTTAGTGTATAAATCCATGAGATGGTCAATGATGTGCAGCGGGTTGATTGTTACTGCGGTATGTGAGGGTGATGGAGGTGCT
Organism: Collichthys lucidus; assembly: GCA_004119915.2. Classification (NCBI taxonomy): domain Eukaryota; kingdom Metazoa; phylum Chordata; class Actinopteri; family Sciaenidae; genus Collichthys; species Collichthys lucidus. Next base: position 34,380,429 of record CM014079.1, on the reverse strand, counting down.
GAGGTCAGACACGTCTCACTGCACTGGAAGTGGACGGACTGCCAGCAGCTTCCAGGGTTAAAGGTTGATGAGGCCTTACCTGGCTGGACAGTCTGCTGGTGCTCAGGCTGTGCTGCATGGACAGAGACTCAGCCATGTCGGTCACCGGCTTGTGGATCTTCTTCAGGTCACCCTTGTACTTCACCTGTGGGTGGAGTAAGCAGACACACTCGTAATCACATGCTCATTTGCTTAGATTATGAATGAGCTTTTATGACTTAAATGAGTCTTGCTGTTATGTAAGTACCTACCTCACTAGCCAGCGCGTTGGCATCCTTCAAAGTCTTGTAAATCTTGCTCTCCTTCAGGTCATATTGTGGTCTCTTTCCTTTCACCTCCTTGTCAAACTTCTCCTTGTACTTCAACTATTGGGGAGGGATACATGAGAGAGTCAGTGTGAGTGGTGCCTGCTGGTGAGAGAAAAGCCAGTGGAAGATCTACAGACTCCATCCAACTGGAAATATTAAAAAAACGACATAATGCTTTTTCTAATAGTGTATAAAAAGGGACAAGTAGCTCACATTCCTGATAGTTTGTGTAAATACACTGTGTACCGTATGCTCCATCCCTTGTTATACAAGAACAGCAACTGTACGACTGTGCATGTCTTCTACAAGTGTTTCCTTACATGCATTCATTCATTAGAGGTCTGTATGAGTGTGTTCACACCTGTAGTTTGGTTCCAGATTTGAGAAGAAAATCTCAAATTTTGTATTTTAGTCTCAGATTTTAAACCAAACTCATTTAGTCTCATCACAAACAACTCCGTGTGTAATGTATGTACTACACATCATCAGAGCTGTTTGGACCTGCAGGGTCAAATTTAAAGACAGTTTATCCCGGCAGCACCCGCAGCTACTGTAACAAACTGCATTAATGAAACACACAGGATTCTTCTCAATCAGACCAAACGGGTCAGCTGTGGAGACGCTGCTCAGACACAGTTCAGTCAGGCCTGCATCCATCTGCAGCTGTTTTTCAGCTGAGGAGGGTTCCAGTTTACACTTGACATTAGAATGCATCTCAAATGAGTCTCAGTTTGTGACTCCTGTTCGATTTCATCTGTTGGAAACGGCTGCTAAACTGTATTTAATTCATTACCTTGTGTTGTTAAAGTTAAAGTTGACCCTATTCTTTATGTATTTTAGGTGCATTTGCTATTAACCTGATCATCTAAGATGCATTTTAGTGCCACATGTGAACAGAGCCTAATACAGCATTATGTGATCCGCATGAACACAACATGGACTCCATATATAATAAAGCATATATGGAAAATGTGGTTGAGTTTTAGAGAGTCTGGACTGTTCTGTCAATCTGTAGATGAGTCAGCTTTAGAGAGGAGGTGAGACGATGCGATATCTATAAACAGTATCTTAAAGAAAACATTTGTAAATCCAGCATTAATGATAGATTCTGCACTGCTAACGCATTTGAAGACACAGCGCTTAGGCGTTCTGCTCAGCTGACTGCTGGATATACACATGTTTTGAGACAAGACACAGGAGAAAAGTTGGGAAATGTTTGACAAAATAGAAAAACAAAGATTCAATATAGCTGCAAGCAGCAATGACGGGCCCATGCAGATCAGGCGATCATGTAATGTAATAAAAGTAATCATTAGCATACATGTACAACACTGTACAACACTGTACAGCCCTGTACTGCACTGTACGACACTGCAACACTGTACAACACTGTACTGCACTGTATAACACTATACTGCACTGTCCAACACTGTACTACACTGTACTGCACTGTGCAACACTGTACTGTACTGCACTGCACTGTACTACACTGTACTACACTGTACTGCACTGTACTGCACTGTGCAACACTGTACTACACTGTACTACACTGTACTACATTGTGCATTATGCAAGGAATCCAACGATACCTTGGTTTTGAAAATCGGGCTAACAGTTCAAAAGTTACATGCACAAATGTACCTAAAACTTTGACCCGTTGGTGGCGCTATACTGTGTTTACTGCCAACATGTAACTTGGTGACATTACACATACGACTGTCCTCAATCAATGTGCCAAATGTCACAACTTTTTACCATACGGGTCTATGGGCTGTTTTGCTAATTATAGCGCCCCCTAGAGACGTAATGACACCAGATTTGTTTCCTGCACTTGGGACACAGCCTCGAAGCATGCCATACAATTTGGTTTTGTTTCGCCAAAGCGTTCCTGAGATATGGGCTGACATCGAAATCGGCGCCTTCGCCACTGATTTCGATTGGCTGTAGCTCGCAAACAAAATCGAAATTGAAGAATCCGTCTAATGACTTTTGTGCGTATTGGTCTGAATATACTCTGTGCCGAATTTCGTGAGAATCCGTCAAATTTGCGGCCACTGAACAGTTAGTTTCACTTTTGACATAATCCAAGATGGCGCAAAACCTATCAGGGCATATTATGACGTCATAGGGTGCATTGAACTCGCTATGATCCAAAGAATCCAACGATACATTGGTTTTGAAAATCGGGCTAACGGTTCAAAAGTTATATGCACAAATGTATCTAAAACTTTGACCCGTTGGTGGCGCTATACTGTGTTTACTGCCAACATGTAACTTGGTGACATTACACATACGACTGTCCTCAATCAATGTGCCAAATTTCACAACTTTTTACCATACTGTCCTATGGGCTGTTTTGCTAATTATAGCGCCCCCTAGAGACGAAATGACACCATATTTGTTTCCTGCACTTAGGACACAGCCTTGAAGCATGCCATGCAATTTGGTTTTGTTTCGCCAAAGTGTTCCTGAGATATGAGCTCACATCGAAATCGCCGCCTTTGCCATTGATTTCGATTGGCTGTAGCATGCAAACAAAGTTGAAATTGAAAAATCCGTCAAATAACTTTTGTGCGTATTGGTCTGAATATACTCTGTGCCGATTTTCGTGAGAATCCGTCAAAATTTGTGACCTCTGAAAATTTAGTTTCACTTTTGACATAATCCAATATGGCAGCCACAATCTTACGCAGACGTGAACATTTTGCATACGACCTGAATTGTGACCTTCCAGAGTATTAGTAGACATGAAAATTTAATGCCATATCCAAACGCATCAAGACAAACAAGCAAAAATGTAATTTTGTTAATTACAGCGCCACCTAGTGGACAAATACCACCAAATTTTATTGGCACACTTTGGGGCGGGTCTCGATGCATGTGACCAAATTTGGTCTTCGGAAGTCAAAGCGTTGCCGAGATATGAGCAAACGCCCTGTTTGGCGGCGTTGCCGCCAACAGCGATTGGCTAACATGAAAAGTTGGCATCAGCTGTCAATGGGGCCACCCACTGTATCTGTGGATATGACAATTTCATTTCAAATACAAACACTTCAGGAGATATGAGCAAAAACAATGTTTTGCTAATTATAGCGCCCCCTAGAGACGTTATGACACCATATTTGTTTCGTGCACTTGGGACACAGCCCCGAAGCATGCCATGCAATTTGGTTTTGTTTCGCCAAAGCGTTCCTGAGATATGAGCTCACATCGAAATCGGCGCCTTCGCCGCTGATTTCGATTGGCTGTAGCACACAAACAACGTCGAAATTGAAAAATCTGACTAATAACTTTTGTGCGTATTGGCCTGAATATACTCTGTGCCGATTTTCGTGAGAATCCGGCAAAATTTGCGACCTCTGAAACTTTTTTTTCACTTTTGACATTTTCCAATATGGCGGAAAATCTATCATGGCGCATTATGACGTCATAGGGTGCATTGAACTCCCTATGATCCAAGGATTCCAACGGTACCTTGTTTTTGAAAATCGGGCTCACGGTTCATGAGTTACATGCACAAATGTACTTTGAACTTTGACCCGTTGGTGGCGCTATACTGTGTTTACTGCCAACATGTAACTTGGTGACATTACACATACGACTGTCCTTAACCAATGTGCCAAATTTCACAACTTTTTACCATACGGTTCAATGGGCTGCCATAGACTCCAATGGCAGAAGAAAGAAGAATAATAATAATAATAATAATAATAAGAAAACGTAGAAAAACAATAGGTCCCTGCAGCTATCGCTGCATGGGCCCTAATTAACGTTGTCTCCAGTGCAAGAAATGCAGCAAGCGACACTTGTCTACGCATAGCAACAAGCCACAGCTTACAGAGCAGAATGCGCACACAATGCTGAAGTTAAAATGATAATCGGATCATTATAAGAAGGGTCAATGAACCCCACAGTAAAATCAATAAATCAGCTCATCAGTCAGTCAATAGATGGATACGAAGGGGACAGAAAGACATAGACGGACACAGAGTGACAGCCCTTCAGTTTCAGGGTGTGAACCTCCTTACATCACTAGTCACGGCACTCATTTTCTTAATGTGGCGCATCTGGGGGGTATCATAGGAAGCAGCTCCATGGAGGGAGGGCTTGGCCTCCACCTACAAAGCGCAGTGAGATGAATGGATGAGAACACACACACAGACTTGGACATTATGGAAGGAGAGAGGAGAGGAAAGAGGTGAGGAATGAGGAAAGAACAGAGGGATGGAGGAAGAGGAGTAGTGTAGGAGGACAGCTTTAAGGATGGAGGTGGGACATGTACAATGATATGAGCAGTTAAACATGTATACAGACTTTCATTGAGTCACAGTGAGAATAGGACATGGATTACAATGCAGGGTGGCGGAGGAAGCGCTATGGAAAAGCTGCTAGTTGTGTCGTTAGGCCTACAGGACTGCTGCTAAGCATCTACTACAGCGACACTAGTCTGCAAATATTAGCTTATGGAAGCTGATCTGACAACCACAGACATCTGAACTTTGCTGGTGTAGTCCGGCTTCCAGTAACTGATTCCAGACTTGTATTTAAAATACGATAACTGTAGGGAACCAGTGGGATTACTGCATGACTGGCCCGGGGCTTCCAGAGACAGATGGTTGATTTGATTTGTTGTACCTCGCTGGTCAGCTTGGACACCTCAGTGGCCAAAGTAATGTCTGGGCGGTTGACCAGAGAACCTCCGCGGCTGGCCTCCTCGCGGGCCTTGTCACGGTAGCCGATCTAAAAAAGAGAGGAGAGCAAGCAAGAATCAGCGGACCGTGTACAAACTGCTCAGGTGGTCTTTTTGTTTGCTTTTAGAAATTTGCTTCATTTACACCAAGTTTTGTTCAAACAGAAACACAGATATAGAAACGTAGATATAGATACAGGTAAGGAATAAAAAAGCTGGCCCGGTTGGTCTACCTTTTATAAGATCAATTAGTGTCAGTCATTTATAGCTAGAACACATAATTAGACATGTTCAGCTTCTTAAAGAGTTCAGGTACATGACGCCATCACAGAAGTACAGCTGGGAACAAAATGTGGGCAGTGAAAATCCAGCTTGTTTTGCATGTTTCTCTAAGTTCCATGCATGTGCTGTCTACTTACCCCACTGATCAGTTTGGCAGCCTGGGTTGCCTTCTTGATGTCAGGACGGTCGGCTACAGAGGTGTAGTGGAGGTTGGCTTTGGCGTCCTTCTTGTAGGAAATCTGTGGAGCAGACAAAATACAGTATGGTGGACACAAACGACAAACGTCTATCCTAACGTGGAAATGAAAATCAATACAACTCACGCTGCTCTGACTCTTGGCCACGGCCATAGCATGCTGAACATCAGGTGGAACCATCATGTGGTTATACACTGACTTCCCCTTTTCCTTCTCAAACTTCTCTTTGTACACGTTCTGCAAAGAGAGGAAAGAATGAAGGCCAGGCGCACAAAAATGCTGCAGGATTATGAGATGGATGAGCTCGTTTCATTGAAGAAATGTGAGGCGGTCGTACCCTGCTGACAAGCTTGTTGACCTCCTTGCTGTGAGCAGTATCACGGGTCACAGGCAGGGTTGTGAATGAGCCGGACTGCATGTCCTTCTTACTGGCCTCCTTGTATCTGGTCTGAATTCAAGTCAAGAATTTAAAACATGTAACAACTACCTGTAAAAAATTCAACAAACGGCGGACTTTCCTTCAATGATAATTACCTCTGATGCCAGAGTGCGCACAGCCTTGGCATGGAGGATTTGAGGAGTGTCCTGCACAGGCAGGTAGTGGCCCTTTTCCTTTTCATACTTCTCTTTGTACTTCACCTGGAGGGGAAACAATTTTTTCAATTGAATTCTGAGGTGGTCCTATCGTTTGAAATGTCTAAACATCCTTTAGTAATTTAGTTGCGGCACAGAGATGACATGGAAAAACTTACAATGCTGGCCATTTCATTATTCTTCATAGCCAGGAGGGTGAGCTTGTCATCAACCACAGGTATCACGCAACCCTTCATACTCTCTTTGTCGTACTTGTACTCGACCTGTGGGTGAAACAGAGTCAGAGCAGCACTGTTGGATGTTGTCGAAAATGAAAAATGGAAATCACAAATGTACAGTAGAGAAGAAGCAACTCACATCGCTCTGCTGCATACTGTTTTTGGCAGCGTTGAGCAAGTCAGGTCTATCTGAAGTCCAGATATACTTGGCCTTTGTGGCTTCATATTTCTTCTTGTAGTCAAGCTAAAAAAATGTGGGGGAAATGAGAACATCAAGTTAAAAATCAATCGATAATGAACAGAGATTGATATTTCCTTTTACATTAGTGAAGACACTTACGTTGGTGATGTTCCTGTAGGCCTCCTTGGCAGCACGGATCTCATGAGCCTCGGGGTCCATGTTGATCTGGGCCTTGCCCTTCTCATACACTTCTCTGTATTTCAGCTGTAAGATGAATAAAAACACCACACATAAAGATGAATGTCACATTTTGACTTCCTGTGCCTTGGTAAAAAAAAGAAGTGTCACTCTGAGTGGGACTCACATTGCTGGTGATCTCCTTGACTTTCTTCATGTGCTGCTGGTGTGGAGTGTCATAGGGCAGGGTGTATGCCTTAGCTTTGGTCTTGTTGTACTCCATCTTGTAGATGATCTGAGGAATAATCACCATCACATAGTTAGCATTTCAAAACATAAAAAAAAAACGTTTTGATGCAATATCAAACCCACCGAACAAAATCAAAATCAAAACACTTACATCGCTGATCTTCTTCTTGCGTTTGTGGGTCTCATACTCAGGAGTGTCCAGAATAGAGGTGAACTTGTCCTTGGCACGTTCATACTGCTGCCTGTACTTCCACTGATGGAGGACAATAACGTGGAAGCAAAAGAAAGTTAGTATCGCTCATCAATTTGTCGCTGTAATTATTTATTTCTGTGTATTTTGACAACTTGTCTTTAATTTACGTAGATAAAGACAAAAAATGTCCAAGAGCTGTCAGTCAAATTCAAACATTTGACGACAAACAATCAATTTCTTTTATGACATAATAAAGCTGAGGTGTCAAAACAACCAGATTCTTTTCATTTTTTCTTCTTGGACAGTTCTTGAACTGTGAGTAACAACAAAGTAATAATTGTATATAGTTAGTGAAGTTTATGTACATGTGTGAGTAAATGCCTTATGAAACATGCAGGACAAACACAGAGTGAGTTATTTTCCAGGTGAGAATAAGGATGAGGACACGTGCTACCACTCAAGGAAGTCTGCAGTGCCCGCGTAGTTCATGACGACCAGGCGGCTCTGCAGGAGCTTCAATGTGTGATTTCTGACTCAGATCTGGTCTGCTGAAACTACAGCACTGCATATAAGAGTTAAGTTTGGCAATCAGCAGGACACAAATGGAAGTGAATTGGTGATGGAGAGATTAGGGCGTGGGTAATGTCAAATCCCTCTAGAGCTGAATGGAGGTGATACATGTGATGAGATGAGATCTTGTCCAGTAACAGCAGGAAGGATGAGAGTGAGGTGGACTTTCATTAACGCCTGTGAGTCTTAAACCAACACAGGACTAATTTTCTGCTTGTTGTGGACAAAGATCAGCATTACGATGATTCACCACTCTGTGGCTGTTTACCTTACTGCCCAAAACGGACTGGTAAAGGGCTGTGAGGATGTCAGGGCGTCGTAGCTCATTGCAGCCACTCTTTAGCAGATCCTTTGCTTTGGATTTATACCTTGCCTGTTCACACACAAAATGACATACACACACAGCATGCCATAGTTGAGGACACGTTAAAAACAGCAGTAACACTGGGAGGACTGGAGAAAGTACTCCGGAGTACTCCAAGTGTGACGGAGGAGCCGTTTGTCCTCATCTGTGCCTCTGGAGCGACAGAAATCATGTTTGGTTTTACACATTTTCATGATCTAATCATTAGTGATTATACTGTCTCTCTGATGGCACAGATGAAGAAGAGTCCCGCTCGCTCAAGACAGCGTTCAGCTGCTGTTTGAGCGTAAAAGAAAGAGAGAGAACGAGCAAGTAGAGAGATTTATCGTGTTGGAAAGGCCATGCGTCGACCACCACCGGCAGGCCTGTTGTTCATGCACCGGTGTCAGGGGTCTGTTGGACCGGACTGGAGGTTGCAGTGAAGGAAGCAGGCTGGATCATACAACACGACCAGGACGTTTACCTGGCTCATCTTATTGTTCTCCCTGGCCAGCTGGTATCTAGGATCGTCTGTAGTAATGGTGAACTTATTCTTGGTCTTCTCATAATTAGCTCTGTAGGCCCTCTGCTCAGAATGTCAGAAGGTGGGTTAAAGACAAGTCCAGAAAACATTGCGCACAGTGTCTCGTGTGACGAGAATTTTTCAGGGGACAAAGGAAGGTTAGAACAAGTTGATATCAAGACATTTTAAACAGCTGCCATTACAGGTACACAGAGAAAGATCTTAAAGATTATAATACTTTTACCTCCAACCTGAGAGTCCCATAGAGATGCACAGAGACAAAGAAATGTGATTACCAATTCGAGTGTCTATCTCGCAAATACTAACTATAATAATCTTTTCAAATATTTTGAGTGACTGTGTTGGGTTAAAGAATGAAGGACTCACATCGTTGATGAGATTAGAGGCGTTCTTGGCGGCCTCGAAGAATGGCGTGTCGGAGGTATACTTGAAGTTGCCTCTGTTCTTCTCGGATGAGACTTTGTACAGTCTCTGTTAGCAAGAAATGGAAGTTATTAGGAACAGGCAGAAAAATATCACATGAACTACAATAAAAAGCAGACTTGTCACGTGAGTTAATGATAAGCAGTATATTTACCTCACTGTACAGTGCCTTGTTGGTCTCAGCCAGCACCAGCTCAGGTGTGTCCCAGACATAGCAGCCAATTCCCTTCAACCAATCCAGGTCCTCCTTGTACTTGATCTAAAGATGGACAAAAAAAGGAGATTTTTTTTTGGTTGAAATGTTACATAATATGTCATACTACATGCCCTTTAGCCTTGTTTTAGACTGTAAGCCAAGAGTACTCACGCTGCTGACGTTATCATTGGCAATCTTGCTGAAGAAGAACTCAGGACGGTCGGGGATGGACTTCCATGTACCCAGAGAGTTAATGTACTTCTCCCTGTATTTAACCTGAGGTGGAAAAGAAGAATAATCAGAAAGTGATATATATATATAAATAAATTCAGAAAAAATTGTCAACCGGATGATTTCAATTGCTGACCTCGCTGATGTCATCAGTGACTCTGCGGTGGTAGGTGATGTCCAGAGCATCCTTGACTGTGCGGTAGTGGCCCTTGGCGAGCTCGAAGGTCTCTTTGTAACGCAGCTGAGGACATGATCAACAAAATGTGTCAGATGTTCATCACACACAAATACAAAGAGTACGTGTTTATAGTGTCTTTTTCCATCAGTCATTTATATTCAAATGCAAATGCTGCAGTACAATGCATTGTAGTGTTTATGAAACAGTATTTAGACTATCTTGGGTGACATTAAATCTCCATCAGCTGATGAAATTGCTTTTTTTAGACAGATGGAGGTTAGGCTGTCCTAACCTGCTTCATGGCACTCATATAAACATTATCGTTATCGTTAATAGTGTTACAAATGAGCATACTCACATCACTGGACTGGATGTAGGATTTCTTGGCACGGATCAGGAGAGGTGTATCACCGATGGCTGTGTACCTGTGCTTCATCTTCTCATACTGTTCTTTGTATTTGTTCTGAGGGAGGAAATAATTTGTGTGACACATTGTAAATATCAAAAATCATTGAGTAAAAACTGATAAACAACAAGAATAAAGAAGACTTACGTCACTGTAGACCACTTTCATTTTTTTGGCATGGGTCAGGTCTGGAGTTTGACTTTCTGGAGTGTAATGAGGTCTCTCCTTAGCAGCCAAGTCGATGTACTTGTACTGTGGAGAAACAGATGATCATTAGATACCAGGGAAAGAAAATAAATCTGTTAAACAACACCTTCAGTGAGTGATGGCACATGTGAACTTGCTTTGTTAGTCAGCTGCTGGGCCCATTTGGCTCTCTGGATGTCCACAGCGTCCACAGTGGTGGAGACCTTAGACATCTCCTGCTTGCTCTGGGCTTTGTAGATGAGCTGAAAGTAGATGAGCAGAAGAAGAAGAAGTTAGAAACTTCATCAAATCTGTCACAATGTTTCTCTTTTTTTGTGTAATGTGACAAAGTGTGCGACTCACGTGGCTCATGTGGGTCTTAAGCTCGGTCACGCGCTTATACTCTGGGGTGTCCAGGACCACGGAGAACTTGGCAAGGTTCTTTTTAGCCTCCACTGGGTAGGTCACCTGTGAAAGTGAGAAACAGGTCACAAAAAATGAAGCCAAGTGATGCCACTGCAGGAGGTTGATTGCAAACTAAAAATGAATGACAATGATTTAAGGTGAAGACATACCCTTTGTTTGGTGATGTTGCGGACGGTGACCATCTCTGGGGTGTCGTACAAGAAGCAGCCGAGGCCTCTCAGCCAAACCAGATCCTCTTTGTATTTGAGCTAAAGACACAAAATACTCTCAGCAAACACTTTCAACAAAAATCTATTCATTTTCACGAAAGTCTGCATGAAACTGTTTTCACCATACCTCGCTGGTGATTTCATTGACGTGGCGGCAGTGCATCAGCTCAGGGGTAATGGGCATAGAGATCAGCTGGCCTCTGTTGTTGTAGTATTTCTCTTTGTAGCACAACTAATATGAGAAGGGGACAAAAAGGTGCCATCAACAAGCTGCACCAATACAAACATGGAATATAAATGACATCAATTGTGTGATGGCCCCGTACATCGCTGAGGTGTTTCTGGTTCATCTTGACTTGCTTGATATCAGGGGTGTCGTAGGTTGTGTGGATCTTGTCCTTTTGCTTGTGGTAGTCCTGACGATACAGACGCTGGGGAAGGGAAGAGTGTAACGTAAGAATCTCCATCATCACAAATGTGTCTGATGTCAACAACAGGAGCGGCGTGCTATCTTACATCGTTGATGATCTTGTTGGAATGCCTTGAGTTGACGAAGTTGACGCCCTCTGGATGAAGACTGTAGGCCTTAGCCTTCGTCATCTCGTAGGCCTCCTTGTACTTCACCTACAAGAATAAAAGCAATGGCAAAAATGCATTAATAAAACATTTTAATGGCTGTCAAAGGAGTGGCATAATTGGATGATGAGATGGGATGACAGTATTTACGCTGCTGGTGATGACGCTGTTCATCTTAGCCTGCTTGATGAGCGGGGTATCGTGGGGCAGGGAGTAACCAGTGGGCATGAGATTCTTGTTGGCCTCCTTGTACCAGTTCTGAAAGAGGTCAAGACAACTTGGTGAGACTGGATGCATTTCAGCTTTATTTTTTTTTTATTTACCTAAAGAAGATGCTCTCTGTTCTAAACAAGTACTCTGAATATGAAGTCACTTTATCTTACATCGCTCTGGATGTAGTTAGCCAGGCGTGCCCTTTCTGTCTCGATGGTGACAGCAGGGGCGGTGTTCGTGCCCTTGATGTTGGCGTTGTAGTCGTAGCGGTAGTGCAGCTGGAAAAGGAGAAGAGTAAGACAAGATGCAATGTTTGAGCAGTTTTTTGTTAGGTAATGAAATATAGATAGTTGTGAGTCAACATTGTACAGAGTACACTTACATCACTCAGGTTTTGAGAGTTCTGAATGCACGTCGTGTACACTGGAGTATCTGTCACCACAGAATAATCCTTGAAAGCCTCAATACCTTTGGCCCTGTACTTGGCCTGGAGATAAAAAACAAAAGAACATGACCATCAGCAAGGTAACAATGGCTGGAGACAGCCAAATAACTGAAGAGGATGTGATATAGAGGGGATCATTTGAATGAATATATTAAGTGTACTCACCTCACTCTGAAGATTACCAGCATGCTTGACACGGAGGATTTCTGGTGTGTCCCAAGCATAGCAGCCGATACCCTTCAGCCAGTTCAGATCATCCTTGTAGAAGATCTGTGAAGAGCGCAAGACGAAACACACAAATTGAGTGACGTTATCAGCATATGGATTCAGAAAGTATGGACACATGAGCTTGAATTTTTCATGCATTTATAGATATAGAAATTCTGAAGTCTTCTGATAACTGATGAAAAGTTACTCACGTCACTGAGCTGCTCGTTGACTTTGCGGGCCTGGGTGTACACCTGCATGTCAGGGAGGCATATCCACTGGTGCAGGTACTTGCGGTAGTGGATGCCGCTGACGGTGGCCTGGGTGTTGCGGGCAGACAGGATCTCCAGCATGTCTGCTGGGATATGGTTCTTGGCCTTGGTCTTCTCGTAGTTCTCCCTGTACAGACGCTGCAAAGATGGACAACAGATTGTTTTGCTTTCAGTTCTGGTGATATGAAATGCATACACAACTGTCTAATTATACAGCACAGCTCCTGTATTTCTCTTTAAAAGAAATGCAGACATGTGGACGATGAAATGACTCAATGAGGTCAACTTACATCCAGGACCAGCTTTCCAGCCTTGACGCAGCGAGCAGTGGCGGGATCGTCCTCAAGAGACTTGGGCAGACTGTAGAGGGATTTGAACTTCTCATAATCCTCCTTGTACTTCACCTAAAGGGGCAAGAAGATACACTGTCATACATATTGTCTCGTAAAGGTCAGTGTAAAGAAAAGTACATGAAATAAAGTACACGAAATAAAGTACATGAAATAAAATGAACAGAACTCACATTACTGAGGATGACTTTCTGGTTCTTAGCATGCTGCAAGGCATGGGAGTCATGTGGGATCTGGTAGCTCTTGGCTTTGATTTTGTCCCAAGCCTCAGTGTAGTTTTTCTGTTGACAGAAAAGCCAGAACATTATCAACATGTAGTTTACAAATCTGATATCTTGGATCTTGTCACACGTTGAAAAAAAGATATGTTAATCTTTACTTACGTTGCTGAAGTATTCTTTGAAGTTGTGGCATCGGGCGTAGTCGTGGGTATCCAGGACGGTGGTGTACATGTGCTTCTCCTTATGATAAGCCTCCTTATAGTTGAGCTGTTGATGACAATTGTTTGATTAATACACTCAGTTTAGCATTTTAAACTCAAACGCTATATGTTTTTAAAAAAAAGAGATCACTCACATCACTGGCCCATGTGTGACCCAGGACAGCAGTCACATAAACTGGTGTGTCTGTCACAATGGAGTAGTTGTTGAATTCTTTCTTGGCTTCGTCTCTGTATTTCAGCTGTAAGGGAAGATATTACATGGGTGAGTTATCACAAATCCTCAAACTAAAGAGGATAGTTCATCTTCAATAAGCTATATGAATAATATTTCTAAAGGTTTTCTGTCATCTTCCATTTTGTTACTTACATCACTCTGCAGCTCATAGGACTTCTTGGCACGAACGATCTCTGGTGTGTCCCAGACGTAGCAACCAATACCCTTCATCCAGTTCAGGTCATCCCTGTAGAACACCTATTAAAACACAGCAAAAAGCACAAAATCATACATTCAGTAATGGAGAGCTGCATTTCTGTATTATCTTCTGCTGTGCTTGCTGTTGATGTGACGTCATGTACAAGCGGCAGATGCCCACTGAAGACTGAGGACCTACATCACTGAGAATCTCGTTGGTCTTGCGGGCACGAATGGCATCCTCCTGTTCAGGGTGGCAAGTCCACTGGTGCAGGTAGGTGCGGTAGAGGACGTCGCTCAGCATGTCCTGGCACTTCTTGGCCACCTTGTTAGTAATAATGTCGGGTGGGAGGTGGATCTTGGTCTTGCTTTGATGGTAGTCCTTCTGGTAGAGCCTCTGTGAAGACATGCATGCCATGGAAAGTCATTGGCAGGATCATTAACAATGTGAAACAAGGTTTATGTGGACAAAGACAAATATATTGTGGTGTATGTGGTACCTGTTTATTAATTAATAAAAGTTTATGAATTTGAAATTTGCAAACTTCATCATCAGTCATTTCCTTACCAGTCCCTTTTTCTTCTCCTGGTCTCCACAGCGCACCACCTCAGGGAAGTCCACCAGGGTTCCTGCCATGTAGTGACCCTTTGCCTTCTCATGGGAATCCTTATACTTTACCTAGAAGATAATAATAAAAGTCTTAATTTTGTTTTATAGACTGTGAAAAGAAAATGACGACAATAAAACAGTGCGAGACACTCACGTCACTAGCGATCTCCCTGCCCTTCTTGCCACTGAGAAGTGGGATGTACTCATGGTTCAGCTGGTAGCTGGTAGCCTTTGTTGCATCCCAGTCCGATTTGTAGAGTTTCTGAAATCACACAAAAGCAGGCTGAAAGTTTATGAAAGGGCAGGGCAATATGTTATATACAATCATCAAAAATATCGTGAATTAAAGAAGAAATTAAATATTCTACATTACCTCACTGATGTTCTTAGACACCTCCCTGCTATGGGCCAGTTGAGGAGTGTCCTCTGAACCAATGTAATGACCCTTTTCGGCGTTGAATGTCTCTTTGTACTTCAGCTATAAAATTAAAACAGAATTCAGAATTTTAGATTGATTATCGTTCATTAATATGTCTCTTGACATGTAGCAGTAAATGTTTAATTTGTACGTACATCACTGAGGTTGGCAGCATTAACCTTCGCCAAGACAATCTCAGGGCGGTCCACAATCAGGGTGAATTGTCCGAAACATTCTTTGGCATTCTTCTTGTAGAGTCTCTGCAAGTAAAATTACAACATTCAGGTGAGACACAATGTAGTGACACAACATAAAAATGGGCAAGATGTGCTAAAAAAATGAAAAGACTGAATGCAGTACGGTAAACATACCTCGTTGAGAATCTCCTGGGCCTTCCTGACCTTCACGTGGTGAACAGAGTCAGCTGCCTGCCAGCCACAGCCACGAATCCATTCCAGATCAGCCCTATACACATTCTGAACACAGAAACCAAGATGATATATTAGAAAGTTCAAAGAGAGGCTGATGTATGTATGACAAATAAGTCATTGTTTGGTGTGATAGGCACTCACATCACTTTGAAGATCATAAACTTTGCGGGCCTGGATGACGTCGTTCTGGTCTGGCAGAGAAATCCACTGGTGCAGGCGGGTCCTGTAGAGGACATCATTAACTTGCTTCTGGCATTTCTTAGCCAGTTCAAAGGCCAGCATGTCCACTGGAAGGTTGAACTTGGTCTTGGCCTTGTTGAAGTCCTTCTTGTACAGGGCATCACTGGCAATCCTGGCTGAGTTCAGAGCCAGCATCATCAGAGGGTCGTCCTGGACACAGCGAGCACCGATGTGGTGCCCGACCTGCTTACGGTATGCCTCGAGGTAATGATGCTACAGGGCAGATGGAAATTATTATCTGTCATTATCTGTTATCTGTCTATCATGCTGTCAAGCTCTCAACTTAAATAAATGTGGGTTTTTTTTGTTTTTTTTTTATGGAAACTTATCTTACTACTTACTTGACTCTGGACTTTACTTGTCTGGATGCACTGCTTGATTGGTACAGCATCTCCAGGCATGAAGTAGCCTGTGGCTTTAACAGTATCCCAAGCCTTGGTATACAATTTCTGAAAGAGATAAAAATAGTTATATAGATAAAATTTGCAAAGGAGAAAGTATTGTTATATCATACTATGAGGAGTTGTCTTACCGGATGAATGTTCTTTGCCACCTCTCTGGCTGTGGCAAGAATAGGAGTGTCCACCAGTGAGTACTTGGTCTTTTCCTCGTGCCAGGCTTCACGATATTTGGCCTGTGCAGAGTGAGAAATCAAAATTTAGTAATAAAGAAAAACCTCAAATCTGCTTTTGTCAGGTGACTTAGCTGAAGAGAGGACTCAAAACATATCCAAACAGCATCTGCGAGTTGTCCTCACCTCATTGAGGACATCAGCAGCATTCTTGGCACCGACCATGTCAACTCTGTCAATTGGAACAGTGTATTTCTGTTCATCCAACTTGACACGGTAGCCTCTCTGTAAAATAGGAAAAAAAAGATGTAGAATGAGAACAATTCAGCAAATGTACCAAAGATACACAAGTACTTTATGACTTAAAGAAATTCTAAAGACATGTTAAAACATTTTACAAATGTATAGAAATCAAATTGTAGTCAGACTTACTTCAGCCAGGATCTTCTGTGCATGCTTCACCTTCATAACATCCACACACTCATGTGGCACCCATCCACATCCACGCAGCCACTCCATATCAGCTTTATACACAGCCTGAGGAGATAAAGACATATTTATTTTTGCGTATGCAGACAATAATCACAAAGGTCCAAGAAATATTGAATCATTGTCACATCAGTGTATTTGAATAAACCTACATCGCTCTGCAGATCGTAGGCCTTTCTGGCCTGGACAACATCAGTGGAGTCTGGCAGGCAAGTCCACTGGTGCAGATGAGTTCTGTAATTGAAGTCGTTGACTTGGATCTGGCATTTCTTGGCCAGTTCAAGATTCAGCATGTCCACTGGAAGGTTGAACTTGGTCTTGGACTTGTTGAAGTCCTTCTTGTACAGGGCATCACTGGCAATCCTGGCTGAGTTTATAGCCAGCATGATCAGAGGGTCGTCCTGGACACAGCGTGCACCAATGTGGTGCCCAACCTGCTTACGGTATCCTGTCTTGTACTTGTACTAAAGCAGAAGAGAAAAAATGTCCATGAAAAATCAGAAAATACCTCATTTACCAAGCTGTTGTATTTGAACCTTATTCACATTGTTTTCTTACATCGCTGATGATATCTCTAGAAGCTTTAGCCTTCAGCACAGAGATAGCATCCTCCTTGATTTGGTAACCCTTGGCCTTCTGGCTGTCCCATGCCTCTGTGTACAGTTTCTGCACAGAACAAGGAGAATGATTAATGATCAGATATGTTTATTCTTTTAAGTTTTAAGCATTTCAGAACTGGTGCAGTGCGTATATTAATACAGACTCACATTGCTAATGTTGATGGAATTGGCCTTGGACAGTTCAAAAGTGGGGGTGGCAGGTGGCAGGTGAAAGTTGAGCTTGTCCTTGTCCCACACTTCTTTGTATTTCCTCTGTAAGGAAGAAAAAAAACATTATTTTGACATCCACATTTATAAAAACATTTGTACTAAATATTTAGTGCTCATTTTGAATTCATAAAGATAAAGACAGCATTACTCACATCACTTATGTTGTCAGCGTTTTGTTTGGACAAGACAATAGCTGGGAGGTCAGCGACGCTGGTGAACTTCACGGTGCTTGGGTGTTGGCGGTAAAGTCTTTCATTAAGAATAGTCTGGGCATGTTTAACTTTGAGGACATCCACACAGTCCTGAGGTGACCAGCCGCATCCTCTCAGCCACTCCATATCAGCTTTGTATACAGCCTAGGAAACAACCCCAACAATGTTTTTGTCCTTGTATATATATATATATATATATATATATATATATATATATATATATATATATATATATATATATATATATATATATATATATATATATATATATATATATATATAATCAGACTGAAACAACCCTCAGAATGATTTGTACATGTACTTACGTCACTCCGTAAGTCATAGACCTTTCTGGCCTGGACCACATCACTGGAGTCGGGCAGACAGGTCCACTGGTGCAAGCGAGTTCTGTAGTTGAAGTCATTCACTTGCTTCTGGCATTTCTTGGCAAGTTCAATTGTCAGCATGTCTACTGGAAGGTGGTACTTGGTCTTGGTCTTGTTGAATTCCTTCTTATAGATGTTGTCACTGGAGATCTTGGCTACGTGAGCGGCCAACATGATCAGTGGGTCGTCCTTAACACTGAGGGCACCAATGTGATGACCGCACTGATTACGGAAACCAGCCTTGTACTTGTACTGGAAATTTGAGATGGAAATATTTTGGTCAGTTTCATGATATAAACTGCAGTGAAATACAAAAATGACAAAGTGAAGGGTGAGTGGTGTTGACTTACATCACTGATGATGTTTCTGGACGCCTTGGCAGCTAGAACAGAAATAGCATCTTTGGGAAGGAAGTAGCCTTTGTTGATGGTGTTCACAAAGCCTTCACGGTAATATTTCTGGGGAAACAAGAATGAAGCTGTTTGATACAAACTGTGTGCTACAGACAGTACCTATAAAGCAGATGATTTGCTTTATATATAGACAATGTTATCAAAAGTTACACAACTGCATTTAAACTTTAGCAGAATTAACAGTTTAAGAACAATTACTGATATGATAATAATCCAGTGTACTAATGAAGAAGCACTGCATTACCAGACTGGTGTTGAGTTTATTCTGCTTGGCCAGTAGTATCTCTGGGGTATCAGGCATGATGTGAAGGTTGGTCTTATCGTTTTCCCAGGCAGCAAGATATGCTTTCTGCAAACAATAGATTGACACAGTTTAGTAAGAAATGACATTATCTGAGTCATAAAACATTATTAAAACAGATTGACCTCAACAAATGCAACTGCTGAAACATTTTGCAAATAAACAATAAAATATAGTGAAATGACATTCATTAAGGCATGCTATCTCTACCTTGTCCATGATCTGTGCATTGGCCTGAGCAAGGGCATATGGCATGTCATGTGTCTTGGCGGTGAATTTGAACATGCTGGGATGCTGACGGTACTTCCTCTCGCTCAGGATCGCTGCTGCTTTCTTGGCTTTCTCCACATCAACCGAACCAATAGGCACCCATCCTGTTCCCTTGATCCATGTCATATCAGCCTTGTACACAGCCTACATGTCACAAGAGTGAGAAAAGGGGGAGTCACATGGAGTTTGCTTTTTGAAAAATAAAGTCAGGAAACACATTATGAGAAATTACTCACATCACTCTGCAGGTCATAAGCCTTTCTGGCCTGGACAACATCAGTGGAGTCAGGTAGGCAGGTCCAGTTGTGCAGACGAGTTCTGTAATTGAAGTCGTTGACTTGCTTCTGGCATTTCTTGGCTAGTTCAAGATTCAGCATGTCCACTGGAAGGTTGAACTTGGTCTTGGACTTGTTGAAGTCCTTCTTGTACAGGGCATCACTGGCAATCTTGGCTGAGTTCAGAGCCAGCATCATCAGAGGGTCGTCCTGGACACAGCGAGCACCGATGTGGTGGCCGACTTGCTTACGGTATCCTGTCTTGTATTTGTACTAGAGAGAGAAAGAGTAAAGTGATAATTGACAGAATGCCATACAAATAAATCAGAATCTGGGATAAAAGCACTTATTTGTATGTTACATACATCACTGATGATCTCTCTTCCACGTTTGGCAGCAACAACAGCGACAGCATCAGGCTTAAGGTCGTAGCCCTTTCTGAAGAGTTTTTCGACATCTTCCCTGTAATTTTTCTGAAGAAGAAATAAAAAATGTATATATAAATATATTAAAAGTTTTACATTGAACATAACCATGCTTATAACACTATTTACTGACATGGATGTAGAATACTAGCCAAACATACCCTGCTGATGTTGTAAGCATTAACTTTAGAGAGCAAAATCTCGGGCAGGTCAGGGGTTACATGAGTCTTGAGCTTATCAGCCTCCCAAGCAGCAATGTAGTTTTTCTGTGGTGACAGAAAGAGAAGAAAAAACACAAATTATAATCACTGGGAAAAGACTGAACAAATCTAAAAACATGTAAAGGAAAGATATGTTTTTCTTTACCTTGTTGATGATATCAGCATTAGTTTTAGCCAAGACCATGGGCATGGAAGTCATATCAGTTTTAAACTTCAGTGTTTCTGGTTTCTGCCTGTAGAGACGTTCGCTGAGAATCTTAGAGGCGTTCTTGACCTTCATCACATCAATTGAACCAATGGGGACCCATCCTATGCCTATGACCTCATCCATGTCAGCTTTGTATACAGCCTATTGGAAAAAGTAACATCAGAAACAGGTGAGCACAGTGAACATGGAATATGTTTAAAAGTGTTGAATATGTCACTGAAGGACTCACATCACTCTGAAGATTGTAGGCCTTTCTGGCCTGGACAACATCAGTGGAGTCTGGCAGGCAAGTCCACTGGTGCAGATGAGTTCTGTAATTGAAGTCGTTGACTTGCTTCTGGCATTTCTTGGCCAGTTCAAGATTCAGCATGTCCACTGGAAGGTTGAACTTGGTCTTGGACTTGTTGAAGTCCTTCTTGTACAGGGCATCACTGGCAATCCTGGCTGAGTTTATAGCCAGCATCATCAGAGGGTCGTCCTGGACGCAGCGTGCACCAATGTGGTGGCCGACTTGCTTACGGTATCCTGTCTTGTATTTGTACTGATGACATTAGCAGAAAATGTTTTATGTTACAACTAGAACATCTTTCAGATTATGTCTCATACCTGTGCTTTAATCTTTAAAAAAATGAGTCACTCACATCACTGACGATTTCCCTGGAGGCCTTAGCAGCCTTGACAGAGACTGAATCTGGAGGGAGGAAATAGCCTTTCCTGATGTCGGCCTCAAAACCTTGTCTGTAGAGTTTCTGAAAAGTAAGAAATATGAATATGAATACTTCTGTTAACTGTTTTAACAAATAGAAAACAAAAATCTGGAAAGCATCAGGCTGATAATATTTTCGAGTAGGATTTTGCTAAAAAGATCACATTTGTAGAATCATATCTGGCTGCTAACTCGTCAGAGTAATCTGAACAAGGCTTAAGGCAACATCGTGTAACGTTTCTATGATACAATGACTAATTTGAAAATTAGTAATTTCAATGCTACACTGACTTGTAATCAGATCAGTGATGTTGTTGATGTAATTTTGTGCTCTGGGTATGATCACACACAAAAGACAACTGTTTATTGGAAGTCACACACCACCAACTATTTCACTAATTTTGATGAAAATGGATCATATTTTATGAGAAAATGTTTTGTGCTTGTGATTTACAGAATTTCCTGATGGACAGTAATGTAAACTGCAGCTTTTAGCTAATGCTTGCTAATGCTAGCTCAGGTTGTTAGCTGGGATGCCCACTGTTTTAGTTTAATGAGCAACCATGTTGACTGGTGATCAGCCAAATGATCAATGTTGAAAAACTGTTTTGAAAGATATTACGTGGCCGTCACACAAGACACTAAAGACAAATCAGGTATGTTCTTAAAACTGTGTCTTTGTCACACAGCGGTGAGGTCAAGCTGGGTTTCTGTCTTGTCTTGTCATTTCCTGTTTTATTTTGAAAGATAACTCTCCTCTCGTTTCACGTCACTACAGGCCCTTCCTCATGTGACGCCGGTCTGATTGTCTTCCCCGCCCTGATTGTTTCCACCTGTTCCCCATTACCCTGTGTATATATTGTCTGCATCTCCCTTTGTCCCGTGCCGAAGTGTTTCGTCTCATGCAGCGTTTACCCAAGCCTTTTTCCTTAGCCCACAGCCACAGCCTTTTGCTCTAGTGATCTTTTGTGTCTTCCTCGCAAGAGTGATTTTTTGTTGTAATTTCATAGCCTCAGCCATAGCTTTATAGCTCTAGAGTTATTTTGTTGCCTTCCTCGCAAGAGTGATTTTTTTTGTTGTATTATCTTAGCCTAGCCCTTTATAAACTTAGTTCAGAGTTTTTTCCTCCTCGAAGTGATTTTTTGTTTCTCTTAATTTAGGCCTATTTTTATAGCCCCACTCTTTCAAGGGTTCTTGAAGACCTGAATAAATCTACTCTCAGCCTAACTCTGCATCTGAGTCCTCATTGAGTCCCGGCCTGACAGTCTTCAATGGATAAAAAACAAAGAAAGACGCATTCACAGGGACAGCTACATATCTTTTTGTTTTCAAAGGTTGTTGTAACTAGGACAACCACAGGCTTGGCTGATTTGTCCAGTTAACAGGGTCGCTCATTAACAGAACTGTGACCTCAGAGCACTGGAGACTGCTAGTGTTTGTAACACAGGTGTTTTGTTTCACCGACAAGAGGAGGTTTTCAGGCCCGAAGCATGTGGACAATGTGGCTCAGCAGCCTCTATGAACTGACAGACGTGAAAAAACTGAAATCCTTTTCAGTTTTTTCACGTCTGTCAGTTCATAGAGGCTGCTGAGCCACATTGTCCACATGGCGGAGAAAGCTAAGAAGAGAAAACCTTGTAAGAGGCCACCTGACAAGAGTAAACCTGGGACTGACTTTCAGTCATTGGTGAGAGCTTGGTGAAATAAAAGCTGAAAGACAGGCGCCAAGCTGGGCTGACTGCTGTTGGACTAGTCAGTAACATTAACTGGCTGCTATGTCTGCTGTTGTTGACCTTGACTGATGTTTGGCTGTTAGCAAAGTTGTTGACTCTATTGAGCATAATATAATCATAACAAAAACTGGGGCCTAAATCAATCGTAAAAATACCAATTTACCAAAATAAATACCAAAAGTGCTTAAAAATTAAACTGGTTTCCTAATTCTGTCAAAATCACACACCAGGCGATGCCATTGTTTTATCATGTGCAGTAAGAATTGGACTAACCTTGCTCATGTTGATAGCGTTCTGCTGAGAGAGGACGATCTCTGGAGTGTTAGGTTGGATGTGCAGGTTGACCTTGTCTTTCTCCCACGCCTCGGTATAGAGACGCTGGAACAAACCACAAAAAAATGTTAATTGACAGCTCTGTTAAAAATTAAGGTAACAGCACTTTGAGGATTAATGATGTCATACCTTGTTCATAACCTGAGCATTGGCCTTGGCCAACACAATGGGCATGTCTTCAGTGGTCATTTTGAATTTAAAGGTGCTTGGGTGCTGACGGTACCCCCTTTCACTCAAAGCTTGAGCAGCCATCTTGGCTTTCTCCACATCAACCGAGCCAATGGGGACCCAGCCCAGACCCTGGAGCCACTTCAGGTCAGCTTTGTAGACAGCCTATGAAAGGCAGTAATCCAAAATTCAATTCTTGACATACTGAACACAAAATAAACTAAAAAACAAATTAGCAAGGAAGCTATACTTTCATCACTCTCTACGTCATATTCAGGGAATAAAATATTCTTGAAGTGTTTAGCAAACACATTATGAGAAATTCTCATTACTCACATCACTCTGCAGGTCATAAGCCTTTCTGGCCTGGACGACATCATTGGAGTCTGGCAGGCAAGTCCAGTTGTGCAGACGGGTGATGTAGTTGGCGTGGTTGACCTGAATCTGGTTCTTCTTAGCCAGTTCAAAGGCCAACATGTCCACTGGAAGGTTGAACTTGGTCTTGGACTTGTTGAAGTCCTTCTTGTACAGAGCATCACTGGCAATCCTGGCTGAGTTCAGAGCCAGCATCAGCAGAGGGTCGTCCTGGACGCTGCGAGCACCGATGTGGTGGCCGACCTGCTTACGGTATCCTGTCTTATACTTGTACTGGAAGAAAAATTAAATGATGTGAATGTGTGTTGACAGTTATACAAATATTTGAAGACAAAAGTGAAATAAATAATTTAAAGTGTATAAAAATGAAAAATAGAACTAGAATAAAATAGAAATTATACAATTATACAAATTTACAAACTGACAGTGATATCAGTAGCAGCAAAGTCGGCAAAGTATAGTACATGTAAGAGTCATATAGTACCGTATATCATGTTAAATGAAAATGATTTATTTAATATACTCTTTTGGCGAGTTATAATTAGTTCCCTATAATAAAATGCATATTACATTTGTAATATATTGTCATTTGACACTTTTCACTTTAAAATTTAATACCTGAAACTGAACACTTACGTCACTTGCAATATCCCTGGAGGCCCTGGCGGCAAGGATGGAAACGGCATCACCACGCAGATCATAGCCCTTCTTCTTGGCATCTTCATTTGCCTGTTTGTACTTTTTCTGTAAACAAACACAATCATCCCAGATATGTTCAGTATATAAATTTACCAGTGAACAATCTATAAATAAGAGTTGCTGTAACACCACAACCGTTTCATTGTTCACCTACCAAGCTGTAGTTGACATTGTTTGCTTTGGCTAGAAGAACATCCATAGAGTCAGGCATGATGTGGATCGTCCTCTTTGCAATGTCCCAGGCTTCACTATAGGCTTTCTGTGATCACACACAAATAAAATAAGATTTGATTACATTATGAACTCTACAAGGATGCATTTCTTAAGATAAAATAACTGCATTGATGATGTCATACCTTGTTCATAACCTTAGCGTTGGCCTTGGCCAACACAATGGGCATGTCTTCAGTGGTCATTTTGAATTTAAAGGTGCTTGGGTGCTGACGATACCCCCTTTCACTCAAAGCTTGAGCAGCCATCTTGGCTTTCTCCACATCAACCGAGCCAATGGGGACCCAGCCCAGACCCTGGAGCCACTTCAGGTCAGCTTTGTAGACAGCCTATGAAAGGCAGTATTTCAAAATTCAATTCTTGACATACTGAACACAAAATAAACTAAAAAACAAATTAGCAAGGAAGCTATACTTTCATCGCTCTCTAGGTCATATTCAGGGAAGGGAAGGGGGAGTCGCACTGAGTTGTGAAAAATAAAATATTCTTGAAGTGTTCAGCAAACACATTATGAGAAATTCTCATTACTCACATCACTCTGCAGGTCATAAGCCTTTCTGGCCTGGACGACATCATTGGAGTCTGGCAGGCAAGTCCAGTTGTGCAGACGGGTGATGTAGTTGGCGTGGTTGACCTGAATCTGGTTCTTCTTAGCCAGTTCAAAGGCCAACATGTCCACTGGAAGGTTGAACTTGGTCTTGGACTTGTTGAAGTCCTTCTTGTACAGGGCATCACTGGCAATCCTGGCTGAGTTCAGAGCCAGCATCAGCAGAGGGTCGTCCTGGACGCTGCGAGCACCGATGTGGTGGCCGACCTGCTTACGGTATCCTGTCTTGTACTTGTACTGGAAGAAAAATTAAATGATGTGAATGTGTGTTGACAGTTATACAAATATTTGAAGACAAAAGTGAAATAAATAATTAAAAGTGTATAAAAATGGAAAATAGAACTAGAATAAAATAGAAATTATACAATTATACAAATTACAAACTGACAGTGATATCAGTAGCAGCAAAGTCGGCAAAGTATAGTACATGTAAGAGTCATATAGTACCGTATATCATGTTAAATGAAAATGATTTATTTAATATACTCTTTTGGCGAGTTATAATTAGTTCCCTATAATAAAATGCATATTACATTTGTAATATATTGTCATTTGACACTTTTCACTTTAAAATTTAATACCTGAAACTGAACACTTACGTCACTTGCAATATCCCTGGAGGCCCTGGCGGCAAGGATGGAAACGGCATCACCACGCAGATCACAGCCCTTCTTCTTGGCATCTTCATTTGCCTGTTTGTACTTTTTCTGTAAACAAACACAATCATCCCAGATATGTTCAGTATATAAATTTACCAGTGAACAATCTATAAATAAGAGTTGCTGTAACACCACAACCGTTTCATTGTTCACCTACCAAGCTGTAGTTGACATTGTTTGCTTTGGCTAGAAGAACATCCATAGAGTCAGGCATGATGTGGATCGTCCTCTTTGCAATGTCCCAGGCTTCACTATAGGCTTTCTGTGATCACACACAAATAAAATAAGATTTGATTACATTATGAACTCTACAAGGATGCATTTCTTAAGATAAAATAACTGCATTGATGATGTCATACCTTGTTCATAACCTTAGCGTTGGCCTTGGCCAACACAATGGGCATGTCTTCAGTGGTCATTTTGAATTTAAAGGTGCTTGGGTGCTGACGATACCCCCTTTCACTCAAAGCTTGAGCAGCCATCTTGGCTTTCTCCACATCAACCGAGCCAATGGGGACCCAGCCCAGACCCTGGAGCCACTTCAGGTCAGCTTTGTAGACAGCCTATGAAAGGCAGTAATCCAAAATTCAATTCTTGACATACTGAACACAAAATAAACTAAAAAACAAATTAGCAAGGAAGCTATACTTTCATCGATCTTTAGGTCATATTCAGGGAATAAAATACGCTTGAAGTGTTCAGGAAACACATTATGAGAAATTCTCATTACTCACATCACTCTGCAGGTCATAAGCATGTCTGGCCTGGACGACATCACTGGAGTCTGGCAGGCAAGTCCAGTTGTGCAGACGGGTGATGTAGTTGGCGTGGTTGACCTGAATCTGGTTCTTCTTAGCCAGTTCAAAGGCCAACATGTCCACTGGAAGGTGGAACTTGGTCTTGGACTTGTTGAAGTCCTTCTTGTACAGAGCATCACTGGCAATCCTGGCTGAGTTCAGAGCCAGCATCAGCAGAGGGTCGTCCTGGACGCTGCGAGCACCGATGTGGTGGCCGACCTGCTTACGGTATCCTGTCTTGTACTTGTACTGTAATTGAGGAAAAAATACATTTGATTATAACAGTATGGTTGATGTAAAGCAATACTATTAGTGGTAATATTTCTTCTGGCTTTGCTACATATAATTTTTTAACACACAATTATCTACATAACCAGTTAAATCTTTATTCATGTTAAAATATTAGCATCAAATAGTGTACTAGAATATGAAAAAAAACCCAAATCTATTATGCAATCATTTGACTGACATATAGACACACTACTAAAACAATAAAATGATATTAAAGCTTCATGGCATTCATTAAATAACTTTTAGCTAGTTTGCATAAATTAAATTATCTTACATCACTGGCAATATCCCTGGAAGCCCTGGCAGCAAGGATGGAAACGGCATCACCACGCAGATTATAGCCCTTCTTCTTGGCATCTTCATTTGCCTGTTTGTATTTTTTCTGTGTAACAGGAAGAACATGTAAAAAATCTTACACCATCTTCTGAAAAAAAAGGTGTATTATGAAGCATGCAGTCTCAAAAGCAATGCCAACCTGACTTTTTAGGAAATATTTAAGAAGCACTCACCACACTGTAGTTGACATTGTTTGCTTTGGCCAGAAGAACATCCATGGCATCTGGCATGACATGAACAGTAGTCTTGTCTTTGTCCCAGGCTTCAGTGTAAGCTTTCTGTTAAGTAAATTTGTGTTTGTTTAGTTTATATACAAAAAAGAAACATTAAGAAGAAGCTTTCATTGGCATGCATTCATAATTTAATCAAAACTGAACATAGACAAATATTCTTTAAAAAACATTATATAACTCATGAATGTGATTTATAATGCCAAATCTAGTCAAGCAGAGAAGATCTTCGGCAGAGTCAGCTGGAACCTTTTCGCAGTTTTGTACAAAATTAATTTGGGTCTAAATTGTATTGAACAGATTAGAACTACACTTTATAATAAAGTCAAGCAGTGTCATGAGAAGTCATCTTAGATTGCCTTTCCTTAAGCAGAGACCAGAAACAAGTTTGTTCTTTAGCACTGTTGTTGTCTAAATTCATCCACGTGCAAAAGACGACACAAATATTGAAGGTTCAAGCTTTAAGGTTCAAGGTATATTTGTTAAACATTGTACTTAACAATTTAGAATTGAATACTCCAACCTTTTCTTCAAGTAAAAAGTCATCTATTTAACTTGGTCACAAAGTGTTTTTAAAGACAGTTTGGTTATATTCTGGTTTTCTGAAAAAACAAAAACAAAACAGCACATCAGTAACTGCAAAAATACCTTGTTTACAATGCCAGCATTGGCCTTAGCCAATACCAATGGCATGTGGTCAGTGGTCATTTTGAATTTAAAGTTGCTTGGGTGCTGACGGTACTTCTTCTCACTGAGGATCTCACAAGCTTTCTTCGCTTTCTCAACATCCAGTGAACCTATAGGCACCCATCCAATACCCTGCATCATCTTCAGGTCCTCCTTGTAAACAGCCTGGATGAAACAGAAAAAAAATGTTATGGTGAGAGATGTTCCCAAACTTTAAAAAATATACATTCATAAACATGAAAGCTTCCTATAATATAAAGAGAAGAGGTTCATACTCACATCACTCTGCAGGTCATAAGCATGTCTGGCCTGGACGACATCACTGGAGTCTGGCAGGCAAGTCCAGTTGTGCAGACGGGTGATGTAGTTGGCGTGGTTGACCTGAATCTGGTTCTTCTTAGCCAGTTCAAAGGCCAACATGTCCACTGGAAGGTGGAACTTGGTCTTGGACTTGTTGAAGTCCTTCTTGTACAGGGCATCACTGGCAATCCTGGCTGAGTTCAGAGCCAGCATCAGCAGAGGGTCGTCCTGGACGCTGCGAGCACCGATGTGGTGGCCGACCTGCTTACGGTATCCTGTCTTGTACTTGTACTGAAAAAGCAAATGCAAGAGTTTTCATAAGCAAACCTTGGTGAGGGGGGAAGCATAGGAAATATATACAATAAGCAGAACAGTCTGGAAATAAAAATGGAGATACTTACGTCACTAGCAATAGCAGTGGACGCTTTGGCAGCTTTGACAGCAATGGCGTCAGCACGAAGATTATGGCCCTTTTTCTTGGAGAGCTCATTGTCCAGTTTGTACAGTTTCTAAAGAGAGAGATAATATGTATTTTGATAGAGAAGGCATGCATACTTTTAAATTAATATACTAATCCACCATCCAAATCTCAACTTCCTGTTCGTCAAAATCACCTTTAGGTGCTGTGGTTATTATGGGACATATGTTTTCCTTTCATTATCATCATATCATCATCATGACAGATCAGATCACTGTACCTCACTGAAGTTCTTCCTGTTTCCTCTGGCAAGAACAATGTCCATAGCATCAGGCATTATGTGAATCGAAGTCTTGTCTTTCTCCCAGGCTTTGTTGTAGGATTGCTAAAAACAAAAAATTTGTTTTTGGTTTGATATGACAGACATACATGTTAGCGGTATTTGTGCTATTTTCACAGGAAGTCTTATCCAGTACCTTATCCATAATCTGATTGTTGGCAGCGGCCAACATCAGATCCATAGACTGCATGTCCTTAGTAAATTTTAAGTTGCTAGGGTGTTGACGGTATCCGCTATCACTCAAGATTTTGCCGGCTGTTTTTGATCTCTCAACATCCAACGATCCAATAGGAACCCATCCTATTCCTTTCATGAAGCTATCATACTCACTCTTGTACTGATTCTGAAGAGGAACATCAATAGAAATAGTATTACTTCACAATTCAACACAGCTAGCTATCATTCTAGCTAAAAGTAACATTGATGTTTTAGTTTTAGTTTTAAAATCTTTAATCATTATAATTTTTAGATGATTAAAATAGAATTTCTGCATACATCACTAGCGATGAACTGCATGTTACGAGCAAGTTGCAGGTTCATGGCATCAGGCAGGACATTGTATTGGTGGATGATCTGCCTGTATCCAGCCATCGTCTGAGCAGCAGAGGCCTGCTTGGCATGGACCACACTCAACATGTCTACTGGGCTGTGATACTTCAGCTTGGCCTTGTGGTAGTCCTTCTTGTAGTTCTTGTCACTCTGCAACTTAGCCACCTCCATGTAGTGAACCAGCAGGGGATCGTCCTGGAGGCTGCGGAAGCCAACGTGGTGGCCTCTGGCCTTCTCGTATGCCAACTTGTACTTGTACTGTAACAATAAATAAATAATTGTTTCCCATGCATGGTAGGTTATAAATGATTATCTTAATTTGAGACAGGAATTTGTTTCGAACTTACATTACTGGCAATAGTGGTACCAGACTTGGCAGCTTGAATTGCGATGGCATCAGCTTTGAGATTGTGGCCCTTCTTGGCCATCTCGACAACACCGGCTTTGTAAAGTTTCTATGGAAACATACATTTAAATGGATAAAATAACAATAGATAAAGATAATAAATAAAAATAAATCAAATTAGTTGAAAGATATTATATAATGTTCTGTAATCCAATGCCTTACATTGCTCATGTTGAGGGCATTGGCCTTGGCCAGGACAATCTCAGGAGAATCTGGCATGACGTGGACTGTCAGTTTGTCCTTGTTCCAAGCTGCAGTGTATGCTTGCTGTAAATAAAGACACCAGAAAAACAAATGAATGACAGTGGTTATAACCAAGATTGGTATATTGGTTATAACTGAGATTGGTAATCTTGGTTATCCTTGCACTTTGAGCTACAGTTGAACATGCTGCACCTTGTTCATGATCTGGTTGTTGGCAGTAGCCAGAGTCAAGTCCATGGAGTCCATCAGTTTGCTGAACTTGAAGTTGGATGGATGAGTGCGGTACTTGTTGTCACTCTGAATCTGACCGCCAACTTTAGCAGTCTCAACTGCAAGTGAGCCAATAGGGACCCATCCAATACCTCTGATGTAGTTGTTCCATTCAGACTTGTAATCACTCTGAAAAAATAAATAAATAAGAGAATAAGGTTATGGTGCATATTAGTTCTGAAGTTGAGGTCAATAACAAGAACTCTGACCCTGAAAGACACTGATAAAAATGCAACTTACGTCACTTGACTGGATGTTCATGTTGCGACACCTCTGCAGGTGCAAGTTGTCGGGCAGAAGGAAATAGCTGTGAGGGATCTGCTTGTATCCAGCCATCGTCTGAGCAGCAGAGGCCTGCTTGGCATGGACAACACTCAACATGTCTACTGGGGTGTGATACTTCAGCTTGGCCTGGTGGTAGTCCTTCTTGTAGTTCTTGTCACTCTGCATCTTAGCCACCTGCATGTAGTGAACCAGCAGGGGATCGTCCTGGAGGCTGCGGAAGCCAACGTGGTGGCCTCTGGCCTTCTCGTATGCCAACTTGTACTTGTACTGTAACAGTAAATAAATACTTGTTTACCATGCAAGGTAGGTTACAAATGATTATCTTAATTTGAGACAGGAATTTGTTTCGAACTTACATTACTGGCAATAGTGGTACCAGACTTGGCAGCTTGAATTGGGATGGCATCAGCTTTGAGATTGTGGCCCTTCTTGGCCATCTCGACAACACCGGCTTTGTAAAGTTTCTATGGAAACATACATTTAAATGGATAAAATAACAATAGATAAAGATAATAAATAAAAATAAATCAAATTAGTTGAAAGATATTATATAATGTTCTGTAATCTAATGCCTTACATTGCTCATGTTGAGGGCATTGGCCTTGGCCAGGACAATCTCAGGAGAATCTGGCATGACGTGGACTGTCAGTTTGTCCTTGTTCCAAGCTGCAGTGTATGCTTGCTGTAAATAAAGACACCAGAAAAACAAATGAATGACAGTGGTTATAACCAAGATTGGTATATTGGTTATAACTGAGATTGGTAATCTTGGTTATCCTTGCACTTTGAGCTACAGTTGAACATGCTGCACCTTGTTCATGATCTGGTTGTTGACAGTAGCCAGAGTCAAGTCCATGGAGTCCATCAGTTTGCTGAACTTGAAGTTGGATGGATGAGTGCGGTACTTGTTGTCACTCTGAATCTGACCGCCAACTTTAGCAGTCTCAACTGCAAGTGAGCCAATAGGGACCCATCCAATACCTCTGATGTAGTTGTTCCATTCAGACTTGTAATCACTCTGAAAAAATAAATAAATAAGACAATAAGGTTATGGTGCATATTAGTTCTGAAGTTGAGGTCAATAACAAGAACTTCCTTAAACGTTTTTGAACTTTTTTATGTAAATAAAGACAGAATGTATTTCATGGTGGTTACATTTCAGACATGGTTTTGAACCTGAAAGACACTGATAACAATGCAACTCACATCACTTGACTGGATGTTCATGTTGCGACACCTCTGCAGGTGCAAGTTGTCGGGCAGAAGGAAATAGCTGTGAGGGATCTGCTTGTATCCAGCCATCGTCTGAGCAGCAGAGGCCTGCTTGGCATGGACAACACTCAACATGTCTACTGGGGTGTGATACTTCAGCTTGGCCTGGTGGTAGTCCTTCTTGTAGTTCTTGTCACTCTGCATCTTAGCCACCTGCATGTAGTGAACCAGCAGGGGATCGTCCTGGAGGCTGCGGAAGCCAACGTGGTGGCCTCTGGCCTTCTCAAACTCTTTCTTGTATTGGACCTGAAACAAAAGGTAAAATGAGTTAGTTACTGTACCTGTACTGTACATACAGTAACTGTTTCAGTCAAATGGACAAAAAGGTGGTGTAGATTTATGACTTGCATACATTGCTGGCAATATGTCTGCCATGCTTGGCATGCAGGACGGAAATAGCGTCAGGCTTCATGTCATATCCCTTGGCAATATCTTCCAGCCACTTGTGTTTGTAGTGACTCTGTGGAAAAACAAACAGTGTTAGCAACATGTTTTGTTCAAAGATGATGCTGATATACATACTCTTGGCATTTAAGGCAAGTCATATTCCTCATGTCTTTAACTTCGATTTGCAATAAATATATTGTGCTCTGACCTCGCTCATGGTCTGGGCGTTGAACTTAGCCTGGAGGAATTCAGGGCTGTCAGCTGGCAGATTATAGGTGTGCATGAACTTCTCGCCGGAAGCTTTGTATGCAGTCTAGAGGGAAGGAAAAAGAACAGTCAAATCTGTGAATTCTTGCAAGGTTCTTGTAGGAGACATTTTAGTGCAACTTGCATATTTCAACACATTTTAAGAGATGGAAAAGAATTCCATTTTCTATAAAGAGGAGGCATTCTTACGTTGTTCATCTGCTTGGTGTTGGTCATTGCCAGAACCATGTTCATGGAATCAGTCTTGCTTGTGAATTTGAGAGTGCTGGGATGCTGGCGGTAGCCAATCTCAGCCAGTGCGGCTTTAGCAGTTTTGGCCTTCTCAACATCCACAGAACCAATAGGGACCCAACCTGTGCCTCTGCAGTAGTTGGTGTAATCTGACTTGTAGACATTCTGTCAGGATATACATAAAAGCATGTTCTTATCCCAACAATTTGTAGAAGAGTTTACACAGTCATCAATATGCATAGTCCTACCCATTTACTTATACATGCACCAATTATACTGGCATTACACCATGGTAACATATCGATGAAAAGTGAAAACATACATCACTCTGAATCTCCATCATGTTGCGATACAGGTTCAGGTGCATGTTGTCAGGCAGAAGGAAATAGCTGTGAGGGATCTGCTTGTATCCAGCCATCGTCTGAGCAGCAGAGGCCTGCTTGGCATGGACAACACTCAACATGTCTACTGGGGTGTGATACTTCAGCTTGGCCTGGTGGTAGTCCTTCTTGTAGTTCTTGTCACTCTGCATCTTAGCCACCTGCATGTAGTGAACCAGCAGGGGATCGTCCTGGAGGCTGCGGAAGCCAACATGGTGGCCCTTTGCCTTCTCATAAGCCAGTTTATACTTGTACTGTATACAAGAAAAAAACATAAGTATGAATAACATTATTGAGTTCACTAACATTTACATAATATTATTATATTATATATTCACAACTTACATTGCTGGCTATATCTCTGCCAGATTTTGCTGCAACAATGGGAATGGCATCTTCCTTCACGTGATGTCCTTTGAGCAGATCTTTACGATGTTGATAGGTGTAGTAATTCTAAATAAAGTGACCAGTATTATGTTACAAATTTTATTTATATATATATACACATTTTATATGTGCACAAAGGCTGGAAAGTACTGGACAAGAATCCACAACTAACCTGGCTGATGTTGACAGCATTGTATCTGGCTTGCATCAGTTCAGGGACATCGGGAGGGAGATGGTAAGTGTGCATGAACTTCTCTCCACTGGCCTTATATGCTTTCTGCACAATTACAAGGAAGATACTTGTTTATGTCTATTCTGAAAAGGAATTGAAAAACTAAAATAATGAGCTTTATATTAGAGGAAGTAAGTTTGTTTCTTCCTTCTTACTGCATCAAGGATCTTGGCATTGGACTTAGCCAGCTCCATGTTCATGGAGTCAGAGACACTGGTGAATTTCAAGGTATCAGGGTGCTGGCGGTACTTCTTCTCGTCCAGAGCTGCTGCTGCTGCCTTGGCTTTTTGCACATCCAGGGAACCGATAGGAACCCAACCAGTTCCCTTGACGTAGTTCTCATATTCCATTTTATAGTTAACCTGGAAAATAACAGAGGCAAGCGACAAATACAGAGTGTCAGAACTGCCGAAGCACGAGTACTTACCTTATTTATGATTCAAAAGACCAAAAAAATGACAATTAAACTTACATCACTGGCATTGAAGCTCATGTTACGAGCGAGGTCCAGACTCATTGAGCCAGGCAGTAGGCAGTAATTATGATGGTGCTGCTTGTAGCCAGCGTAGGTCTGCACTTTTGAGGCATGTTTGGCGTGAGCCATGCTCATCATGTCTACTGGGGTGTGATACTTCAGCTTGGACTTATGGTAGTCCTTCTTGTAGTTCTTGTCACTCTGTATCTTAGCCACCTGCATGTAGTGAACCAGCAGGGGATCGTCCTGGAGGCTGCGGAAGCCAACGTGGTGGCCTCTGTCCTTCTCATAAGCCTTTTTATACTGGACCTAGAGGTTAAAGGGCACATAACATCTCTAATTATTGTCATTTAAAGAATTTATCGACCATAGAATGCAATCAAGTAGTATAGTATGTCTAGTGTAAATCTGTATCAGGAAACTTACATCACTGGCAGCATGTCTGGCAGCTTTGGCAGCGACAACAGAAATGGCATTAGGCTTCAGGTCATAACCTTTAGCGATATGCTCTTGCCAGGCAAGTTTGTAGCATTTCTGAAATGACAGATTACAGTTAAAAGCAACAACAAAAGATATGAACACTGAATAAGTTTGGCATGGATCCACTGCATACTTACATACACACACACACCTACAGTATATGTATACTCAGGAATATCTACATGGATATAACACATCATATGGGGGCAGTATTTTTATGGCTTACATCGCTGATGTTGTAGGCATTGCACCTGGCTTGGAGGAACTCAGGCACATCAGGAGGCAGAGAGTACTTCTGATGAACCTCCTCTAGACCTCTCTTGTAGAACAGCTGTAAGGCGGAAAAGTCATGTAGAACATATCAAAGATAAAACAGTCTTCTCAAAAGTGATCTTAAAGAAAATGGTCTGTGAGAGTGAGAGTAGACTCACATCACTCCTCTGAAGCTGGTTGACTTTGGCCTGCATCATGACGGGATGGTCATCAATAGATGTGAAGGGGATCGTGTCTGGGTGTTGTCTGTATTTTTTCTGTAGGAAATAATTGATGAACACATTATGTGATATATCGTGCCAACTGTCAGAAATGTTTGTAAAAGTGTGCCGGGGAGACTGAAACGATACCATTGTGCACATACCTCACTAAGGATCTCAGCAGCTTTCTTATTCTTTTCCACCTCTATGGAACCGAAGGGAATCCATGGGGTACCCTTGGTGTAAGCGTTGTAGTCAGCCTTGTACTCATTCTGTGATGCAGAAAAACAGAAATTCAAATGGTGTCATTGAACACACTGTTTACATTCCACCCTCGGCCGATGCTTCAGGGGCCTGTGAGCTCTTTCACAGCGTAGTGTCACGGTTGTAGTCATCGCACCCACTCTCCTCCTTATTTCCGGAGAATTTAACCATCCTTCCCTAACATCCATTCTTCACTCAGTATGTTGAAGGCCACATCATGGACAATAAAACATTAAATCTACTGAATGCAAATGTAAAGGATGCAGCAACAGACTGGTACTCCTACCATGTAATAAGGAGCGCTACAGCAGGTCAAGTGAATTTCCCTGGCGGGGGACCATTAAAGTCTGTCTTATCCTACCTTGTCTTATCACATCTCATTTAAAAAAAAACAACCAACCAAAAGATCTGTCTATACTTACATCACTCTGGATGACGTTGGCTTTCTTGGCCAAATCCAACAGCACAGCATCAGGGGGATAGAAGAAGTTGGTGCTGATGCTCCTATACCCGGCCATGCTGGCAATGCCCTGGGATTTCTTGGCCAAGGTGACTGAAATCATATCCAGTGGTGTATGGTACTTGGTCTTTACTTTTTCATAGTCCTTTTTGTATTCACGCTGTGAAGATATCAGGATGACATTACTCAGGAGTGATTTCCCTTCATCAGCTCTGATAAATGAATATTAAGAGGCATTCAGCCCTACAGCAAGCTAACGACTTACGTCACTCTGGATTTTAGCCACATGAACAGAGTGTAAGATCTTGGGATCGTCATTAATGCTGAGGGCACCAACCATGTGTCCCTTGTTCTTCTCATACTCCTTCTTATATTTAACCTGCAAAGAAGAGCAAAAGGTGGTCAATTACTAGATTCATAAAAAAGCAAGTAACAAGCAAAAGGCTGATATTGTAGCATACTTACATCGCTGGCAATGTTGGTGTGAGCACGGGCAGCGAGGATCGAGATAGCGTCGCCCTTGACCTCAAACTTTTTGGCTTTGGATTTCTCCCAATCATACTTATAACAGTTCTGCAAAGGAAGAATGGTGCCAATCAGGAGATGAAACATTCACACCATTAAAGCTGATAGCAATCACATGTCACATGTTGGTCAGAAGAAGTGCAGAAGAAGTGAAGTGTATACAGTATTGACAAACAAGCAGTCACTTACATCGCTGAGGTTGAAAGCGTTAACTCTGGACTGGATGAAGAAGGGATAGTCTGGGGGCAAGCTGGACTTCATCTTGATTTTCTCATACTCTGCCTTGTAGTTCAGCTGCAAAAGGAACAAAGTGATGTTTTATTTTGACAAAACTCTGAAGGTTTCTCTGTTCTCGGTGCACTGCTCATTGTACACGAAGAGTAAGACAGGACAGAAGTTGAGGTAAAGTGTTAATTGGTTTTCTGTCACTGGAGGGCAGCAGTGTATTAGCTGGACTCTGTCTGAGACATTCACTGTCCCTTTCCCTGCCTCTCCAGCCCCTCTCTGATCACAGGGTTTATTCTGGGCCAACTGAATGCTTGTTGCTATTTATACTACGGAGAGATGGCTCTCCAGTTTCCATGGTGCCCACAGAAAGACAGCTGGGCTACGTGGATGATTGGGCACATTTTAAGGTGATCTGCATATCTAGGAGAATTTAATACGGAGCATTAGCTGGTGATTGTAGCAATTTCAGGAAACAAATGAACAGATATATATATATATATATATGAAATGAATCACTGATGTGATTTATGAGAACATACATAAAGTAAGAAAGAATTCAAATGTTGAGGCATAATGCAGCACCTTGTGCCGATCCAGTTCATGAAATTCTAATGTATGTTACATTACCAAGAGGATACATGCAGATACATACATCACTGAGCTGTTTGGCGTTGATGGCAGCTTGAACCAGAACTGGCGAATCCACCACTTGTGTAAACTTCACTGTGTCTGGATGTTTACGGTAAGTTTTCTGCAAACCATAAAAGAGAAACGGTTTGTGACGCACATAAATGTTACAAGACAAGAGAAATCTGTAAAGAAGCACTACTCACATCGCTACACTGCTGAAGCTTCTTCGTGGCTTCGTATTCAGGCGTAATTGTTTGAGGGAAGAAGCACCTTGTTTTTATGTCTTCATACTCAGCTTTATACAATTGCTGCAAGATAAAATATGCAAATAGTGAGGAAAGATGTAATGAAGTATATCAATGGTTTGATTTAGAAAATGGAAAGGGAAATCATTTACCTCATTCTTCATTTCCTCAACTTTCTGGCAGTGAAGCATATAGACGTCTTCATAGCTGCCAATGTAGTGGCCCTTCACCTCATTATCATACTTAGTTTTGTAACGTGCCTGAAAAAAAGACATTGAAATACATGTATTTATTCAAATCATGAAACAAAAATATCATCAGTTTGGGTTAAAGGAAACATGTTTACTCATTATTCTTACATCAGTGAACTGTTTAAGTACGGAGTCCATCTGAAACTTGGGTGTGTCACAGTAGTTGATGCTGAAACCCCTGGATTTCTCATAGTTGGACTTATACACTTTCTGCAAAGAAGATATAAAACACGTAATGAACAGAAGCACCACAAGCAAAACACTCATGAACACAAACAACACATCAGCGTGTCCGCTAACTATGCAAGAGGGCAGCACAAGTGACATATCTATGCTTTTTGATTTAGCACCACTAATATGACAAACCCATTCAGGGGAGCTTCATGTCACACACTCTAAATAAAGACACCTACAACCACCTCAGTCATTTTAGTTAGCACCTAATCTTTTAAATTAGCAGCCTAACAAAACTAATTCAAATTCTTCAACAAGTTTTGCAAGCAACATCTCTGTCTACTCATGACATGAAGGCCAGCAATGCTAGACTGCAATGGTACTACTGTAGGACTTTTATCTTTCATGTTCCCCCTTCAGATAAAACCAGATGTGATCAAAAATCAAAATTCCTTTCTAGTCAGTGTTCTTCAGACACCTACATCACTGAGGATGGTGCCAGCATATCTGAGCTGTCTGAGAAGAGGGTTCTCTGTGGCGGGGAGCGTGTTATAGTCAGACTGCGCTTTGTTCTTCTCGTATTCCTTCTTGTATTGGACCTGAAGACCAAGAGACACAGAGAACAGCGTGAGTAAGAAGAAAACAAAGCACTTTGTTGAGGTATATTCATGTGGTTGTTACACTGACGCTGAATAACTTTGGTACAGTCATTAATGGTGGACACGTGTCTTTATCGTCTCCTTGGATGACGCATGTTTGCATTGTGTGTGAACGTGTGGGAGGCTGTAAGGTATACAGTCGCTGAAAAGCTTCTTCAAGTAGTCTGATATTTTGTTACTGGGGAACAGTCAAACTGCACACTTGGTTTGTGCAGTTGAGATTGAACCAAATCTCTCAGTCATGCAGTACATGTGTGGGCACAAAACACTGTGATCCCTGCGTCAGAGTGTGTTAACTCACAATCTGCTCTGATACAAGGGTAAACTCGCTGTCGTGTCTTCCACATGAGATAGGACCTATAAAAATACTCTGATACCTTTGTGTGTGTGTGTGTGTGTGTGTGTGTGTGTGTGTGTGTGTGTGTGTGTGTGTGTGTGTGTGTGTATGTGAGTGTGTGTTTTTGTGTACTTACCTCGCTGGCAGCAATACGAGCTCTCTTGTTTGTATCATAAACGGGCGTCTCTGTTTGCATGAAATAAATTTGGTCTTTGATGTTCTCAAAGTCTTGCGTGTATTTCCTCTGAAAAGAGAAGGGGTGGACTGTTAGATATTGAACAGTTCTGAAAACACTGGCCTGTACTGTTGTGGCAAACTCTCACATTGCTTAAGTTCTCCATTGCCACCCTGGCAACGGCCACATCGAAGTACGGCGTCTCGCACCACTGACCCTTCACATTTTTGTTGTAATCTTCCTTGTACTTGAGCTGTGGAAAACAAAAAAAGCAATATTAGACGATGTGTTTCACATACAGATGACCCCTGTTGTAAACATGTGGAGCATAGAGGACAATGAGAAATCTTCTGTTTAATGGAACACATTGGGAATGACTGGAATCCCTGTAATTTCAACCTATTGTCAGCCTCTCCCTTCCAGCTTAGTATAGCCAGTAACATCAGAGAGCAGGTGGCTAGTTATTCCTAGCAGTGGCTTAGGGTTTGTCTGTCTGTGGGGGCTTTGGTTCCTCATGTGGGCACTGTGGAGAGTGTAAGTTTGGGACTGAAAGCAATGAGCGTCTGTTGGGTGGTTTGAAACCCGTCTTAAGTGGAAAAATATTAGCTGACCCAGAAAAATTCTGGGCTTTTGACTCCAACAGAGGACACAAAAGAGAGGATACTGTATGTATGATCATGGATTCTGTCTAATCCCACACCATTTCCATGTGTGCCATGGTGGATCCACACATCTACAGCCATGAAAATAC
Source organism: Collichthys lucidus (assembly GCA_004119915.2). Classification (NCBI taxonomy): domain Eukaryota; kingdom Metazoa; phylum Chordata; class Actinopteri; family Sciaenidae; genus Collichthys; species Collichthys lucidus. Next base: position 34,340,465 of record CM014079.1, on the reverse strand, counting down.
CAGTATTTCTATTTTTTTATCCCTTGCACTGAATATTGCTTTTAATACTGGTGGATTTAATTAATCCTTCCTTCCTGATGGTGAACGTCACTGTATGGCACAGAAACAGCAACGAACAAGAGCGTGAGGCCTTTCAAAGAGTAGCTTTCGCAGCTGAATATACAATAAGCCTTACTCTACCCTGCCCACCCTCCAGATAACGGACACTAAGATCCTAGACCTGACCAGGGCTTACTTATTCTTATTGCATAAATTGAATTGTAAATATGCACCTTTCTCATGTTGTCTTCCTCCATCCTCCTGTGTTTCTTATATTTGTTTTACGCTTATACAGTGTGTTTGTCAGCTGGTTTAAAATAGTTCTCCTTACATCACTGCGCTGATCAGCCACTCTCTTGGCCAGCTCCACTTCAGGAGGATCAGCCAAGGAAGTGTACTTGGTCTTGCGCTCATCATGACCCTTCTTGTAGTGGATCTGCAGACACACACACACACACACACATGAAAAGAAGGAGGAACACATGACCATTTTAATTGCCGACAATGTGGAAAATGGTACATATGAAACATCTGACTCAGCACAAACAAATGGACCCTGAAATGGGAAAAAAAGGCAGAGAAAATATGCTTGGCTGTGCAGGGGTATGCTGAATGGCACTCTCATAACCTTCTCAAAGCAGTTCAGGGAAGTTCCCATTATGGTTTGAAATCACTCATTTTTTTTTTAGAATGAATCATATGTTTGATATTCTACTTTGTTTCATATCAGAATACAACAAGAAATGGCACCAAACACTGATAGAATCACTGGGATGACAAGGATAAAAACCCATTTTTATTCACAGTATCCATATACATTGTTTTGGGAAATAATGCATTTTTGTGGAATTTATAAAACTGTTTTGACCTTGTATATATTTAAACCACACACAGGTGGTGTCAAACACTCTTTGACATGCAGACTGAAAGAACTGCCAACCATCTGATTACTGGACAACCAGCTCTACCTCCTGAGCCACAGCCAACGTGTCCACAATTAAGCAATATGATGATGATGATGATGATGATGATGATGATGATGATGATGATGATGATGATGATGATGATAGGGGCTTTATTTGTCATTGTAACAGTACAAGTACAGTACAACGAAATTAAAATACTACCTTATGCTATCTGAAATACTTTAAAATGCCATATAAAATAAGGGCTTGAAATATGACTGTCATATACTTTACTGTCTTTTACTATCATGGTTTGGCAGTTTTTGCACCGTAAAATCGACTTTTTTTTACAGTGCAGTACTGATGTTTTGCAATATTCTCACCTTTTAAAAATTCTTAAAAAGGTTTCCATATTTCAATAAATAAATGTTTTCGTTTCCCTCCAACAATATATGTCAATCTTTCTAAAGCGTGATATTATGCAATCTCCTTCAGTCATAACTTTACTTTTGCTTCACAGCGCTTTTATATATTTTTTTACAAAAGAAAGCATTCATCATTCTTCTGGTCCAAAATCTATCAGTCCTGACCTTTGATTGCAGGGGAACGTTCTCTAATGGCTTGCATTATACTTTCACAGAGTTATTACACTTTTAAAGCACTCCCAAACACAGTGCAATGCTGTTCCCTTTCAACACTTACAACAAACGTGCTATAACTTGATCAATTTTATTCAGTTTTACTGTGGGAATATAAGTTTGCTTTAGCCATTTTATCCTTGTATTCATTGTATTTTGCTGTAGCTATAAACATCCTATTTCCTAATCTCCTTTGTATATATATTTTTCAACATCTATTGTCAACGCTTCTATCTGTCTTTGAATGATTCTTTTTCATGTCACCAAAGTCTCACTTAGCTTTGCAAGGTGTTCAGTTTTCAAGATTTGTCAAAGGTGGCTCAGACATTTGATGATATAAAATGTGTTAATTGTAAATATTTACATTTTATTTTTTTGTATACCCATAATCCTTACATATTTGATCAAAGGTAAGTAGTTTGTCATCAATGTATAGATTTCCTACACGTGTTTTCTGTGTTATTGCAGTTGAAAATGTGTGTTGTCAGTAGAACTAACTTACATCACTGAGGACCTCCTGAGCCTTGGCAACCCTGCGCAGCTCAGGGCTGTCGCTGTAAGGGTAGAACATGGTCTTCTCCTCGTCCCAGGACTCGGTGTAAAGTTTCTGAACAAGGTGTAAAGTCATGAATTACTTCATGCATACTGCATAATTAGAAACAGATGATACAGCCAGGTGTTTTTCTGACGCCTTCGACATAAAATACAGTTCTTGCATGCCACATTGTGCTTACTTTGCTGTAGTTAGCAGCATTCTTCACAGCCAGGACCAGTTCAGGGGCATCAGGAGGCAGCAAGTACCTGTCCTTAGTCTCATCCCACTTCTGTCTGTACAGAACCTGTAAAGGACAAGCAGCACCATTGGTGTTAAACACATGCAAATGGTGTTTTTTTTCCACATCTTGGTATATTGTTAAGTAACAAGTTACTTCAGTTCAAGTCGCTCACCTTGCTGATCAGTTCGGATACACGCTTAACATGGGTGACCTCTTTGGCCTCACCATCGTACAGGCTTGTTGTCCGAGCCTTATTTCCCTCCATGCGGTATTTAACCTGGTGATGATATGTGTAGTTTTATATTATGATTATATTATGATTATGATCTAAGCAAGTTTGAGAAATTCATTTTTATTTTTTTATCATTACACCTAAATTTCTTAATTCTTCTTAATAACCACTCAACCCTCATTTTGAAACTTTATGCAACATGTCGTCCTCAGTAGTACCTCGCTGAGCTGCTCCTGGGCTTTCCTGATGCGAATCATTTCAGGGGTGTCCGTAATGATGGCAGGAGGAGTACCTCTGGACATGTCATAAGCTTGCCGGTACTTGTTCTGTCGAGAAGTACAATGGTCATCATATACACTTATGAAATTAAAGTACAACTTGAATATTTCACATTAAAGGTTTATCCAATTTTTAAAGAAATACTTGATTCTCACAACCATACACTGGTAACTAGGGACTAGAGTTAGGTCTTGATTCGACTCAAAACTGGTTACTTACATGGCTGAACTGCTCCAGCATCTTCTGGCTGTGGGCCAGGTACGGAGTCATGAACTTGGAAGTATCCACCTTGGCCCTCTTTTTGACTTTCCTGGTGGGCAATCCAGACTGGAGGAGGACAGGAAGAAATAGTGTTAACTACCCACCTAACAAAGGGGCCAACACTCCTTGTTTACAGGAAACATATTGGCCAGGGACAGACAGAAAGACATTTTAACAAAAGAAATGTTCTCAGTTATTCTGAAACTAAGACTCAGATTTGTTGATTAAATAATCTGATCTTGTCAAGAGAAAACCACTCACCGAATTGATATTAATTTGTTGTTTTTAAGAGTATACCTACTACTCTAATGACTCACCTTCAAGGGTTGAAGTGATTCAAGTCAAGACTAAAATGGACATGAATAAATCATGATTCTACATGGAAATCAGCTAGTTAAGATAATAGCATGATTATGTACTGAGACACTGAAACACTGGATGACGGATGATTGAAGGACAAACAAAAACCAACACAAATGAAGGGGAAGCACTGAGTATACAGTAACACTGACGATATCTATGAGCGCAATGGGCAGCATGCAATGCCAAGCTGAGCAACATGAATACACGACAGTTACAGTTTTTCATCTGTTTGGAAGTAAAGCCACAGGGGACTAAGAGGCGAGACAATACATGCAAAAGCATTGTCAATTTTGGACTAATTTATTCTATTTTACTTTCATTACATGTCTTCTTTCAGTCTAAGAGAAAGAAACACCTAAATACACATTTAGGTGTCTGTAGATTTCACCACAAGTTAGCATTAGCAGATATTGCCTTATTTTCATATTTAAATGTAAAATTACAGAAAACCTGAAGTAATATAAGTAATCAACTGGAGAAGTTTCAGGTTGATATATATTAAAATATTAAACTACTTTTAATCCATTCACCTGTAGGATTTTGCAAAATGTGTGAAATTTCATTATAAATATTGTTAAAGGCCACTCTCTTCATATTCTGGACCAAAAATATCTTCACTTCAGTAGCACTTACATACACCAAAATCTCTATCTCTATAGATAGAAAATTTTATTTACCCTATCTATATTCATTACAGAGGGATTTCTACATACTGTATCACATATAATCATTGTGGGAATTGTTGAGTCTCTGTAAATATTATTATAAAGAGTATGATCTAGAGCTGCTCAGTATAGAAAATGAGATAACATTATGATTTAGTTCTATGAAAAAAATAATTCCTAGATTGATTTTTTTTTATTTACGTGTGGAAATGTATGTATTTTTATTTTCTTCATATTCTTGATGTATGGAGTGATAAAAAGGGATCCAGATTTAACTAAAACAAGAAGTGTAAATCAGGCTCTATCCAATGTTCAGATTTCTATTCTGGAAATTAGAACTAAAATAAATCAAAATAGAATTCAAGAACAAGATCATGCCTAATTTGTGTAATTAAGAAAAAAAATGTATTCACCTGTAGTGTCATTTGTCAGCTCATATCTTCTTGGAGCTTACATTAAAATGCAAGATTGGCAACAAAACACCATAATTTACTTTAAAGGCTTTCACATAAAAGCCTGCACAATGCTATGCTTTCAATACAATAACCAGACAGCAGAATGTCCCTACAGGCATGCAGACAAGGAGGGGGATGCACCATTGTCAAGACAAAGACAGGCATCCTGTACTGTTTGACAGACTGTTGTCCCTTGGGAGGAGGTGCTTTACCTGAAAGTACTGAGTCTTTTGCTCAGTGACAGTCGTCGTTGACATCTGCTCAACATATTACAAATATAGGACAAACTCTGGGGTTTTAAAACTGCCAGAACAGGTTATGGGAGAAACAGCACAATGATTTTTATTGGATTGAGGGTGATTTTTCCACAGCTCTGGTGCTCATCAATTACTGCCACTGACACTGTCGGTAAGATAAGTAAGAAATCGCTCTACACTGCATCACAGCAGTAGCTGTTCTTTCAAACCAGTCCATCAACTACATAAAAGCTGGGATGTCATCAGGGATGTAACCTAACCTGTAATAACTGATTTGTCCTCCTCTAACTGAACTCCTCAGAGGTGAATATACTGTAATCGTGACTGCAATTTAATTTAGTCTGTTTCTACAGGGGAAAGAGAAGCATTAATATCCTCTGTTATGTGAGCCTGACTCATCTAACTCTGTGGCCTATAAAGTCTATAAACACACCTCGCTCTCACATGACAGTACTTCTATTCTTGTTTTTTTAATTCTTAGACCATTGTTCCTGGCATCGGTTGCTACAGCACACAGCAGTACACCATCTGTTTAATCAGCTTTCTGATCTCTACACGCCCTCGTAGGTTTAAAGGACTCACTTTTCTCACTTAGTACATTGAGTGATAACCAGCCATGCAGGTTGGTAAGAGTTTTGAGACTATTCTTTTTTCATTTCGTGCTTTCAAGGTCCTGTGTGTCACATTTAAGGGGAAAAGATGGGATATAATATTCATAAGTATGTTTTGTTTGGGGTATAAGCACCTGAAAATAACGGAATGGTTATGTTACTTTAGAATAAGCCTTTTATATCTACAGTGAGTGGGTCCTCCTCCACAGAGAACCTTGACCCACTATGTTTCTACAGCAGCCCAGAAAGGACAAACCAAATACCGGCTGTACATAGGACATAGAGTGCGTTTTTTTTTTTTACAAGTTTCATGGCTTCTGTAGTTGTAGAGTAAGAGTGAAGGGTATTCAGTCGGTTGCAGCCTGTACATTCACCACTAGATGTCTCTAAATTATACACAATGGACCTTTAAATGTAATGTAGTGAAGGTGAATGAGATTTTGTTTGCAGTGCTCACAACACTGATAGATGGAATTGAATTTCTAGAAACAATGTCCGTGTTACACTGAATAGTGCACATGTAAGCAATTTTCTTCATTACTATATTCTTCTGATGAAGTAGGCCCAAGGACTATCCAGAGTGACAGTTAGGCTGTTCCTGGAAAGAGATGTTGCTGCTGAGTTTTGATTTTCCCATTGAATCCCCTTACCCTATATTGTACTAGAGTGGCGGCAGAAATTACTGTGAAGAATGTCCCAAAATCTGAGCTCATAATCAAAAAATTATGCATGGTCAGATGCACTTGAAGTTAAAGAGATCATTAATTAAGCATCTCATACTACCTTAACTGACAGCATTCACATAGCATACTGTTCCATGAATAGCCCGTCTAACTTACAGGCCTGCCTGAATTACACTTCCCTATACTTAGGTTGTATCACAGTGAAACATTTACAGTGCCACAAGGCTGAACATTTAGAGACAGGTGGCTCTGGAGGTTAACCACTAATAATCATTCAAATCTACCAGAGCTGAGAGAAAGAACATCTCAATCATTTTGATCTACATTTGTAAGAGGCTTCGATATCTGAATCTATCAGACAGGAGAGAACCATAAGTATGGATTAAACACCCTGCCATCCAGTCAGACAGTTTTTCCATGCATCCACCTCTCCTAAGCAAATTTCTGCCACAGTGACGTTAACACGCTCCAGGCTATCAGAGTGTGATTTACAGCACAGTGCCTTGTTTCCTTTGCCCCCCCCCCATCTCTCTCTCTCTCTCCCCCTCTCTCTCCCTCACTTTCTCTCCCTTCACTTCTCCCTCCACTCCATCTCTCTGCCAATGTGCCGTAGATGTCCACTTCTAAATTTGTCTGAATGCCAGGCAGAGAACTCTACACTCAACCCCTTACTGACCTGAGAAGATAAGTCGCTTTTTAAAATGTTAAGAAGGAAATATTCATGATCATAACAGACGTTAATCATAATATATTTAAAAAAGAAAAAACATTTAATAACTTTACTTTGTGTTATTTTCATATATGACATGCACAGCTCTATGTTTCTCTCCATTCTGTAGAATAAATAAGAAGCCGTCTTACCATTTATTCAAAACAATGCAACTGTTCTCCACAGTGTAGATGAAAGTAGTGGTGAAATCAGAGTGTATCGAGTTTTGGGGGTATCCGTCTGTCCCCGCCTCCCAAATGATTTACATCTTTGCAGTAAAGATGGTAAATCGTTGCAGTTGGTATGTTATATGGGAGTTAAATGATAACAGAGTGATTCCTCGGTGTGACTGGGTTACAATCATTCAGACTCCCCTATAAGATATCAGCACTATGAAGTATGAACAAATACAAGGCTATCTTTAATCCTATTTCACCAGGAAATATGGGATTAATCTGTTAGCCTTCTGCTTTCACTCTTCCATTGGACACTGACATGGAGACCTTCAGCAACACAATAATTTAGACACAGAACGCAGCATGAAAATACCCTGAAATCCTCAAGGTTTAATGTGACTGGAAATTGTTGACAAGCAGCAAATTATATGGTAGGATTATATGAATTGAACAAGTCACTTGAAACAAAAGATGGTGACTTTCAAAAACTGCCACATACCCAAACTGTATGTAATCTAATCTTGCGCCATCTATGCTACACAGTAAGGATACCATTGTATTTTGGGTTGAATGACAGCATTGCAAAATGTGTTCATGGATAGGTGAGATATGCTGGAGGTAGCTGATGGCCTCTTATAAAATGATTACATCACTAGAGTCTATTTAACCTAGCCTGCTAACCCTGCCATAACGCAAGACCTCTGATAAAGGTACTTTTATAGGACAACAGAAAATGTCCCAGTAAAATATTCTATCTTCAGTTTGACATTGTTTTGATTTATAGTTAGCCGTTAAGGGTAATTCAGGACTTAAAACCGCCATCAGAAGGTGTCTGTCTGAAACAGGATCCCCCCTAGTGAACATGGATGACCAGTTCCATGAACTGCTGACTGGAGGGGGTTGCTAACTGAACTATTCATAGGGCCTGCCACTGGACCTGCAGATCCTTCTTATAATCTCAACCTATCGAAACAAATCACGCTTTGTTTGAATCTTTTTTAGGCTGGAAACAACAAAAACAAATTGAAAGAAGACATCCACTTACCTCCTCCACAAACTCCTCCTCATATTCCTCATATTCCTCATATTCCTCCACAATTTCCGTCATTATGGGACGGTTTCTACACAAGACACAGATGACAGATTCAGGTATTCATTATTAACATAAACTGTGAACGTACAGGGTTAGGCCTCATAAACTGAGAAGCATATCTAAGGGGGAAGCACACAACATAAAACTGTGGCAGAGTTAACTTGTTGTATCAGTAGCAACAAATCATAATTTCAAAGAGAATATACTGCGGCTTAGACAAGAGACCAAAAGACAGCTGTGCCAGGGACATTTTAGGATACTGCCAGTCAGCCACTGTTGAACCCATTTTACCCTACAGGAATAATACACAGCAAAACAGATTCATAAGACCAACATATTGATGTTTAACCAATGAGCATGCCATACCAGCCAAAGATTCCCGCAGTATTTCCTGACAGTAAGGAAGTCTCACTTGCCATCCACTAGGGTCTCAAACTTCCAACTTTGGAATTTGCCCCCAATCCTAAACAAAGTGATAAAAATGTGTGAAAAACTGTGCAACAAGTGTAAAGCAATAAATACACAGGGAGAACTGTAGATTAGGATGGTGAGACACTGAGTGGATTTTAACAGGCCTCTGCCTTTGAATGTGCCCCTCCTCCTTCACTTGCCACAACACAGCTCAAAGAACTGTGCCTCCTGGCTGAAGGTTGGCGACAGCTGCCCAACAGTGCTTCAGCTATTTGACATGTAAGCTAATGCCACAGCCTGATTGGTTGACTCTGTTTAGCAAACGGAGATGCAATGCCTTCTGAGGCTGCAGGTTAAATATAGGATGGCATACTAACTACCTTTTTTTAGCGCTTGATTACCCTCTCTTTAAATGAAAACGTAGTTTTCTCTGTAAAACAAGAGGAATTGGTGGAACAGCTGAGGTACAAAGAAAAAATAGCCGGACAGGTGCTGAGATTTTGGAAAGAAGACAAGATGGCAAGGCTGCTGCTGAAAATTCGGATACATCCAAAGGGTAGGCCTGGTCTGAACTTGCTTGAGTCTTGCGATCTTGGATCGTTTGGTTACTCCTTTAGTGTGCAGCAAACTTCACACTCCTTATTCCTCAATCAATCGACTGTCTTCCAGGATCCAAATGGCAGCCGAGGATGGAAATGATGGAGGTCCGAGCAGATGGAAAGCCATGCACGGTGTAGATAATGTGGATATTTGTGCTATTTCTCCCCTTTCATTGCTTACCAGTTAAATTAAAGTTTAAAGGTCTCCCAAGCCGCCAAAGCCTCCCCAGCTTCCCTCCAGAGAAACGCTCTGCTACAGCACACAGCTGCGGTTTCTACCCAGGTTATCATGTGGCCAACGCAGCCAATCACAGGCGAGCACTCTCAGGTTTCAAAATCTAAATATACCTAAGTGATTCTTACAGAAAAGAGCACCTGTTGAGGCGAATGCATCAGCGGTACAGTTATGAGGTAGGCAGTGGGGGACAGGAGGTGGTGTAGGGGGGGTCGCAAGAAAACAAGAGTAAACCCCAACTACAACAATTCTGTGTAAATGGGTGTGTGTTGGTTATGTTGACAACATTTTCTTGTAAAGGATTTGGAAGTCATGTGTAAGGTTATGAGTATGAGAGCCTGTGAAGAGAAGGCTAGAGCTGAGGACCTGGCTGGGAGGGCAGCGAGTGCCAGATCTGTTGAGGTCATCTGTTAGCTGACCCTGAGCTGGCTGGGTCCTGTCCAGAATCAGGTCAACTACAAACAGACGACCCGTGAGACAGAAAATAAGAAGGAAGTACATTCCCCCATAAATATGAGCCAAAATTGAATAGCTACTGGCATTCCAAATGTGACAGTACCTGAGAAAAATAAAGTCTGATAAATCACCAGTTCCCCTTTTGGATTACAGACAAAGCCTGTAATCAAAAAATGACTCACCCTGGGCACATCTTGAAATTTGCTTTGACATGAAGCCTAAAGACATCTGACATGATACATTTTTGACCACCGAGGAGACACGTACTGTTGTACTGTGCGGACGTTAATAAAGTTTTAAGCTTCACAGCAGTATTGACAGTTAAATTCAGCCATGTTCCTTTGTATGTTAACAAAACCGCCGCTCTCACATCACAGGGGGGTTGATATATAAAAAATCTAATTTGATCAGTTTGGAGTGGTAGAGCAGACTCTTGCACAGCATCCCATCAGAGTGCATAAAAAGTGTCTGAGATTTAAAAATACATCAAGAACTATTTCTAGATAACATACACCAGCGCCGAGGGCCACCGGCAGCTATGACTTCATTTTGCAGCGATCTATGAATAAAAGGACAAACATATGGAGACACGTGACTTGAATGAAGACAACGAATGAAAAATGTCCCACACGTACATTTCCTCTCTTCAAATGATGTGCCTCTATCTCTCTGACATGTAATATCTTTGCTCTCACGCTCGTGCCAGGAGCAGGGTGCTACCCGGGACCGAGACGGACAGCGGCAGCTGAGTGTCTCTCTCTTGTGTCTCCCGTGATGCACTGACTGACTGCTGCTTTGGTCCTCATTAGCAACATCACTACACTTTAGATTTCATCTAATCTGCAAAACTCAAGTAGATAAGTGCACTGGTGTTCACACTGCACCATCCTTTATCAAGACAGACCCTCAGTGTCTGACGTTGAGGTTTAGGTTAAAGTTATGAGTTGTTGGTTTTGGAAATTAAACCCAAATATAACAGGGGATAGTTCTTTGTGGCAAAATCGTCTTCCAGAAACACTACTCTGCCGAAGCTAAAAGACTGTTTCTGAAAAGAGCTGTTCAAGTTATTAGTTTACCACAGAATAAGCTGGATTTGCCTCTATTAGCTTGAAGGATATCTCAACCTAAGTATATAGACCCAAAAACTTTCCCGACAAAAAAAGGTTTTGTTGAGTTTATGATAGGTTGAAAGGATTTTTTTTAGGCTTTGGCATGAATCAGTGTATTACATTTAAAGTTCACACAGGGTATCATAGACATTTAATGATTCGAGCAGTCCAAAGAAATACTTCCCAATGCCAAGGACACCCAGGGAGGACGGCTACATGATGCTTAGTCACTGGAAAAAATGACTGATGACCAGTGAGAGCAGAACACAACAGCTGCAGGATAGACAACGACAACACAAACACTGCCAACTGTCAATGTGAGCCCACCAGCACCTCGGAAAAAAAACAATGAATTCTAGTGAGGTAAGAGGCCTAAAATGAAACCAATTCATCAGCCACAGAATGACTTGCAGTAACAGGGTCGGTTGTTTTTACATTTAGGCAGATTTCCAGACGAACACAAACATCTGCACTGACCTTTCTGGCTCTATTAGAAGTGATGTCTTGTTAATGTTGGTAAGCAGGAGCTGGACTGATTGTTTAGTCACAAGATGTTTTTTTTCCAGCACGTTGGGAGGTTGACAGATATGCTCGATAATCCCTATGCCTGCATGTTGCTTCAGTGTCCTCAACATAAATTAGACGTGTGCAAACATTTTGTAGATCGAAGTACTCAAACTCTGCAGTCACATCCTTGGTGATTATAGTGTCTGACACCATCGCTGACACATTACTTAAAATAAACCGAGGACACACAGGTCACTTGTCCTGCACTGTGAATTGGTAGCAACAAAACAATAACACAATCTAGATACATCTGTTCAAAAACGTACATCAATGAATTTTTAACAGATGGAGACAAAAGAAATAACCAAAATTTGACAAAATACTTGGAGCACATGGGCTTAGTGGATGTTTTCAAAAGCATTTTCTTCTTACTAGCAGATGGTGTTTCCTCTGTTGTCCTGGGCATAGTCTTAACGCACTAGGATTGTACTAAAATATAAAAATAGTGTTGGTGTCTATTACTTTATACCTCCACCTCTTTGAAGCAAAATCTGTAAAATCTTCCTTCAAAGCATGAAGCCAATGTGCTGTAAAACCAAAACTACAGTATGAGCTAAAATATTATATATAGTTTTGGTGGCCCTATTTGTAATATTACACACTGATTTGACTCAAGTGAAGTTTAAAATGCATTTAAGGACCCATGCTATTTAAAAACATAAGGTAGTTTAACAATATTAAAATTCATCATATGCAGGACTAGGTTAGTTACATATGTTGAAAAAACAATCATGACCTTAGCATGTGACACAATGGCAGGTTGTTCTCTTCCTCACAGCAACATTACGAGGAGTCAAGTCTATCAAATAAGTGAAGCAGTGGAGGCACCATAAATGAGTTTGGCTTTGTAGTATTTGAATTAATTTTACTGACTATTCTGCAGTTTTCTTCTCTTAGCCGCTACACTGCTCACATTCTCGACCTGGTTTCTTCTCTTTCTCTCCCTGAATCCCTTTGCCGTCTTCCTCTCTGGCTCCTTCTTCTCTACTCCTGTGGCTGTTCATCATGCTGCCTGAAAGGCATCAGGGACCATGAGCTCATGTGACATTTTATGCCCCCGAAAGGACTAAAAAAAGAAGAACTGAAGGTACAAACAGAAACTCAGTATAGTTCCTGAGAAAAAAAGAAGAGTCACCTGAAAGAAACACTCATTCATGACACGCTGCAATTCACCTGAAACAGATAAAAACACTTTATTTCACTGATTATTCACGGAGACTGAAAGTAGGAGGGCATGTTGTGATTTCCCCCTTCTTTCTGCATGTTTCAGTCACCATCAATCGTCATCGCTTAAACATTCTGCAGCAGGCACCACGTTAAAAGAAATACTGGACTGTACACACAGGGGGCAATAAAAACCGCCACAGCCAGTCCGGCAATACTGCAAGGCCACCATGGGCTAGACTCACACACAGCTGAAGAATAAGTCCATGTACTGTTCCAAGTCAGACACTTTGCTGACCTCTTGCTGAAAGGAAAACCGTGCAGAAATTTCTGTTTAAATAATTTGTGTCTCTTTTGTTGTCCAATGTCCTTCTGAAAAGGTCATGTTTATTGATGTTGTTTTCTTTTGTTCATAGTTCAAACGTCTTTTGTAAAATAAATTATCACAGGAGATAATATAATGTCCTGGCAGCAGCCTGCCCACGTCAGCGTCACAGGAAAGAGGAGAGAGAGGCCATCCATCAAGCGACCTCGCCCTCTTCCTCATTTCAAGCTTGTGTTTGGAGGCAGAAAAAACAAAGAGCAAGGGAGCACTCTTGATCAAAGTCAAAGGTCATCATCTCACACGCAGCCGGGACATCATCCACTCAAGACCCTGGCACAACCTGGAGGCAAGAGAAAGAGACAGAGATGCAGAGAGACAGGCATTAAGATAAACAACTCAGTTTGTACACTGCAGAACTATTTTACTTAAACAAGTCAGATTTGTGTTTACAGTCAAATATAACAAGGCTGAGGAGTAAATGCAGTTCTCACCCCTCCCCAGTGAGGGCGCAGCAGGCCTGGATGTGCCACTGGTGGTCTTTGACAGAGGTAAGCTGGAGGCTCTGGGAGATCTCAGCCACAGACATGCAACCTTTCACATCCTGCTTGTTGGCAAAGATCAACAGCCCCGCTTTTCTTAAATCCTGCAGGGCAGAAAGAAGACGTCAAATGAAGACACTGGCATCTCCATTTGCTGAGGAGACTGAGGTCCAGAGTGTGCAGGACTCTGTTCAAAACTTTCTATGACACTGTGGCGACATCTGCAATATTCTACGCAGTCGATGAGAGAGAAAAAGACTCAACAAACTGGTGAAGAGGTCCTGCTCTGTCCTGAACTGCCCCCTAGACTCCACAGTGGATGTTAGCAAAGCTGACATCCATCATGAACAACTCCTCTCACCTCCTGCATCAGACTGCGGTGACACCAGCAGGACTTAATATCGTATATTGACTTCTGTATGTGTTTAAAATGCTGTATAAATAAAAGAGTTGAGTTTTACTCCTACATTTGAACACATTAAAAATGGATCAGAAAACCTCAGGTGGACTTGAGTGTTTGGAACGTGCTGGACAGGCTGTGTTTTGTTTATCATAAACACTGCTGGTCAATAGGGATGTAACGATACATCGTGACACGATTAAAATTGGGAATCCAGGAATTCACCATGTTGCGATTTGCAACTTCAACGCAACTTCAGTGAATCCCCGTGAATTCAGGGCGGTGTTGCAATTTTAACCAATCACCACAACTTCTCCGCAACTTCCGCGCAGTCTGCACGGGGAAATAAAACGGGTCAGGGACGGCCGCACGGTGCGGGAGGATTCGCTCAGGGGACCTCTCCCCGGCGCTGGCTGGCACCCGCCGGGCGCATTTCCTCCGAGGCGGTGCGCCGCGACCGGCTCTGCGTTTACAGCACCCGGACCTCGCCGTTTCCCGGCGCCGTGGACTCTCATTAAAGGGTTAAGGAGCTATCATCTTAATTGTTTTTATTTTCAGTTAGCTCATACTTCAAGCTGAAAGGTAATGGTCAGATCAGCTGCTTGCTGGCAGCCCTAATAAGAGCACAAACTGTTTGAGAGTTTCTGTAAAGAGAGATTTTTTTCCTACAAATAAAAAGATAATTTTATTTAGTCAGAGTTTGCCTGTAGCTCATTTTGATTTTAAAAAATTGTGAAAAAATCGTATCGTGAACAAAAAATCGTGACTCGAATCGAGTCGTGAGTTGAGTGTATCGTTACATCCCTACTGGTCAAGAGAGGGTGCATTGTTTTTAGCATTAGCATTTGTGTCTGTTTTGATGCAAACTGACAGTGCTCTGCATACTGTGTTTTGAAATAATATCTGATGTCCTAATAAAATATATACTGACATAACAAAAGACACTACTGGTTTTGACTTGTGTGTCAGTTTTCGGCATTTGTTGACACTGTTCAAAGTATTATTATTAGTGTTTAACTATGTGAGGCTGTAGTTTGCGGTCGTGGTCTGGACTGCATTATAATAACAGGTGATTCTAATATTGTGGCCACCCCACTGACATTCACGAGAGAACCATAACATTAGAAACACCTGAAAATAACTGAAGTAAAAGCTTGATCACAGTAAAACTGTCACAGTTGTTGTTCTGGATCACGTTGGATTGTACAGGTGGACCTAATGAAGTGGGCAGTCAGTGTGTATGAATATCATTTCTGGTGATACTCACTTCGTGTGCTAGCATTCTGTAGAGTTCCTCTTTGGTCACTGAGATCCGCTCTCTGTCTGTGCTGTCGACCACCACAATGACAAACTGCTCAAAACATGCAGAGAGAAATAAAGAGCATTAATAAAAGAATACTGCAGCCACAGCACCGTACCATGGTGCCACAGTCACACTGCACTGCATTACGATGGGGAGTTCATTCAAGTGTTTAGAAATGACTGTGAGAAAGAAATGACAGGTGTTATCAATGATACTAATTAAGACTCTGTTCCATTCATTAATTAGTATCAATGGTAACACCTGTGTTGACTGTAAAACTCACTAATAATAGCCAGTGTATTGGCCTGGCAGATGTGTAGCTGCAGCTCTAGTTCAAACAGTTCTACCTGTTTTAGTTAGATGCTGAAGGAAGCACATCAGCTCTCTTTGATTAGTGGTCAGCCAACATAGCCTGCCATTACCTCTGTGTTTGTGTAGTATGTATTCCACGATGACCTAAGAGACTCCTGGCCCCCAATGTCCCACATCAGGAAATGGGTGTTGTTGACCACTATCTCTTCCACGTTGCTCCCAATCGTAGGTGAGGTGTGCACCACCTCGTTCATTGAACTAGAACAGTGAAAAGACATTAGATTGTGGGTGACCTTCACCTTATCAACTTATTACAAATTATCTGGATGGATACAACTGTGGCTACATACAAAGAAGCTTATGTTTGGATACTTACAACTGGTAAAGAATTGTGGTCTTGCCAGCATTGTCCAGGCCCACAATAATAACTTTGTGCTCTGAAAGGCAATAAAGACAGAAAGAATTCACAGAGCGAACAGTGACATCAATATGTGGGCTAAGTGCCGGTGACTGTCTGATGTACGACTCTTGTAAACTCAGCCAAGCAATCTGTTCAAAAGATGTCTTTTGATGTGGAAGCGCATTGAGCGAGTCAAACAACAGCCCGTTTTTTGTGTGCGGCATTATCCTCCTGTGCCAAATTTTGTAGCTTCGCGCTCGCGTCTAGCATAACAGAGGCATTGTGGTGATGTGAACAGTATACTTTCACAGCTACAGACCAGTTAGTGGGTGGTCTTAGGCGAGCTTGTACAATGAGGCTGAACTCGGCAGCAGCAGCTATGGAGACAACTCTCTTACACAAACACAGAGCTCTACCTGTGAAAAAGACAACAACGTGCGACAACCAGGATAAACTGCCATCTGGCTGCTGATACACCAAAGTGACAAGACAACAGTAAGGTGTCCTGTAGTAAGTACAAAGACAGGATGAAGGTAAAGGCATGAAGAATCAAGGTGCTGGTTCATTTTATAGAAATCCTCCTATGACATAATACCCAGCTTCACGTAACAATGCCTGACACCAGAATCATAAATGTGTGTGATCAGGTATCAGCGAGTACGCTTGTCTGCACTGATCGGATATCATGTCATTTATTAGTGCCAAAACAGAGCCTTGATCCTTTCATGACAGTCATCATAGAGGTTAGGGTTAGGGTATTTAGGGTCATACACAGGTTCAAACGGTTACACTTAGTGTTGGACATTATTCAGAGTTCAGGTATTGTACTTGGGAAGGATAAAACATCCTCTGCCTGTGCCAACACAGAAGACAGTGTTTACTAGTTATGGCTGAAATGGGTAGGATTTCAGTACATAGGTATGTGACAGAAAGAGATAGCGTCCTCATTCTACCTTCACTGTTTCTATACACGTTTCAAAGTAGGGCTTAACAAAGTTACCTTCAGGTCCATCAAAAAGCCCTGCGTCTCTTAACAAACAAACAGAGGCCCACTGCTAAGAGCTTACATGGCAGAGGTTCTCAGGTATTCTCTTAGTGTATGCTGTATTGTTATGAAGTACAGACAGGTAAAGGGATCTCATGTAGCCTTTTGGAAGTAGGTAACCTTGTTTTTACACCCAGGCAAACTTTTTCTTGTAACTATAAAAAGGTGCTGGGGTTCTGTTACTTGTTCTACTAATTGTTCTAATTGTTTTGAGCAAAGAGCTCAGCCTGGCGTAATTCTTGTGCAATGCAACCCCTAACAGGAAAGGATGGTGTAGGTGTGTTGGTTCCTAAAGAGCCATTCTGAACTTAAAATCTGCACCTCTGGCCACCACCACGTTTGTAGTCCAGCGTGTAGTCCTGGAGACTGATTCGTTCTGTGGCCAGCCTCAAGTGGACATTTAAAGAAATGCAGTTTGTCTGCATTAGCGTCACTTCACAGCCACGGACGTCGCTGTCCGCTGCCAACCAGTTCATGCAGCTACACCAGAGAAGCTGTAAACATACAGAACTGTTGTCAATCATCTAATATCTAATTGCTGGTATTAACCAAACACACAACCACAGGTGTCACTACCTGTTGGAGGGTTGGGAAAAGTACAGACACCTATTCAAAGCGAAACTACATTCCAGGGCACCTAAAGTAAAATAAAGGATCTACAATCTGACAACCACACACCGCTCTCCTAGAGAGATAAACACACAGAGATGGTATCCGGTACAAACACAGGGTTTATTTTATTTAACGGCAAAGACACACCTGGTTGGTTGAATCGGCTACGTCATTAACAACAATCGGCTGCTGCTGTAAAACCCAAACCACAACGTAAAGTCGTTTTTTTTTTTTACGTCTTTGTGGAACCTCTTCCCCAAAAAAAACAAAGAGAGACGGGCCAGCTGCTGTGTACAGTAAGAGACAGAGGTGTGTGTGTGTGTGTGTGTGTGTGTGTGTGTGTGTGTGTGTGTGTGTGTGTGTGTGTGTGTGTGTAAAAGAGAAATGAAAGCAAGATGAACAGCTGAAAGACGTTTGTGAGTAAAAACAAAAGTTGGTGGCATAAGAAATAACCTTGTTGAAATATGGAAATATCTGATTGACAGTGTCATTCTGGGAAACACTGCACTTCTCTGTATCCAAGATTTGAATGCTTGTACTGCACTCGAGAGCATGCTGATCATTCCACAGTGACATGAATTAGGTCCGCAGTAGTTCACTCTTTAACAGACTGAGAGTGAAGATAAATGTAAGACAATAAAATGATTGAGAAGATTTGCCTCATAATGTAGCTGACTAATTGACTTCCTCACTAACTCCAGTATATCATGTAACTACCACACGATTACAAGGACCACAACCAGCGTGCACCGTGCCCAATGCTACGCTCTGCCTCATGTACACGTAGTACCACGTACAGTCGGGTGAAGGCTGTTACAAGAAAACTCAAACCTTAGTTAAAGCAGCTGCAGGCAGGCCTTACCTATGAACCCTATCATGCTGAACCTAAAGAAAATACCTCAAGTGTGTTATTTACATTTTGATTCTAACAAACGTGTGGGCTGCTCAGGTTTCCTCTAACGCTTCTTTTCTTTTTATTTGATATGTATTCTGTCTCTCTTAATTCTTTGGTTTAGGTTGGTTTGGTAACGTGTCTGGAAATAGTGTGAAATGACCAGATCTTAGAGAGACATCTCCAAATGTCTTGTTGTGTCTGACCAAAAGGACGAAAACTTAAAGATGGTCTAGACTAAACAAAGATTTCAGAAATCTTTCAGAAATCTTTTGTTTAGTCTAGACCATCTTTAGGTTTTTGTCCTTTTCTACATTTTGAGTTAAAAAAGGTTTTTTTTCACAGCAGCCATTTTGTCATGCAACAGTTAACACAGGTGTGACCAATGACACTGGTTAAGGAAGCGAGTCTTAATTAGTCTGAAACAGTCACACCTGTGTTTGAGAACTGTGATGTGACTGATGTGTTTGTCTACATCCTCTCCACCTGTCACCTACTGTGTAGTCCCCGAGGTCACCTAGCACCCTGAAAAGAATGTTTGAGAGAAAAGTGAAATGTTTTACAACACTGATTCTCAAACTGTGGCACAAGTACCCCAGGTCTGCTCCCTTGAGTGGTACATGGATTAATCTCTGAAATAAAATAATTAAGTAGTAAGCAAGTCTATTTTAATTAAATAAATAGATTTAGAAACATGTAATACTACTACTACTAATATAATACTACAAGAACATGAGGGAAAATATGTCACCATGGTGACGTCACGTTCATGCAGTAGCTTATAGCGCGCACACATCCAGGATTAGTGATGAGCTGAAAGGTGACAGGGAGATGAAGGTGGAGCTGAAACAAGCAGCTCTGGTTCTTGAATTGACTCCATTCAGTCAGCAATAAAACGTCTTCCTAATAAGAACAAACCTTCCTCCTGTGCAACCCGTCTTGTATTTCCACGTCTGTTATACTTGTGGTACTTGGACAGGCGAACATATTCTAAAGTGGTGCATGGTGGAAAAGCTTTGAGACATGATGCTTTGGACAAAGTTTGTAACGGCACGTCCTCCTCCTGTCGTTCCACTGGTTTGGATCCATTGGCCAGGGCCAGCCGGGATCACACTAGTGGAGACTTGGATGTGCAGCTGGGGCTCAATCCAGGGGTCACAATGAAAGCCTTACAGCCTACAGTGACATGATGGATGGAAGCCGGATGGAAGCAGAGCTCAGAGATGATCGAAGGCAGAAAGGTGCTGCTTGGTGACAGGGACAGACAAAGACGGCACAGGAAATCTTTTTTTTTTTTTAACTTCAGTTCTTGCCAATGTTTAAGTGAGAGAGCAGATGTTAATGTTTAGTTCAGTTTTGCTTTGTTTTTTCATTTTTGATTACTTTTTAATAAACCAACGACTTGTTTAGACTGTCAGAAAACGCTTGTGGATTGACTTCTTTTTAAATGTTAGGTCTGTTTACAGCTCATATGTCTTCTCTGTCTGGTCTGCCCCTGCCTATCTCAGCGTCTTAATCAAGGCTCACGTCCCGACCAGGGCGTTACGCTCAGCTCATACAAACCGTCTAGTTGTACCCTCGCCTCTCACAAAGCGAGGTCACTCTAAACTCTTCTCTGTGGTCGTCCCCAAATGGTGGAATGACCTACCAACGGCTACAAGAACTGCAACATCCCTTTCTACCTTTAAAAAACCTTTCTGTTTCGAGAATGCTTCCCTGCCTAACAAAACTAACAAAACTAACAAACTACTCTGTGCTCCTTTACACCTTTTCAGCTTATGTCCTCCTCTGTAAGTCGCTTTGGATAAAAGCGTCTGCTAAATGCAATGTAATGTAATGTAATGGTCCATTCGTTCACTGCTGACAGTGAGACACTCAGCTCAAACTGATAATTGTGGTTATTAAGAGAGGCCAGGTCACGTGGATGCTGTGCGCTCCTACAGTGCTCTGATAGGGTGAGCAGATTATAACAGCAGTACAAAGTCATTCATTGATCCTCATTGGCCTGAACACTTGTGCTGATGTGGCTCCCTTCACCGTGTGCTGGCCACCTCCAGTCATAACACCGGGATGAACCGGGGCTTGAACGCTGGACCACACCGTCCATCAGGACTCATGTTACATGAGTGAGGGTTTCGCAATGACCCGATCTGTTTACTGATTCAACATCAGCAGGACTCGGTTTCAGCTCACCTTCTTTCCACCGCGGAGAGCATAAATAATCAAACAGCGAGTGAAGGCGGAGGAAACGAGTCTGTCCCGGTTCAAAGAGGAAACAGCAGCAGCACCGTGGTTACACCGTGCACACACATAACGTTAACGACTATGAGAGCAGAATAAGACCCGTGTCATGTGCGGCTTCACACAGCGGGCCTTCACTGACCCTGAGTCCGCTCAGCCGCCGTGTCTTCGACACTTCCACGCTAAAAAAACATCACGGCTTCGCTCTTACCTTGGTGATTAAAAAGCCTCCATAGCTTCGTGAACAGTATCCCCATGGTTGACGGTGAGGTGTCCCGGTGCCAGCTTGTACCAATCCGCCGTAACTCAGCCAGCTAGCGTTGATGCTATTCAGCGCTATCAACTTTACCTAGCCAGCCAGCTAGCTAGCTAGCCGACTACACAGACGAGCAGCTGTCAGAGCTCCGAGGCACGGCCGCCATACTCGTGTCAATTATTCTTGAATGTGTCTCGAACATGGGACGTGAACGTTGAGTCGTCACGGTTGAATTGTTGCCGAAAACAAAAGCAAAACGGAAACCTCTGTGGCGGAGTGCTCGGTGTCAGCTGGCCGCTGTGAAGTGCGCTGCGCTAGTTAGCTGTCATCTCCTGCGCATGCGTACTGCCGCGGTCCTGTTGATACCGTTATGGGGCGAAAATGATAAAAAAATACAAAATGTAAACCTAAAACTATACACAGTAGAGTAAGAATACTAAATCCTTTTATAAAGCCTGTGTAGATATTTCAGAAAAAAGCTATTAAAAAATGGAGAGAATGTCCAAGTTTAATGCTGATTTGGACACGTTTTACTGGAAAATGTAAAAAATAAATCACTTAATAACGCAATATGGTGATGGTTTTCACATAAACCTGTTATTGGCTACAGAAGGCACAGAATATTAGTCTGTTTTTGTATGTGTTCTTATATATCTGCAGCAATTCTGTTCATTTAAGTTTAAAAAATTAAAGATATTTATTCAGCAACATTGCCAAAAACTTTCTACTTCCAGCCTTTCAAATAGGAATATTTGTTGTTTTTCTTTTTTGAACGTGGGACATTTGAGTTTTGGACAATGTTAAGGCATTACCTTATGCTCCAAGATAATAATAATAAAAAAAAACACACATTATTTTTTTACATTTGATTGACAGATTCTATATTATAAAATGTATGAAAATGTATTGTGTTATAGTTTTAAAACATCCATAACAGGACATATGAGGAAATAAAGACAAAGAGCATGCGTGTGTGTTTTTGAAGAAAAAACAGTGTTATCCATCCAACAGCATAAGGGCAGTTTATTTCATTACAATTGTAAAATGACAGTGCACACAAACTTCTAACCGATGCATCATTCTCACACAGGCAGTATTCAAATCTTTTCAGCTGTTGCTCCGGAGCTTTGAAACAACACAGATAAAAGCTACTGTATATGGAAGATAAGAACAGGAGTCTCCTCGTCGATCTTCCTTTTCCAGAATCACTGAAGCACAATGAGATTTCTGGCCTAAGAACTGAAAAATGAAAAATGAGACTTTAAACAAATATTAACTTACAAGATACAAGGATATGTCTATAAAATATAACATATGGATCCTTCATTAACTGGCAGCATACGAGTGAATTCGTCTGATTAAAGTAAACGCAGGGAGCTGCTCTACATTTCCACGAACGTAGCATGTGACAGACATTGTGACAAACGCAGCGCAGTCCTGTCCAAGTGCTTTCAAATAGTTTCTCGCTCATCAGGAGTCTTTAATGAGATGCAAATGGATTGCAATGGAAAAGCTATAACAGAAAAGAAGACCTGTTAAATTGCTACTCAATGAAAATGTGTCAGTTTATTTTTTATTTTATGAAAGCTTGTTATTGGTGAGGCTTTGATAGAAGAATGAATGGAATAGAAATGAATGTACTAGAAGTGAAACAGTTAATAAATTAAATTTATTTTATTCAGTTATTCTGACTGTATATACACATGGAAGCCCTCAATATAAGTCACTCGCTAAAATCCAAGTCTATCAAATCCAATCGATCTCCTGCTGGACAAACAATGGCAACTGATAAATGCATGGCATATGAACAACATGCTGACATCTAGTCTAGTGACTCCTGTCCTTCCTTAATAGTTTTTTTTGTAAGAACTACATCATAAAATCTCTGGACGATTTAACATAAAGCTCAGAATCAAATCCCCATCAGATGGGTAAGAACACAAACGCTACATCTGTCAGCACGTTTCTAGGTCTACCTGACCTCTCGTTCCTGAGGTTTGGCATTTTAGTGTCTGTATGATTTTTATACTTGTGTCTTGTTATGGTTACCAAAAAAAAAATGGCATTAAGAAGTAACAAAGATGGGGCACAGGGAGCTACTGTTTGTACCCTGAAGAGAACAGCACAACACCATCCATGTTGCTTCAAAAACAAATGTGTCAAAGTGGATTTGGGAACAGGCTTCCACTGGGTCTATTACACTCACATCAAGGACGCGTGCAAACAGGTTCTGTGCTGATCATTGCCGCTGGATGCTCTCGCTGTCTGGCACTGGCTTGTGGCAGGTAGTGACCTTTTAATTGCAGTCGTACCTGCATGCTACAGTAATAGCTGAGATGGCGGAAAGGGTCTAGAAGAGCCTACGTCGCACACTATCACCTGGCTAGTGTACTTCACTCACAAGCCACATTTGGGGCATATTCAGAGCAGGTCCAGCTTTAGCCTTCCCTTTAAAACATAACTGCTCTTGTGCTACGTTCATATCCAGTCCCTTCCCATGTTCACATCAAAGCAAGAGCAGGATTCTTAATTTTTTTTAGGTTCAAATGCTCATTTGGCAGGAGCCAAGGCCAAAGGGAAAAATGAGGTACTACACATCAATACGAGGTTGTTACAGTCCAAATGAGTGTAGTAGTTTCATCATGTTACAGCAAAGCCACCTCAACTCTTATGTCCATGGTGGTTGGTTTCGAGATAGACAAGCCTACACTTTGTTTACAGCAGGCCAACAGCTCAAAGCCTGTGCCTGGATTCCTGGCTGTAGCCTCCCGGAGATCCACGGTTACGGTGCGGCTTGTAAGAATCCTGGTAGGGATCCTGGTAGTCTTCCTCCACCAGGGGCGAGTGGTCCCGGCTGTGCTGTGAGCCCGAGGACAGGCGGTTGCGATTTTTACGCGCCCGCTCGTTGTGGTAGTTCTCGTCGGCGGGCATCAGGCTGCGGCGCTCCACAGATGAGTGATCTGTTGTTGTGTGGTTGCTGTTGCGGTTTCTTTGGGCCTGTTTGAGAGAGGATATACTGATTCTGTACAGGGTTTCTTCTTTGTCAGAATAAACAGCAACTACGCATGATTTGTTTGTAGACATGATACTAAGTTGGGAAAAAAGGTTTGTAAGGTGTTGTAAGGTTCAAAAATGCACCTACTGTAGGTACTGCAAGCCTCGTAGTTAATACCATAAGATTATCTATGTCAAGTGCTTGAACATTAAAGCTTTAAACAGTACTCTGCCCAAAATAGGCCACGCAGGTTTCAGTTGTTCTGAAGTGGGTATAGTTCCCTCACTGCTGCAATGATCAACCGCAATACTTTGGGTACGGTATCACGACACAATATTGCACCATGTTCTTCAAAACTTCAAGTGTCTGGAAACTGTTTAAGTGTGTTTGGATTAACAAAGTAGCAGACAAGTTTTCCCAGCAATGAATATGATAGAAATCATTGTTACTGATCATCAAAAAGAAAAATGCAAACAATTTTAAACCTGTCTTTCAAGACTGCAGAAGAGTGTTGCTCTCAGTCGCCATAAAATCTGCCTGTGGCAATCATTCATGCAGCTCAGCTGTGGCTTTAAGGTGTAATATATTCAGCAGGAGCATTTGTATACTTTCCTCTAGCCAGAAAGCTGATAAATGTGGAGTTATATTTGTAACTCTAACATACTTATAATCAGGGAGTTCAGACTTTAAATAAGTACAACCACTTTTCGTTTTCTCCTTCTGTTCGACAAGTTCACCTGAATGGCAGCAGGATACGGGGAGAGAGCGGTGGAGCCCAGATTGCGTCCCAGCAGAGGGTTGAGTGGCGTGCTAAGTGAAGTGTGTGTAGCACGCCAGTACGCCTCTAGGTACTCTGCCAGGTGTTCACACGCGTCTTCCAGCTGGTTCTCATCCAGAATAATATCAAACATCTCCTGAGGTGAGAAAGGAAGACAGGGAAGTGTAGCTGCACTTTACAGAATAAAGATCAGATTAATTAAACGAGCGTTTGAAGTCGACTCACGGAAGGACACTGTGCCAGTTTTTCTGCTGCGACGAGCTGCACATTCAGGTGTTTGCTTTGAGACTTCCCTCTTGATTTGATCAGTCGCTGGAGCACCTGTGTGAAGCACATGTAGAGCAGACAAATACAAGGAAACATCACCAGTTACAGAATGAACATTAACTACAGGAAGCTAGGGTGCCACGTGTAAAATCCTCTATATACACTATAAACAGAGCCCTGCTTGGAGAGGGCAGTGAGTGTTTTACTGGACGGCTATCTACGCCTTTCGATCTTACCTTAGGTGAGGACACTTTAACGTGGACGATAATGGGTGCTAATGAGGTCTTGATGAGCTGTGCTGGATGGTTAATGGTGTCTGCGTCCAACACTACCAGCTGTAGAGACCTGGCCAGCTCAAAGATCCTTTCTATTTCACTCTGGACCTCAGCTACAAGAAGACATACAGCAGAGGAGCTCTGAACATGAAGGAACGCGGAGGTATTTCCACAACACTTACAAGTCTTTACACCTACAAGACATGCACATCATTGAGTGAAACAGTTCCTGTAGCTTTACCAAGGCTGGAGCGGGTGTTGGATCTCTCAATGATGGCCCTCTTACTGGGGTTGTTTAGTACTGACCTCTTGGCCAATGATATGTCAGCTGTTACCCTTGTGATAGATATCCTGGAAACAAAACACAAGCGTCATACAGAGGAACGTGGCAGCAGTATGACACACTGTATGGCAGACGCTGCTTTGCCTTGACTGCTCACCTCCCGTCAAACCTGTGCTTCAGGAAGTCAAACAGCGCCTTCTGCATCATATCTGTCACCTGATGCATGATGAATGAGCGGGAAGGCAGAGAACACGAGATGACACGGGAAGAGGAAGAACATCAGCTGATTAAAGACTTTAGTGTAAGGCATGCTACAGGCAATCAAAACAGCATCTCTACACCTTTCCAGGATATGCTATCGCAGCCATTTTTACATGAAATAGTAGGGTCAATGCAGGTGTTACCAATGATACTGATGAAAAAAGTCTATAGAGCGGCAAACAAGTAGAAGTGGGATTGTAATATTCATTCTGATGCCGGCCACACAGGCAGCTGCTGCCGAGCGAGGTCTGTGAATTACACACTCGACCGAGCGATTTGTCCACAGAGAGCACAGTTTCTTTCCTCCCGGTTCTCTGCCGAAGGAACGCGGGCCACATTAAATAAAGTGATTAACAGCTACAATGAGAAGCGTCGCAGAGACCAGTGCACGGGGGATGAATCGGGGCAATCACAAAGAGATGCGTACGACAGTCCGAGGCCTCAAATTTAAAAACAGAAATTGGAGATGAAAAAGCCCTTTAAAAGCACACACTCGTCTCGCTGGTCTGACTCGAGCCAGTGAATACACACTGTAGATACATGAACCAAACAGGCAAAGCTTTGTGTGTGGCCGTGTCAGCTGTCACTCTGATCTGTTCAGATGAGCTTGACAGTGACAAAGGGTTGAGAGGGGCTGTGTGTCCTTTGAGCTGAAACATGGAGCTGTTGTCAGATGAATTTAGTGCTATTAACACGTGCAATGACCGGTCAAGTAATGTATTTAGACCCAGTTTTGGGGCACTTGTACTTGACTTTTCTTGATGCTACTTTTTACTTCCACTATATTCACGTGTCAGCTAATTATTATGGAGATATGTTATTTTACATGTACAATATTTCCAATATTTGACATACAAACCAATAACCAGTTTATGAACTAAGTTATGTTCTTACAGATTAAACTCAGAGCTATTTACATAGCACCTTAAACGCAAACATGCAGCCCAAAGTGCTTCACTTGGCAAATAAAAAACAGAAATAGACAACAATAAATTGAAGAAGATTAAGAAGATAGAACAAGTTTAAGAACAACTGCATAGAAATCAAGGGTCAATTTAGAAAGACATAACAAAACTGCAATAATAAAACCAGTAAAAAGTCAATTAAAATCTATTTGGTGACAAAAAAAATATATAAGCGAGGATGATCAAGTCTTAAAAGCTTGGCACCTTAAATAAAAAGATAATTCTTGAGCTGTTTTTTTCGAAGATGTCAATAGAGGTGCAGACGTTAGATCGACAGGCAGACTGATCCAGCTGCTGAGAATCTGAAGGACCTACTTGGCCATTCAGTGATTTAAAAAAACTAACGTGAGAATCCTAAAATAAATTCTGAAACTAACAGGCAACCAATGCAAAGACTTTAAAATGTACATGCTCTCCCTCTGGTCTTTGTAAGAACTGCAGAGTTCTAGACAAGACTTTTCTGCGTTAACCTGAGACTATCCAACATATAAAGTATCTATTGTACAGTACATTATTAATATACAGTGAATATTACATTACATTACATTACATTGCATTTAGCAGACGCTTTTATCCAAAGCGACTTACAGAGGAGGACATAGGCTGAGAAAGGTGTAAAGGAGCACAGAATAGTTGTTAGTTTTGTTAGTTTTATTATATTATATATAATAACATAACAAAACCAAGGATCATTCTGTTGCACAAGCACAGTACTTTTACTTATATATTTTGGAATATTTTAAGAATAATAGTATAGAAATTGCAGATCTTATCACTGATGGTCTTGTTTGTTCATGTAGGTCATACAGAGGGAACAGTATTAAAGTGAGACTGTTTCATACACAGTTCAAAACCCCTTGTAGTACATTTAAATTGATGATCTGAATATTTGACACGAATGAAAGACACTATGTCCTCACTCTGTGCTGTTGGCAGAAAGAATAGCACTGCTAACACATAATCTTGTACTTCATGAGCTTTATAGTTTGTAGAACTGAATTAGCTGGGCTGATATCGACTCGTCAGAAAGAAGCAGTGAACTGAAAAAAAAGCGTGTGATGTGATTAATGGCTAAAATCTACATTTTTCATAGAAACATTAAACACCATTCAGTCACTTGTCCGCACTCCACAGCACAGTACATTATTCTCTGTTTCTAATTTCAAACCGTGCTCCACTTTTTTCAGACTGATGCAGTTTACCCAGAAGGTTGTTGCCATGGCAACACCAGAATGGGAGGCGAAGACTGTGATTCCATGACAACTGACTCCCACCTCCCACCACATCCTTGGCCTCCTTTATTGTTTGCCCTCTGGTTCCAATGGTAACTGATAATCAATGAGCAGTTTCAGTTTTAGTGTTGTATCTCTGGAACTTTGGGAGGAATGAGCCTCGATAGAAATGCAAGAACAACACGACGATGTAACGTAAAGGCCTTAGTCAGCTTCGCCCATGATGGAGGCACCGTCACTTTGAAAAAATGATTTCAGTGAAGGAACATGCTAGTTATTTCACCTAATTGTATTAGGATCTCACCCTGAAAGTTCACTTTGTGGCCTCAGATGGTAAAAGAAAATACTACATTTATAGACTGCACTAAGTAGAATATTGTATGTTTATATTATTAATTCTAAAGACAGTTGGCAGTAATGTAAGGATTAAGAGATTTCTGTTGTGGTTGTGAGAAGAAGGCTGAGTCAGAATCCTGGAGGAGCAGCAGTGTGTCTTACCTCATAACCTTTCAAGGATGGTCCCACCAGGACAACCGGTCTCATGGAGGGAACCACGTCATACGGAGGGATGTGCTCAGCCTGGAGGGAACACACACACACACACACACACACACACACACACACACACACACACACACACACACACACACACACACACACACACACACACACACACACACACAAAGTCAAGATTTAATATTAGAAACTATCTGTCTAAAGCAACCGCTGTTTCATGCAATATCCCCCTGTGTAAAGGGGGCTGAGTGGCATTCAGCTGCAGGAGAGAGACAGAGGTGTGGACGGCTCAGGACTGAGTTGACAGATTGGCGAGTGCACCAGCCTCTTGATAAGAGTTGAACTTTTGTTACTGAACTGTTGTACTTCGAGAACGTGTGCATTAGAAGCCAGGCAGCCAGAAGCACACATGATTTAGACTTATGTAAGCCTCAGACATGTCATCATGGAACATCATGTTCCACCTGTGAGGGATTTATCACTTTTGAGATAAGAATAGTCAGCAGTGTAGAATCCAACTCAGCAATCAATTAAATGAACGTAATACACAGTAATGGCTCGTTCTAAACGATATGATGTTCTGCTCCTGTATGTCTACAGAGGGCTCACATCATGTCTTGTAATGCCGTACCACCAGACTGTACGGCAGCTTCTTTCCTCAGGTTGTAGACTCACCCTCCACACTTTATCATAAATAAAAGTTTTGTTTTTTTTGTGTAGCATAAAGAGACTACAATTAGCATTTTATTGTGTAACCTTGTGTTGTCAAATGGCAAACTGTCTCTTGAAAAATTGATCAAGCATGCAAGGATTAACTGCCAAAAGAATCAGATGTTAATTAAGGCATGATCTGTGGTCCAAATATTAATTTAAAGCAACATTCTCTAACTTTTTACCATAAAATAACAGGTTTAAAATTATGATGTTACATTGACTGTAATCAGGTGAATGGTGTCTCTGTCATTCCCACTCTGCATCCTGTATGTCTGTTCTTGCTCTATGTAACTGTTTTAACACTTTACAGCACTTAGTCACACACCATCAACTATTTGCCTGATATTGGTGAAGCTGAATCATATTTTATGGAGAAAATGTTTCTGTTTTTTCCCCTCTCATGTCCTCCAGTTTCTCTGCTGTGAACTATAGCTCCTTTTTGCCAATATCAGCTAATGTGAGCTCAGTTTGTTAGCCAGGCTGCTCAGAGCTTTGGGAGAGTGTTAGTGTTTGTACCACAGGCGATTTGGACCACTGGCAAGAGGAGGAGCCTTTTAGGTCTGGACTAGTAAGTAATATTAGCTGGCTGCTATGTTTTGTGCTGTTGATGTTTGGCTGTTTTAAGTAATATACAATTCACAGCAGCAATACTGACATAAAATTACCAATGATACTAATTAAGGTTCATATCTATTTAGTGCAGCAGAGACTTTCCAGTGAGCTGACATGCAGCACAGCAGCACCCTGACTCTGTCTGACCTGAATGGAACTGAACCTTCATTAGTTCTCTTGAGAGTTGTTTATCTACCAAAATTAACTGATTAAGAAGAGATTAAGAATGTTTAAAATGTTTGATTAATTGGAATTGGAATAGAATCGCTTTAGTTTTTCAATACTTAATTTTCTATCAGTAACTTTGATTAATCCGTGCTTCTTCTTCTTTTATTCTAATCATATTCATTATTTATAATTGTAATTAAAATAAATGACCATACTCACCACTTTCTGTTTCTGCTTTCCTGCAGAAAAAAAAGCAAAGATCCAGTGAATAAATGCACACTAGACTCAGACTATATGGAATTATATCACACAGTATCACAGGAGCTGAATAAATACTCCCACTGTTACACCGACACAAATACAGAGCAGGTACAAAGACAGGCAGTTCCCTCTGTGAATGAGACAACAGTGTTTCCTCTTAGGATTAAACAGACTGGTATCAGTGGGACTAACCTGCAGAGTTTGGGTTTGGTTTGAATGTACCCGACACCATTTCTCCCAGACTGGAGGAGGAATTCCCACTAGACTTACTTCTACAATGATAACAGCAAACAGAAAGAGAGAAGTGTTAGTGTGAAATCCAGCGAGATATCATCAAACAGCACTGAATCCTGGGAAATGTGTGACCACAGACTGCCTTCTATGAAATAGATGCAAACCAGAAACAGGAGAATGACTTCAGACGATAAGTCTCTCACCATTGTAACTGAGGAAAGATGGTGGCACTCAACATTTCTAATTGCCTCTGTTGTAAAAAACAAAACAAAACTAAGAAATGTTTTTATTTTGAAATAGAAATGTGTTGTCTTCTGTTAGTGTAACGTTTAGACATTAAGTTGCTAAAAAAGGAATCTATTGGTTATTGGTAACGGATCAGATTTTTTTCCCTACTTGTTTCTTTTATGTCGCTGTTCTTCTTCTTTGTAACAGTGTTTTTACGTGTTTAAATTAGTAAATATAATCGGTTGAATGAGAAGCAGTCGTGATCGTCGTTTTTTTTAAAAAGCTCCAACAATTTAAACAACAGCCTTGGTGCAGAAACCCAGGATTTCAAGACTGAAACACTGTGAACGTTATAGCAAAATTCTGTAGAGTTAAAAGTGTTTTATGTACTTTATGTGGATGCAGACATCACCAGTCATTGTGTGACCAAAATAATAACCCCCAGACAAGTGTGAACAGTGGTAATACGGAGGCATTTGTATCCTCTGTGTCCAACACAGCAAAACCAAAGGTTAGTACACAGAATACAGTGCTACTCCATACGGTGAAAGCATGGACAGAGGGCCCAGCAGGGAGAAAAATAGTACGCTGTCTGTTGGATGGAGGCAGCCAAAGAAGCTTCATTCATGAAGGTGTGGTGAAAACCTTGGGATTACCAGTGCTGGGGAAAGAGACACTGCATCTGCACACCTTTGGATCTGCTGCTACTGTGACAGTACAGCGCAACATTGTGAAAGTATCACTGCGAAACATGTGGAATACAGAACAGAAAATTGAGATTGAGGCGGTGGAAACACCTCAAGTGTGCACAGCGGTGATAAAGGTCCCCAGCAAACCCATCCAAGAGGAGCTAAAGAAAAAAGGGTCTCCAGCTGGCTGATTTTCCACTGGATGGTCCTGATGATCCAGAACTGTCACTACTAATAGGAGCTGACTATTACTGGCAAGTGGTATCTGGCAAGGTCCAGAGAATCTCAGAATGACTTGTGGCCATAGAAAGCAGCTTTGGTCCATCCAGTGTAACCATCCAGTGTAACGTCGGAGGTGGAATCACTGCGCATTGTCAACGAAAAGACCCAAAGCCCAGCAGAAACCGAGGCTCTACAGAACTTTGAACAGACTGTAACTCACAAAAGTGGTTGCTATCAAGTTGAGTTACCATGGCAACATGACAAACCAGTGCTCCCAGACAATTTCAGAGTTGCAAAAAGACTGTTTGAAAGCCTCAAGAGGAGACTAAAGATGGATGCAACTTTGTACTCCAGATAGAATGATGTCATCACAGATTATCTACAGCAAGGCATCTGTGAGGATGTAACTGAGAACACCTCAGCAGAAGAACATCCAGAGACTGTGAAATACTACGTGCCACATCATGCTGTTCTCCGAGACGACAAAGCAACAACAAAACTGAGAGTAGTGTTTGATGCATCATCACATGAGGAAGGTTGCCCCTCCCTAAATGTTTACTGACTGGGCCAAACCTTAATCCAAATCTGATAGATGTGCTAATTAAATTCAGATTACAGCAGATAGCCCTCACTGCAGACATCACTAAGGCTTTCCTGCAGATTGCTCTAGCAGAGAAAGATAAAGATGCTGTTAGATTTCTGAAGCTTCATGGACCTCCAAACAAGAACTGTGACGATGACACAAGAGCAGAGTTTTAGCCAAGAAATCAGTCAGCTAGCATCAGGACAGGACGTCAGCAGAGATTGTAAAATCAAAGACTTGAAGCCATTTTAGATGAAAATGGGCTCATTAGTGTAGGTGGCAGGTTACAGCACTCTAATCTCAGCTTCGGGGAGCAACACGTATTACGTTGTTACATCTGTAGGAGGTCAAAGGTGAAACCAGCTCAGCAAGTGACAGCTTCATTACCCAGAGACAGAGTCACAGAGTCACCGCCCTTTGAAGTAACTGGTGTGGATTTTGCAGGTCCACTGTATGTAAGGTCTAGTGCACAGCCTAAGAAAGCATACATTGCACTTTTCACTTGTGCAGTCACTAGAGCAGTGCATTTGGAGTTAGTGTCAGACCGGACTACTGAAAATTTTCTCTTGGCTTTAAAGAGATTTTTTGCTAAACAAGGGCTGTGTAATATCATTTACTCAGACAATGCCCAAACATTTAAAAGGGCAGACCAAGACTGAAGAGAACTTTGAAAGTCATTGAAAGGATCAGAGCTCACAGAGTTTTTCACTGACAGACGAATTACATGGAAGATCACTGAGAGAGCTGCTTGGTGGGGTGGCTTCTGGAAGAGACTTGTGAGGTCTGTCAAAACATGTTTAAGGTAGATCCTGGGAAAAGCATCTTAAAGTTTTTGTTACCAACCATGCTCACAGAGATGGAAGCTGTGTTGAACTCCGGGCCCCTCTCATAAGATGCCTCAGAACCGCAACCACTCACACTCGCCCATTTCCTTGTTGGTAAAAGATTGACCTCTCTACCACCAAACACTCTGCTCCCCCCTCTCAGATAACAACAGTGAGTAGAGAGGACATGGGCAAAAGATGGAGAAACAGTTGGCAAAAGGATTACTTGATGGACTTAAAATCAGCTCACAAATGTGAGACACCTACACCCACTGAGCTGAAAGTGGGAGATGTCATCCTAGTCGCACACACCCCGACAGACCTGAAACATAGGCAGGATAACTCGCCTGTTTCTAGGGAGAGATGGACTCGTTCCCTCCTGTATAGCTCATACATCCACAGGCAGTTTATTAAGAAGACCCGTTCA
The DNA here is from genome assembly GCA_004119915.2 of Collichthys lucidus. NCBI lineage: Eukaryota > Metazoa > Chordata > Actinopteri > Sciaenidae > Collichthys > Collichthys lucidus. The sequence continues at coordinate 34,306,923 of CM014079.1, read as the reverse complement.
GCTAATTTATCCATTAGAGATGAATTAATTAAAGTGATTGCATTGTGATGTGATGAACATGATAGTGATGAATAACTGTTCATCGGGCTGGAGGATGTTTAAATATATTTTTTTTATCTGACAATAGATGAATAATAATAATAGGTTACAATAACAAATGCTTTTATTTTGAAATAGGGTTAGGGTTAAGTTGCTAAAAAGGGAATCTTTTGGTTGCTAGGTAACGGATCTGACTTTTTTCTCCTTGTTTCTTTTATGTCGCCATTGTTGTATTTTTTTCTTCTTCTTTGTAACACTGTTTTACGTGTTTTATTAAATTAGTAAATATAATCGGTTTGAATGAGAAGCAGTCGTGATCGCCGTTTTTTTCAGAAGCTAGAAACAATTGAAACAACAGCCTTGGTGGCTGAAACTCATCCCCCCATCTGATGGAAAATTCTGTGGTGGCCGCGATCCAGGCACACCTCTGAGAGGTTGGACCACACAACCCAGCTTGGCTTTCACCCACCTCACTTCCTTTCCTATCTGCCAGCTCAACTGCCAGGCTCTACTCATCCCCAAGCCCCTCAAACTCTCTTTATCCCTTCTGAGCCACGCGTCTTCTCGACAAATTTATGCTGCCGATGCTGCTGATTCCTCCACCTCCTGCTCTCTCCTATCCCAGTCCTCATCCAGTCCTCCTCCTCCTTAACTCACCCGTGGAAGCGTCCTCTCTTCTGTTCCTGCTGGAGTCGAATGTTTTCCAGTTTCAGGGGGCTCGGGATGAAACCGATGTCGCAGCCTTCTTTCACCAGGCGGCCGATCCACCAGTCATTGTTGAACTTCTGTGGATTGAAGCAATAAGAGGGACAATTATGTGTAAAGCCCTTTTTCACAGCAGCCGTTTTGACGTGAAATAGTAAAATAGTATCATACCAATGATACTGATTAAGGTTCAGTTCCTGCTGATGTTAGTGCAAACATTCGTTGTAGACACACAAGATACATTGAACAACAAGTTTTCCTAATATATTTTATATAATGAACACATCATGACCTGACAACAGACTGATGTGTATTATAACGCACCAGCTGTCCAAAGCTCCAAAACAGATACTAAATACACCGTGTGGAGAGAATGCTGTTGCCAGGGTCAAGAACGAACTTGCAAATCAAGCTTCTTTTTTTAAGCTTTTTTTTTGGGCCATTTCAAGCTTTATTTGATAGAGACAGCTGAAGAGTGACAGGAATGTGGGGAGAGAGAGATGGGGAATGACATGTGGGAAAGAGCCACAGGTCGGATTCAAACTCTGGGCTTCTGCAGCAAGAACTGAGCCTTTGTACATGGGGCGGCTGCTCTACCAACTGAGCTAAACACCGCCAACACACCAACACCTGAACTCAAGCTTTTAAGCCAAACGGATGGAACGTTCTTAAAGTGCTGAGAAAACGTTCATGAGCAAACTCTATCTGTTGATGAAAATCATTTAATATGAGTGAAAGCTCCAAAACCGTTACTAACAGGGACTATTTATTCCTCATTGCTATTGTTGTTTTTGTTATTACTTATTATGGTTGTTATTATACTATTATTATAACTTATTAAGCATGTATACATGCATATTTTGTAAGCATGTATTCACTATATATATATGTATTTATATATACACACACACACACTATATATAATACATACTAGTGTTCTTTTATGATTATATGTGACAAATAAAATAAAATTATTAACAAATGACATTTCATGAAGCTAAACATTGCTATGGTGATCTGCAGTTTAATACAGCTTGACCACTGATTTAGAGCAGCAGTTTAACTGCTGACCGGAACTAAAGCGACCCATTATAATATACAGCTGCCAGCCAATCAGAAAAGAGTAATTACTTTGGTCATGGTAGTGAATGAACTGATTGCTCACATGTTACAATCTAATGACAAAGCCTATTAGATGCACATTAGTAGAATAGTGGACTAAATTCATTAGTGGAGGGAGCCTGAACCGTACCTCTTTGATGTGGAGGAAGTCCTTGGCATCAAAGGAGACGGCAGTGCCGGCCACAGGAACATCCTCATCCAGAGCACCACAGTAGCTGACATTGGTCCTCACAGCAAATGCCACTGCTTTAGTCTGTAAGACAGCAATAAGGAGGCAGTATGGATGTTTAGGAGATAGGTGATATATCACTGTTTATAACACAAACAGGAGTGAGAGTTGAGACCCAGAGACGTGGCTGGAGTGTTTCCCCTGGGCAGAGAGAGTTATTACAGCAGCAATGAGCTCAGCATCACGTGCAGCCGAGCCTGCAGTCAGTGAGGTGTGGGTGTTAATGAAGAGACACTATTTCAGCAGCAGCGATCACACAGAAAGAACTCACAGGCCCAAAAGCCTTGATGATCTATATAGATGACTTCTTCTTCTTCAAACACATAGATCTTATATACGTATGTATATCCTTATTTAACTTTCATCCTTTAAATCTTTTTCTACATTTAACCATTATGTATCATAAACTGATTTACTGATAGATCTGGTTGAGAAATCACTATATCACAGAGAAAATGCTGTATCACATTTAAGCACTTTCTCACAATGCTGCTTATGACTTGTTTAATGTCCCAAGGAGCTTGTGATTCGAGAGTTTAGTTTGTGTTTGTTCTGTGAGGGCTCAACAAGCCAAACTCTTATCAGCTACGTTGAAATGGCAGTACAGTATTGAATCCTTGATTGTAAGGGGAAAATACCAAAACCTACAGCTTTGCACTGTTTCAGAGCCTGGATCCAGATAAACTAAAATACATATTGATATTAAAAGCACCACAAGATTCAACAGACCCACACACTGAATATCTGGTCCAATTTTATTGAAAGGCATAAATTAGAAAAGCAAAAGTGAGACTGTGGAGCTGGATTACATATGATGATAGACTTAAACCAAGTTGAGTGACCTGACTTACAGACAGGGAATCACTGGAGTGTGCACACTGTTCAAGAATGGAAACAGAATGACTGAGAGAAACATATGGGCTAGAACATCAGGACTCTTTCAGATTCTTACAGCGAAGGGAACATGGAACTCAAAAATATCAAATGGAGTGATTGATGTAATGATGCGAGTATATAATGGGACAAGAATCAAGGTGGTACCTGTGTTATACCAAAACCTTAAAGAATGTAGGGACATCTCCGTCATATACATTAAAGCTAAATGGGATAAGAAATCAGAGGAATGGTTCAATATGTGTGGAGCACAACAATCTACGATAAGGTTCACACATGTGGAGGCAATTCAGGTGGAAACATTTGACCAGTTTATGAAGTAAGCAAAGCGTTGCTAGTGCCATGTTAGTGGAAATGTGGGAGCAAAGAAGCCAACCGTGCACATATCTTTTAGGAAAGCCCTAAACTGTGCTCTAAACCTTTTGGATAATGTCAATGCTACAATTAAAGATATTCTGGTATTCTCATATGAAATATGAAATGAATGCAAACTAGAAACTGGTACAAGACTGAACCTCCCACCATAGAACAATTGTCATCTATAGCATGGATAGAATGACCTACCAACTTGACTGAAAGAGAATGTCTCTGCTATTAAATGGGAAAAATGGGTGATGTATGACATGATGAAGAAAAAAAAAGAATATTGTAATAATTTAACTATAGATTAAACCCTGTGCCATCAGGAATAAGAAATCAAACCTCAAAACGCAGAAGAGGTGTAAGGATGTGATGAAAACAGGTCAAATCTCTGCATCTATAACCATGTGAATCTATATTTGGACAATTTGACAAGCTTTGCACGAGCAGCACAAGTACAGTGCAGATACTGAAACTGGATCATGTGTCTCTGTTTGTCAGATGTGTGAGATGTGTTTCTTATGCTTTACAGTCCATCATGAAGTCTATTGCTTTGCTGTAAATAGTTCCCAGTGAAACTGACCTTTGCCCTCTCGAGCTGGACAGTGGCCTGCTGCTCCCTCTCCTGCCGGCCGCCCTCCTTCTCCTCCTCCAGAGACACATCCGAGTCAGACGGTCGGCTTGTGTAGGAATCAGCTGAGCCCTGGAGAGTGACAGGACAAAGAAGATGGAAATAACACTTTCACCAGGAGGGAAGTACCAGTGTCAGTGTAACAACCTCAGGGTGACAACTCTAAACTGTGATACAGATTAACTTTGACATCCACGATCTACAATCTAATAATAAAGCAATGTAGTGTAATTTGATATGTCCTGTTTAAAACTACACATTTGAATGCAATGCAAATAGAAGCAGGACATAACAAGAGCCTCTTCCTTAAAACCACCGAGACTAAGCAAATAAATGGAAGTGGGAGATTACGGATACTCTGTGTGTGTGTGTGTAGGTGTGTGTGTGTGTGTGTGTGTGTGGGTTGCTGTGTCACATGACTTGATTGTATTCCTCCCCATAGAGGATCAAAGGCTGACAGATTAAAGATGACGAACCGGTTTGGAGGAAGGTTCAGAAAGATGGTGCTTTTATTTTTAGAAATGCCAAGAACAGACATGACACGTAAGGAAAGGAAAGGAAAACCTTTATTTGTTTAGTAAAAAAGGTCATTTGAGTAACATATATTTTAATTACAAAGTTTTGATACCCCACTTTTTATCGTCACCATCATCATCAGTCAGGGTAATTATATTGCAGCTGTATCAATATCAATGATTCATTTTTATGATTTAGAGAAACTGACAAAAACAAGAAATAAAAAAATCCAATTTTTGCACCACCCTTTGAGTTGGTTCAGTTGGACCCATCGCCCACATGATGCTTTGGCTGTCAGTCACAGTTGTTTCAACGCAACATTCCTGTCAGCACCCAGACAGCAAGATCACAACATGGTCTGAGGTAAGTAATGTTAACTAATGTTACAGTATCCACTATTCCAAACCAAGCAGTAACCTCCGTGGCTGTGAAGTGAGGCCAATGTGGACGTGCCAAAAACTGCAGTTCCTCAAGCGTCCACTTGAAGCTGGCTACAGAACGAGTCAGTCTCCATAAGGTCCCCATGTTGAAAATGTCCAATTTCACAGCAGAAATAAACATGTTTACAACCTGGTAGAAAAACGGCGTCATTCAGCCCGATGATTCACATCTTTACGTATTTTAGATTAACCAGGAGATGTAAGAGATAGGACTGCCCAGATGGTGTCAGGCAGAGCCAGAGATACCGCTCTGTAGAGACCTACGGGTGATGTCACAGATACTACATCCATTCTTTAGAACACAATTTTGTGTTATAAACGTGATGTAAAACCACTTTTAACAGGGAAATAACAATGTGTCCTCCTCATCCAGTATATTTTTTATTTTCTGAAAATTAAACCATCCTCACAGTCAGTAACCACATTTCACCATTGGGGATGAATAAAGTAAATCTAGCCTTTTCTTCTCCCATCATTTATTTGATGGGTCATCTGTATGCTCTAGATGATTTTGTGTTTTGGCCATTTGTGAACTTGTACTTGACTTTTTTGCCATGTTATCACTGGTCATATCATATCTTCCTTATCGTTTTAGCGTCTTATTTTTGCTCTTGGGTGCACCAGGGTGATGCATTTAACAGACCTTTTTTCACAGCAGCCATTTTGACATGAAATAGTAGGGTCCACACAGGTATTAGCAATGATACTAATAAAAGGTCTGCAGCACAGACTTTCCAGTGAGCCAACATGCAGCACAGCAGCACCCTGACTCTGTTTGACATGAATGGAACTGAACCTCAGTTGGACCTCAGACCAAGAAAAAAAGGTCTATTGTATGTAGTGTGAAATGTTTAATATGTTCTTCTGGGGGAGTATGCTTCTGGACACCCCTAGAGGTTCTGAGGTCCAACAATCACAGTCCTCAGGATTTTGTGTGTCAGTTGGCAAATAATATTTTGCATTATTTCTGTTGATTTTATTATTTGGGTGGCGTGGAGATAACCAAATATTAAAACAAAAAGCTACTGCACAAGTTTGTCTTGCTCCTTTAAATAATGTTGTTTACAGTGGTTAAATGAGGACTGTGGTTTATAGCAGATACATTATGTCTTTTTCTTAGCCAGTCCTTAACCCCCCCACCACCCCTCACCAGTCTGCCTCAGGCTGAAGATCGGTCTCATACCATCACTATCAAAGCAGTCATCTCCTTTCTAACTCACCCAGTCCCTCAACCCTCATCCTTATTAGCTACAAGTCAGTGGCTGCTGGGTCAGAGGAGCAGTACAAATGCCCACCCACTTATTCAAGGCAGAGAGAAAGAAACGAGGACAGCAAGATTATGATTAACTGGCTGAGGAAAATGTGCAAACATAAACAGAAGCAACAGTAGATGCACAGAGACGGCTGGGGAGTGAGTTTCCCCTCAGCGTGGCGAGTTATTACAGCACTGGGGGCTCTTCCAGCTCCAGCGTCACATGCAGCGAGCCTGAAGTGACGGGGGAGTGCTGCTGAGGAGAAATGGTTCAGACCTCCTGACGAACACATCTGCTGATCACACCATGGTGCAGATCTCAGCCCAAGGCCACCAAAATATGTACAAAGATGGCTCATTAGTACTGACCATTGTTATTTTACTGTATTGGCACATGTTGATGTCGGGGTATTTGATTCAACATCCTGCACACACACATAGTGGCACACACTCACAGCGGTGAATGCATCAGCATAACGTCACTTGCTCCTGAGCGTGAAATGAAAATCACACAGTTCCCTGTCTAATGGACTCCTACTATGAACCCATCAATCATCAAAGGCGGCTAAATGTACAGCGTGTACCTTAACAGTGCCTGCCTTGTAGTTTGCTCGCCTTGTCTACGCACAGCGATGATGCATGTGTAACCAGGACATGTTGGCTCTGAGGACGTCACCTTTGGCTGACCGGTACTCGAGCTGTTTGTGCTCCCATGTGGTAGATTTGGCTTCAGGTCCAATTTGTTACAACTGCAGCATGTAATAATAGCTCTGTATGTGTTGCTTACACTACAGTGGCTGCACATGTTTGTTTTTTCTATAATTCATCAAAATAATGTACAGTCAGTGCAGCGCGGTTCCCTCTGAGATTAGAAAAGCAGGTGTGGTTGTCTTGTCTAGTGATTTATTTAGTGTTTACACAGTGTTGGAAGCTAACTACAGTAACAGATGCAATACAATTTGCTGTCAAAAAAATAGTGTATGCAAAAGTTCAAATTTGGACTTTTGCATGTGTTTTGTGACTGTTGGCTGCATGTGCTGCATTAAGACATGGGGTAAAGTTTCTGAATATACTCATACAATAACAGAGCATCATCATATTGAGACAAAAAAACACAAACAAAATGACAAATGGCAAAACATTATTCTCCAGATTCAGTTACTGTCTGTCTCCATGGGAATGTAACTTACTCACCTAGTAATCAGAACAAATAAATATCAGCCTCAATGACGTGCTTGGTGTGTGTGTGTGTGTGTGTGTGTGTGTGTGTGTGTGTGTGTGTGTGTGTGTGTGTGATCATGGAAACAACCCACTACACAAGAACTACCACTGAGGTGGTTCTGAGTACTTTGGCAGGTGTGTAGACTGACTGTTTGTGTGTGTGGACAGACTTTGTCAGTGAGATCGCATCACAACTGAGGAAGATACAGAGATAAAAGTTTACAGGTGTCTAGCCAAAACGGAGGCAGAGTTCCAGCTGTAAGCGGAACATGCAAAATAATTTCATTTGCACTGAAAATGTTTTGAGATGTTCCATTTTTTTATTAGTTTAAAGTGCAATATTTTCATACGGAGACGGCGCCCTGGGCAGTCACCCACATTGCCCATAGCTAAAACCGGCCCTGTGTATCTGTAGAGCACTTAATTAGTATCATAAGTAACACTTGTGTACCCTACTACTTCCTGTCAAAATGGCTGCTGTGGAAAAAGAAAGGCAGAAAGACCAAAGGGGACGTTGACGGAGGAAGCTAAGAAGAGAAAAGGACAGAGTGAGCGAGCAAGAAGCCGCCAGACAAGAGCAAATCTGTGACTGGCTTTTAGTCATTGGTGAGAGCTTGGTGAAATAAAAGCTGAAAGACAGACGCCGAGCTGGGCTGACTGCTGTTAGACTAGTCAGTAATATTAGCTGCTGCTTTGTCTGCTGTTGTTGACCTTGTTGATGTTTGGCTGCTGGCAAAGTTGTCAACTTGCTAGTTTTTCATAATAAGTAATGCAGTTATAACAAATATATATGTACAGATTTCCATATTTACCACAGTGGTAAAAGACTGTAAAAAAAACAATGCATATGCAATGTTGCTTTGAGAGCCTCATTAGAAGAAGCTACCCGTAGCATTTTGCCTTTCATTTCTTTCAGGTGAACTGAGCTGTCTGTTCTTAAAGTGTCAGTGTGTAGAATTTATTTTTAGTTTGTCTGTTCTAGGCTACTGTAGAAACACAGTGTTTCAATATGGCATCCTCCATGAAAGAGGACCCGCTCCCACTATAGATATCAAATTTTTAGGTAACAACAACAAAAAGATTATTAATTTAAGGTGATTATACATAGTTATGAATATTACTGTATATTCCATGTCTGCCTTATTCTGAAAATAAAGGCCCCAAGTCTTACACACTGCACCTTTAAGCCAGTCATGTTTTAGAGCATAAACAAGAACTTTAAACGTATATTGTTATGTTACTGTATTTTGTAATGAAACATCTACTGATGCTTAGCTGGGCACATCATCAGTGATGGACCTGAGATTATTGAGTGTTAAGTAATCACGATACTATACCAGACAAAGTATCACGGTTCCGGGTATTATCGCGATACTGCACCTTTTTTATTATTATTATTATTTTTGTGAACTGCAATGTACTTGTACAATAATGTAATTAATTACTAATGTACTAATGTTGTTTGGTGCATAATAAACATAATACTGGTGAAGTAAAAATTAAACTGAAACAAGTTTGAAACAACGAGTTTGGTTTTTTGAGCAAAATTAGTGTTGTCAGTCATAGACGTCATATATACGTAGATGCGCTGAATCGTACGTCAACGTCGCCGCCATTTCGGATGTGGCAAAGTAACTGGCAACACACAGAAAAATCTGTGCAAGAGTATTTTTTTCCAAGGTTTTTAACTTACGCACACACAGAGAGAGACTGCAATTGTATAGCTGTATAGTGTAGTTGTAAACACTCAGCATTAGAAAAATACATACGTTGGTTTGGTGCTTACATAAGGAGTAAACATTTATAATCATCACTTTAAAAGTTACATACGTTGTTTCTTTCCTAGATATATAAGTGTGTGTGTGAGTGTGTGTGTGTGTGTGAGTGTGTGAATGGGTGTATAAGAGGCATTAACTTAAAGCACTTTGTAGAAAGGCGCTTTCCTTTTATTAGTTTACAGGCAGATCTTCCACATCCATATGGCGGACACCTTAACGTAACGCAGCAACGAACCAACCTGCTCAATGAGGCGTCTACGTATATATATCTGTGTATATATGTCTTTGGTGCCGCTAACGAAGACGCAGTGGCAGACTCGCTGCTCTGGCCCGGTGCTTCTGCCATGGTGAGTGTATTGTCTCGTGTCTGTCTGTAAGCCGTGCACGCATCTGGGCGAGACAGAACTTTAACTTGTTGTTTGTTTTGAAGCGAGTTTCTATCGAAGCAGAGCTCTCTTCTTAGAGTTCATGCTTGCCGGCAGAAACGCACGAACAGCCAATCAGCTAACAGACGGGCCACGGACCCAGCGTGTGGAAACAACCTATCCTATCCCCAGTACATCACCAGTAACAGGCAAACAGCCAATCATTCAGCAGCTGTGTAGTTTGGTTGCAGTTCGTTTAAGAGGGAGTAGCATGCAGTGAGAAGCCGGGAGGAGAGCAGAGGCGGCCACTATGTAGCGGAGACTGGCACCGGTAAAATAGTAATCCACGGTAGTACCGTCGTGTAGAATTTTTTAGTATAGTAGGAACCGTTACCATTTGGCACCGTGGGGTACCGTGTATACCGTGGGTATTGTGCAAATCTATCTTCGTCTTGTACTCAGTTTCTCCCCAGCTCTGACGAAGTTTATAGCTCTCTTTGTGGGTTTAGACCTCCGACAGCTGGTGATGCCACTATAGATGCTCTCTGCGATGGTCTTGAGCACCTGATCGTGACGCCATCGGTAACGGCCATCCCCAGAGCTTTTGGGCAGCAACTTAATATATGCTCGGGGGTCCCCTTTCTTTGGCAAAGAGGGCATGTTGGAGTGCCGACCAAATCCCAGCAGTGCAAGTTGGAAGGGCTGGGGAGTACATCGTAGACGGCCTGGACTAGGAACTTGATGCGGTGTGGCTCTGCCTGCCAAAGGTCAGTCCACGAGATCTTCTTCTCCACAACTTGCTCCCATCTCGTCCAGGCGCCTTGCTGTCTCATTCCCACTGCTCTGCTGAAACTCTCCTCCTAGACCACTGCTCTCATCTCATTCTGGACTAGTTGCCTCCGCTCCTTTCCCCAAGCCTTGTCAAAACGAGGGGATGCTATGGTTCCTAGACCCATCCTTCCTCTGGCCACTGTTCCCACCAGGACTCTGTGCTCTCTGCCTGCTCCACTGCAGCCTTTCCATCTCCTGCCAGTCCTGATTGCTACTCCTGCCCCAGATACTTTTGGATCTGCTGACTCACGGAATTGTAGCACCTCCCTTGCACGCAAGACCTTGAACTCCTCCTCAATGGATTTCAAGGAAGGTGTCAGTTTGCAGGTGTTTCCATAGAGGGCGATGTTGCTCAAGCTCCTTGGCAGTCCTTACCAACTCCTCAAGTAGCGACTGACTCTCCTTTCCAGATTTGAGATGGTAGTGATCGAAACTCATAGAGGAGCAATGGTCACAGTATCCTTAGCAGAATCCCGTGTTGGTAAATCCATGCTTTGAATTTTCCCGGAGGGCCTGTCTTGTCCACAACCTTCAGCCATCCCTCTAGCTCCTCACAGGTGTTCTTTATGGAGGCTGAATCCTTAAGGCTGCTGTCGAAGAACTTTCCCAAGCTTTTAATCGGCTTCTTAGAGATGGTGGGGATTGGTGTTCCTGAGATAGAGAAGCGGAACTTGTCTGCTACTCTGCCCTTCTTCAAGACCAAGGATCTTGACATTGTTGGCTTGAATGACATTCTGGCCCATCCCATTAGCCTCTCCAGCCCCATCAAGATCCATCTGCCTCCAGGCACTGACTCGGATAGGCGGTTGGTGGATCCCAGATTTGGACATGGGGCCTCTGCACTCTGGATCTGCTGATTTCACCAACATGTTCATCGCTAGAGCGAACAGGACCACTGAGATGGTGCAGCCTGTGATGATTTCCACCTCCAGTCTGTGCCACTTAGATGTTATTGATCCTGCTGAGACCCTCAGGCTGAAATCACCGTAGTAATCCAGGATGAACTCTCTAACTGCAGCTGGAACATGGTGCCTCTCCAGTGTTTCGAGGACTAACTTGTGGGCCATTGAGCCGTAGACATTGGCCAGATCTAACCACAGCACCACCAGATTGTCTTTGTTCTCCCTTGCCTCTCTGAGGAGCTGAGTGACCACGCCAGTGTGCTCTAAGCATCCTGGTACGCCAGGGATGCCACCCTTTTGCACGGAGGTGTCGATATATCCATTCTTGAGGAAGAAAACAGTTAGTCGCTTAGCTACAATCCTGAAGAAAATTTTTCCTTCGACACTGAGCAGCGAGATTATTCTGAACTGGCTGATTGTCCCTCTTCTCCAGATAAGCCTCAAGATAGTATCATTTATGTACTTAAATGAATTCACATCACAGCAACATTTTCCACTCTTCCTCTCTCTCTCTTCCGTGTCCAGTTAGCTGTCTGTTCTCCACTCCATCTCTGTGATGGAGTGGGATGTCACCACTGCGTAACACGGAATCTGTACTTCATGCTACTCTACAGCTGAGTAATCACCATATTAGCATAAAGGCTGGACGCCTGCCCCATAGGCAAACAACAGCAGGCTCAGTACACAGACTCTCTGGGGTCTGCGAGCTAATTACTGCTCATCACTGCTTTCTAATACAGGTACGAGGGAACATCTCGGGTCAGGAGCCAGTTACTCCCCCTGTCACCAGCAATTAAATGAAAGGAAGGGAGTGAAAGATGAGTGAGTATGGTTGGTGCTACTACAGTTACCACCACTGACAATATGCTGTCTGTAACCCTCTTGTTCACAATCATTTGTAACCCTCTTTGTCTGTCAGTCTGTCTGACTTCATCCGTCATTCAGTCCAAACCTGCCTTTGTCTGTCAGTTCCTCTTGCTTTCTATTTATAGGGACATAAAAGCTCTATAGAAATGCATCAACACTGTGCTGCTCCAGTTGTCATCCAGCTCACATCAAACATATATTTGTGGGCTCGAACAGGCAACAAACAATCAGACTTACGTAACATGCTAAATCCTATTATGATATTGAGGCACGTCGCATGATGTAATGCTGTACACAGTGTAGTGCAATGACCATGACATAGTGCATGTACGTGTTCATGAATTTCAATGACTTCTAGTCGTACAATCAAAGCTGCTTTTCATCACACTTGCTGCAGTTTGGTTCCTCAAACGTGTTCCTGTCCATGACGACTGTACTGAGGGTGAACTTTTAAACTCTCCTGTTCAAATTATATTAAGCATCCAGGTCATTTTAGATTAGCCAGGAGGCCAAATGAGCAGGACTACTAAGATGGCAGCCGTCAGAGCTACCACACTCGGAGCCTGTCAGTGATTGAGACCCTACCGAGTGACCAGAGGTACTTCATGTTATACCTAACAGCTGCTTTATTCTATCATCATAAGTTTTCATGACACTGTGGTTTCCATTGTCATTGTAAAACAAACAAACAAACAACAACAAAAAAACAATACAAAAAACCCAAACAATATATTGGGGTTGCTCTCAATCCACCACACTAGATTTGATAAGTATTTATTGAGTTCATGTGTGGCATGGGTCCTAAAGTATCACAAAGTGTGATGGGTGGCGGGCACTGTGTTCAGTCTATTTTTGTTTTTACACAAAATGCAAATTAACTATAACTTGGTGATTGCATAACTAATAATGTTTTGAGAACACATTTTGCGAGTGGTTGTTTCTTACAGCAGTTTACTCTCCGTAGGCCTTGTATGTTAAACATGTTGATAGGATTATCACAACTATCATTTCTTAGCACCTCACTGTCGTTACAAAGGACTACCGCCTGTGACACACTGCATGTAATGACGATTGTTTAACATATTAACCTGATGAAGAGATGAAAATATTTTCTTTTCAACACGTCTGTGGTATAAAATCAGCATGTACACAATGAGCCAGGCTTCTCCTGCTGAAAATATTGCATTTGGCACTGATAATTTATCGAGCTATATGTTCTGCTGTATGTTCTGTTTGTCATTTTCCACATTTATGTTAACATCCATTAAGATTGTCTTCCTCTTTCATCACATACTTTCATAACACAAACTGGCCTTACTAATCTATTCCACAGTCTACTAACGAAAAAACAGATCAATGTACTTCACAAGCTCCCCGTCTCAGATATCACAGCACAACAAAGCCATGTTGACAGTGGGGCAGGTGATGCAGCGTCTTCTGTGTCATATATCCTAAACAGTGCAGTACACTGAATATCATGTTACATGTTACTGTGTGTTCCACAAATGCATTTCTGCGTAAACACTTAGCTCTCAGTCTGTCAGCCTTTATTTCCACACAGAAATACAATCAGCACGGAACACAACAGCTGAAATGGCAGCTTTAATGCACTGTTGAAAAAACGTACTAATACACTGCAAATAATGACAAAAGATAACGTTGGAGTAGGATCATAATCAGGATTTTAGAATTAGTTCTCATCCTTTAAAGTTAGGATTCCTTAATCAGAAAACTAAAATTTGGCTCAATAAAAGTTCAAAACAACAAAAAGTATACTGGATCAAGAGGATATTCTTATTCTTATTTCCATCAGTCAGAAAGTTGAAGAATTTTCTCAATGCATGTCTTTAATGTTTCACTCTACTTATACTGTTTTCAAAAAAGGCTGTATCGCCAAGAACTATCAAGTATCAGCACAGAATGCTAGGTGACTGTGACTTATCTGTTACTTAAATATATTTGCTAAATCACTTCTGATGGGTATTTGTGTAAGAGGATGATCGTCTTTAAAAATCATTCACAGTTCCAAACAAATCATCTTTAGCCATAAACGTCTAATTCAAACGTGGAGATGCTTCGTTGCCGTACATCTCCAGCTCGTCATGTCGGGCGGATCTGATTTCACCGGACAGCCAGCTGGTGGACGTTTGCAGTCCTGCAGACTCAGCCAAACGGGGGTGAAAAACTGGGCCCCAGCACAAATGTTTACCTAACGGATGATGGCACGGCCTGTTGGCCCCCATGGACGCTGCCATACACTCTGTTCGACACTAAAAATGAACAGAATCCATCCACAGAGCTGAAAAGCGAGCGGGTCTTGAAGAGAATGATGATGAAGATAATGAATGATGATGGCAGCCAGCAACTGTTCATCGATGAACGACCGATCGATTAATCATTGAGTCAAGCAAAAAAGATAAACATATGCTATTTTCCGCAATTTTGATATGATGTATTAAATATATCTACCAAACAAACAAAAAAAAATACAGCATGCACCATATGAAACCTGATTAATAACTCCAATATGCAATGAATAAAAGTGAAAATGAGTATGGTATGTGGTGGCAGCTGTAACAGCTGTACACACCCACACACTGTGGTTAAGCTCATGGGAGCAGCAAACATGCTTACAAAGGTTTGCTTGACACCAGGACTAAGGCATGATGTATTGCTTCAAATTCTGCTCTGTTCATCAATTTCTTCTCCTGCGATAGCGCCTTCTTTTTCCACAACCATCTCGTCCAATTACCGTCCTCAGCCACTTTCATAGCAGGCCAGATGTTTTGCATGATTGCATTCTCTGTTGCCATCAGCTGTTTACATGCCACTATCGAAAAGATAGAGTTACAGTGTTGTTCATGATAAACTCTGTTTTATCACTGTGATGCAGTAAATGGTAGTTGTACAGACGTTTCATGCAGGCCTGTGAATAGTGAGCAAATTGACTGATGGTAGTGACATACGGTCGATTTATTATTATTGAATTATCCTTTCAAGCTTTTAAATACAGGGAAAGAAAGTATACAATCTCTTTGTACCCGCATGGCTCTCGAATGATAAGAAGACTTCCTGTCATAAACGTAGAAGCGTTGTTAAAAACCTACAATACGGCTCCAGTAAAAATAATACTACAACTGCATATCAATTATTTAAGGAAAATGAATGTCCAAATGGGCAACAGAGGATTTGTACCGCAGTAAGTCTTTGAAATCAACCTGCCAGGCTGGACACAGAGGATTAATGCCTTTGTCCACGGCTTCCAGGCGCCTCTGCTAATGATCCATTCAGAGCCATGGGAGTCTTTCCTTGATACAAATAACTTATTTACTGCCTCATTACAAATGAAATCTATAACCGGAGGACTGGAGAGAAAGGAAAATAAAAGCCCCACACCACTGGCTTTATGTTTCACCATTCCAAATAATGAATTGCCTCTCTGGAAACTAAAGATACATTTGTACTTCTGACGGGAAGGTTAGGATTTCTGTACCGCCGTTCTGCTACAAGTGATTATTTTGATGACAGAATTTCCTTCACTTTTTTAATTAATCAATTAATTGGTGAGGTAAAGTGGTTAAACATATTTAAACAATCAATAGCATCCAGAGCCCAAGGCGACATCTTAAATTTGCTTGTCCTTTATGACCAGCAGTCCAAAAATATTCAATTTACAATAACATAAAAAGAGAAAAGTAGTAAAATCTCACATTTAAAGAGTTGCAACCAGGCAGCAACCTCTGTGGCTGTGAAGTGAAGCCAATGCGGGAGTGCCAAAAACCGCTTCTAAACAAAACGTTTCTAAAACGTCCACTTGAGGCTGGCTACAGAAGTGAGTCAATTTCCATAGGCCCCTATGTTAAAATGACTTCACAGCAGAAATAAACATGTTTACAGCCTGGTACAAAAAACGGTTTTGGTCTCTCGTTTATGACAACTGTACTGAAGGTGAACTTATATACAACTCACCTGTTCAAATGATATTAAGGCTTAAAGTTATGCAGAATTAATAGTGTGGATGCTTTGATGTGACAGATGGGTACTGTCAAGGCTAAAATACACTGCATGCGGAACGGTGCCGCAACAGCTCCGGCGTCCGGCAGCCCTCCGCAACACATACGCAGAGCTTCTAACGTTCAGGGACGCAGGAGCACGCTGCATAAATTCAGCACAGAGCAGACCATGCGGGGAAGGAAATCAGCTACAAAATACAAAATAAAACCCCGGTTGATTTTCAAAAAAAAACTACTCCATGTTTACCACGGATTGAGTTTCATTTCAAGAACACTAATGGGCGGAGCTGACCTGAAGTCAACAGGTGAGAGGTTTTCAGGCATAATCACTTATGACACCTCACATCGTTTTTATAAGGACACCAGAAAAAAGATTCGGCCTGGAATGTCATTGCAGGAGTCAAAGAGACTACAGCCGGCAATATCGGGCGATTATGCGTGAATTCACGAGATCATGTGCGTTCTCGTAACGCTCAGTAGCCGGCGGAGACACACCTGAGCGCATCACAAACGGATTATGTGTGAGTTGGCGGACGGTGGAGTAGCAGGCCGTTCTGCAGCCGTTCCGCATACTGTGTATTTTCGGGGTTACAAATGGCTTGTTTGAGCAACCAGGTGTAATTCATCAAACAGCAAACTGGAGCTAAAGATTGAAGCAACTACGAAGCTAATTTGCATAACAAAATCAAATGACAATATGCAGCATTAGGGATGAACCTACAGAGGGAGTTTAAGAGCAGCAGTCAGCAACTAGTGGCCTCCGAGCCAAAACTGGCATAATATCTGGTCTACCAGATTATTTCAATGGAACATGGTGTTAAAATACATTGAACAGAAACAAAATTCAGCTTTTGCTTGGCTCATCGCACAAGGCCTCACCAATTTATACCTAGACAACTCTTTTCAGCTGCAATGTGTTCCAGCTGTGCTGCAGTCACCTGAGCTGTTCACACCTGTTCTAGACAATGTTCCTGATTCCACCAGAAGCTCCCCAGATGCAGCTCTCCACTCCGCTCCGCTGAGAATACGCAACTGTTCTATTTTGGACGGACTCTGCGGCCAACAGCGTCAATCTGCACAGAGCAGCTCAAACTAGCTGAAGTCAGACACAGAAATGGCACAGAGATTTAAGTCAGGTTTCAAAATAAAACACCCCATGCAAAAAGAGGAAACAATTTAACTATGTAGCATCTTTACTCATAGTAGAAGCACGTGAACCAAGGAAAAATGACCAAACCTAGGAAAGTTAACCAAGTATGGCAAGCAGTGGTCCACTTCTGAAATGCTCCTGGTAGGGTTTGAAGCCATGTGGAGAAAAAGCAGCATCACAGCCGTGTATTACCACGTACTCAAGTAAAAATGTAAATGCATTGTAGTTTCTGTAAATTCCTTGCTGTGTTTTAACGTGCTAGGTCTAAATCTGATTTTATCAACTTCTTTCAAACCATGGAGTAAACAAAAAGTAAACCACAGTGAATTTTTGGTAATTTACCTGCAGATCTCTGCAACTGAAGCTGTTAAGACACAGATGTCAAAGATGATGTCATTCAGTACTGTACTTTCCGTTTTACTGGAAAGTACAAAAAGCATTGAGCACTTTAAAGCATTCCCAAAATGACTATCACTGACTGGCACAGACACAAGCAACAACTCTGCCAACCAGCCTCTTCTCTTTCTGTCTCCTGGGACTACACACACACACACACACACACACACACACACACACACACACACACACACACACAGACACACACACACAGACACACACACACACAGACAATGAGTTATTTGTGAGGTTATTATCTAGGAGTGTCAAGTGGCCAGTCTTGAGTCCATCATGCCACACTCATGCCTTATCTTCTCAGACGCCAAAGCCTGGTCTGTTCTCCCATCTCCATCCATCCTCCCCCTGATCTCCATGCCTATCAGACCCAGACTAAAAGGCTAAAAACATTCTCTCCACATTATATCCATCACTAGCAAGGTTGAAGAAGGGAAACATATCTCTTGGCTAAGCAACTAGAGCTCATAATTCACATACAGCACTTTGATCAGAAAGTTTAAAGGGCTGATGTACACAATGTCATCTTCAGACTCAAAGAACTCTACCTCCGCATCCTTGCAATACTACGATGATTAATCAGCCGCTGCAGCAGCTTTGTATGTTACATAATAGCTTTTGTAAAGGTGAGTCACACGTTGAACAACACGACATATGTGCAAACAATAGTAAGGGAGTTACTGCACATCGTACAAGCTAGGGAGGGAAGTGCAATTGAGATACTATAGCACAATAATACATAATACACAAGATATCACCTAATGTTTGTTAGACAGTTGGATGGTTGATGGGTGGTCTTGAGCAACACACTTCAGCGGCATATCTTCTTGTTATTCTATAAATATATTGACATTATTTTTTTAACTAGCATTTTTTGGCACAAATTGGAGGCTGGGAAAGAGTAGCGTATGATCATGACATGTGGCTGTTCAGGAAAGAACTGTCATTCTGAATCAGAAATCTACAATCACCAGCAGGTGGTTGGCATGGTCATATACTATATTTATCCCCAAAAACATTCCACTCATGGTCACAGTGCCAAACAATGATTGCGGAGTAGAGTAGAAAATCAACTGGAAATAAGTCACACAAGATAGCGTGCAGGTCATTACGGGTCGAGGGTGGCTGCTGCCTTAGTAATCTCTGGACAAAGTCTCACTTCCGAAAAATCCAGAGACCCACAAGCTAACGACAAGTGCTGACAGCATACCACAAGAACAGTAGGAACCCTAAAGCTGTCTTCTGTAGTGCTGCCAATACTAGCCTAAACATGGTATAACATGCAACTCTGCAGCGCAGACTGAGCATGAACACATTTTGTAAGTTTGATTCAATGGAGGCGTGACAATGACCAAAGATGACAGGAATGTGTAACCTGCCAAACACGACTGGAGTCATAGTTTGACTGAAATTGGAAAAAGTCAGATATCAGTAAGTCAAATCTTAAATGGAACCTGTAGTTGAATTAGCAGTGATGAAGTAATACAGTATCTAATAGGCTGTATGAAACAGTTTTCAAGAGATGTCAGGATTTAACAGAGAATCCATTTCCTGAACAGTTGGAGGGGGAAGTTAATAGTCTCTAGCCCTATCAGCTATTCACACCCATAATAACGAGACAATATCACATAACACCAACAGAAACGAGAAAGAGACTTTTTTCTGGATGATGCTGTACTGTCAGGGACATGCAGAGAAACAGATGTGAGGCAATTATTTTGGGCATCCAGGTTAATAAAACAACATAACACACAAATCTGTTTCTACAATAAAAACATAAAATGAACAGCCCTTTCTTGGGACAAAAAAAATCCATTCACTAAAGTAGAATTCAGTTTCACGTTCAAACAGCAAACTGAAGCTTAGGATTGAAACAGCTTTAATTGCAATAATTGCAATTTTTAGAACAGAAAAATCAATTGACATGTGAAAGGTAGTCGTTAATAGTGATGAAACTACAGAGAATAATCAGCTGAATTTGCAGCACCCCCTTGGCTTCGCAAAACTGGCAATAATATCTGGACTGCCTGCAGTTTTTTTAACCCACAGGATGACTTCCTCTTGAGAAGTTTTGGTTGGATGGGTTTCAGCTTGTTGTTTCGCTGTCCAGATTGTGGTTCATTCTCACAAATCCATTGTACACGACCTCCCCAGCACCAAACTGCACAGTTAATGAGAAACTTCATGATAATGGTTGAGCATTTAACAGCTGAAAAGGCAGATTTCCCTCTGGGTTGGTAGAGGCCAAAAACTGAGCAAAAAGAGAGGGGGGGGTATTGAACTTCACCAGGTTGCTGGAAACACAACTCCAAATAAATGATAATGTTGCTCCATGACTGCTGCAAATAAGCAAAGATCTACTTTTCCACATGAAGTTTCAGTTTCCCTTCAGATTCTGGCTCAGTTTTAGATGAATCCAGCAGCAATTGGGAAACTATTTTGTTTGACAGTCAACACTGACACGTTCTAAATTTGCCTCAGCTCCCTTTGTGCTATCTGAAGCTTCTTCAGATGGGAATTTAAATAGGATAAAAATTTAATCAGAAAAAAACTCCTCCCACTTCTTCCCAACACCTAGGTGGCCAAAAGTATGTGGACATCGCTTGCTCTGAGGCTTGGCTCTTGGTTTGGACTTTCCTGATTAAACCCGAAAATGTCCCTTTGTACAGAGTCAATAAATACATGGTTATGGTTAGTTTGGTGTAGAAGAGCTTTAACTGACTGTCCGCCCATCGTGAGCCAGACCAAATCACTAACACTGAACAAATCCCTGCAGCCAGGCTCAAAAACCAGAAGAATCGGTTCTGTTCAAGAGTTTGATAAAGATATAGGTGCAAGGAGGGTTTATTTTACTCCCTCAGATAAGAGAAAAGCACACCACTGACTGAAGTACACTGATGCTTTGCTCCCTTGCTAATACAAGCAGCAATAGGGCAGAATGTGTGAAATACTCCCTCAACCTTTAATCTTCACGAGGCAGCCAGGATGTCAGGTGGAGTTACAGAAAGGTCTTGGCAGATTCTGGCTCAGTGGGATTCCCTCCCTCCCCTCCACCCAGCAGCAGCTCCGACGGTTATTGCCTTTGTAAGCATTTCTCCACCACTTTCACATTTTTATCCCGCAGACTTATCCCACTCTGCTCGTTAATAATAATGTCGGCTTCTCTGTATCAGCGACGGCGTGCATGTCTGTAAGCGTGTAGCATAATCCGTGCATGCCAAAGATGAGGATTTACACTTAATGAGAAGGGAATGTGACGTTTCCCCACCATGCATGCATCCACGTCCTGTGTGAAAGACGCTGCAGTTGGATGCAACAGCACGTCAGAATCATACAGATGGCCACAGCGAGACATTATAAATGTAGCTGCTTGGCTTTTCTGTAAACCTTGATGATGGGATGTGGTGAAGGAAGAGAAGGACAAGTGAGAAAAATGCAGCATGCATGCCATGGCCATTCATCCATATGGAGAGATGGTAAAGAGATGCCGTTGAGACGCTCAGTCCAGACAAGAGGAGCGCCGTCATCTGGCTGGAAGTTACGGTGAGAAAACTGTACAGTTGGTAGATTGAGGAGCCCTCAGACACACGCTCTCTCCAACACACACACACCCCGAAAAAACACGCTGGTGCACACCCTTCCCCCAACCTCTTCTTACTCCCCCGAGAAGAGAGCACGCTCAAGTCTCAGCGCATGCCGCGGGTGTTCACGAAGGCACCGACCAGCCACGACACAACAGAGAAGCATGGTTTACAAGTGTCAGACACCCCTCCACTCACCGCCTCCGAGTCTTCAAATCCATGTAGGTACAAGTTATCGTACATGGAGGAGTGAGATTCCAAAAAGCAGCTCTTTGGCACAAAAAAGGCAGAAGCAGTAAAGGATCAACCTGTTCCAGAGAGGATGGATGATGAGGACAGGGGAGTGACAGAGCCCACCAGTCTTTCTCCACATGAAGGTAGACCACACAGCGGAGTAGCAGATAGGGGGGAATAAAAAAGGTGGAGCCCTGTGTTTGCTGAATTGGATGTTATTGCCCCTGAGCCGAGCGAGTGTTGGTTCCCATTATAGGGCAGCCTGGTTGTCCCCAGAGGCAGAGCAGACCTGGCATTTCATCTGCCTTCCAAGCTTAGATCATACAAGCCAATCCCTTCCTCTAGCACTGGCTGATGACAGAGGTGGGATGCAGCGTGCCGATTGGCTGGTGGAGGCTCCAGTCAATAACACTGGAACAAGGAAGAGGCAGAGAGGGAGGTGGTGGTGATGGTGATGGTGGTGGTGGTGGTAGGGGGATCTGCAGCTTGAGAGTAGCAATAACCAGCAGAGCTGTGTGTAGTCTGTGCATGGATGTGTGTGTTTGAGGTCGTCTCTTAACCTAAACACACGGACGTATAATTTAAGAATGCAGTGACCGGCTGAGTGAACAAGAGGCGGACCTGATGCTGCCGAGCCGCCGCTCTCTTTGTGTCAACAACTACAGCGTCAAGAATGTAGTCTGAGGTTTGACATCTTTCAGTAAGCAGCATCCACAGAATGAAGGAACGGGTAGAATATTACTTATCTTATAAGAAATATATGCTGTTTTTCATTTCATGAATTCCAAACAAGTGATTTGCTCCATTGCATTACTAAATATTGTTAGCTCAGTTATTTATTTTTTTATGAAACAGACAAAGGTTCAAGGGCGTAGCTATGCTATAAAAAGAGATATGTTTTGTTAGTTCTGGAGTTCATGATTTTTTATCACAGTTTGTTGTTAAATATGAACCTTCACACTCTGAGATGAAAAAGATTAAAACACTTAAAAAGACTAAACCCCTCCTCAATCAAAACCATCTGAACCTAAATCTAATATTACTATAACATTAACATTTGTTATTTTCCAGCATGCTCATATCCTGTTTATACTGTACAATTGAACTGTACAACTCGTGTGTGGGAATACAGGTAACGCAATCATCCCTGTTCAATCCGCCTGAATCAATAAAGAAAAACATTGATCACATTCATCTGTTTTGTTTTATTCTGCAGTCCATAGTAAAACCGCGGAGTCTCGGCTGCTTCTTTCACAAAGTAGTAGAGCAACATCGCCCTCTCCTGACACACAGTGTTACAGCAGATGCACCTGCTCCGGACGGAGGCTGCATCCTCATCAGACCTGCCACTTCTTCTCACAAACAACCAGCCGGCTCCGGGATCATCTATCAGATATTCTAGCGGAAGAACAGAGGTGAACACTGAAACGTGTCTACGCCATTCAAGTGAGCTCAACCCTAAGTTTAACCCTCTAAGGATAAGTGTGGGACTTTTCATGTTCCACCAGAAGTGCCACAGAGTGCATGGAATAACATGTGATGAGCTTTTAAATAAAGAAGATTCTGTGCTGAAACATTGATTTACTGATTAAGACTGGGTTTTAGGGTTAGCCATGTAGTGGTAATGCTAAGATGAGGGCAAACCACAGGAGGACAGACAGAAGTCTTTAGAAGCAGTGCTGGTTGATTAATGCATCAATCAATTTGTCGATCGAAACAAAATCAACATCCAGCTATTTTGCTAATCAATAGACCGCAGCAAAAGAAAAAAAACATCATTATTGGTTAGGGTTCAGGTCAAACAGAGTCAGGGTGCTGCTGTGGTGCATGCTGCCTCACTGCTGCAATAAATGGAACCTTAAATAGTATCAACGGTAACACCTGTGTTGAAAATGGCTGCTATAACCTTCTGTAGTTTTTGCTGTTGAATCTCAGTTTTAAGACTGATACGCTGAGCGTGCACGGGCGAAGAATTGGGAAGCAGTTTTAGCCAACTAAGATCCGACCGAGCTGTGGAAAGGCAAATTTAGGGTTCGTCTAATCTTGTTAGGTGTTACAGGGGTTACAGTACTCAAGAGGTGCTGGAGCGAGGAGCTATGAGAGCAGTGGCCAAGCTCTATGAAGTAATTCACAATAAAAGGCTGCGGAGTCGAGCCACGTGGCCTACATAAGAGGGATTAACACTGCGAAGAAGCCCCTTCGCTTATCACTCAGCAGGCTGCAGCATTAGGTTAGAGGAAGTCTCTGTTTAACATATTGTGATGGAGAAATGAAATCAATTTCTGGGAGAAAGAGGTGGCATCATAAGCTTTGTGCGACCTAATTCAAATCCGCGGTGCTTACAATCGCACAGACCCAGGATGTGAATGTCGACAAAGACCTCAAGTGAGGCAGTGACGAGGTCTTTAGTTCACAGCTGCTGTTCTGCCGCAACTGAAATGTCTGAATTTTCTGGTCGGCCTCAGATGAGGCGTCCGTTAAAACAGTTCACCGTCCCTGCAGAATTCATTACTGCACAACATTCACTTTGCAATCTGCACTGAGAACAGATGCAGAAGATGGTTTCACATGAGAACATGCTGCGTTCAGTGTTTTCTAGCTTGTTAATCTTGTGTTATGTTCCCAAAGGGCCTCCGTATGGCTCAAAATAAGTGCTTGCTACACGTTCACCATTTGTTTTGAACATTACCTTGATATTAAAGACTTGTTGCACACATAAAAAATGGTGGTCATACCTGTGGCAGTCCTACATTTTATGTTTTCATTTCATTTCGATTTCAAGAGCCTGACTCTTGATGTCATTTCACCAAGTTGTTTATATGCGCATACTGTCCTTAAGAAATGTGGACCAGAGTCGACTTGAGTCACTGTTTCGGTGGCTAGTATCGTAATCTAGGCAAGGTGGGCAAAGGACACCAGGAGTGTTCTGGTTTCTGTTTGTGGTCTATAGTAGTAGTAGTAGTATTGATTAGATGTGTTTGATTGGGCTTTGGTTGCAACAATCAATGTGGAGAGCAAAAGAGGTGCAACACATGAACTGAAATGGGATCTCGGAACCCATCGGCTATCGTCTGACAACGATTTCACTTTTTATATTAGCTTTTATACACCCTATGTCTCACCAATCTTATGTATCAAGTTGCTAATTGGCCCAGATACTGTATCTGTCATCTGTTTTCCAGATATCCACTAAAAAGCCCTGAAACATCAGTCACTGCTCCAGTGAGTTCCAAGACTGCTTGCAACTTGACTTGATGTCAAGAAGGACTTAAGACACTTGGATTTGACTTGCCCAAGAAAAGAAGATTTAGGACTTGTTTCAGACTTGGACAAAAAGATTTGAGTCACACCTGCAGTCTGCCTTTTCCCTTCCTTTAGTTGCTCATTGCCCATTAACCTCAACCAACTGTTCCCAACCTGTGCAGTCGGGTTGATGTTCACGAATATTCTGCTTTTGCACAGCGATACAGATGGAGAAAGCCAACGCTCTGACACAGGACATGTGAGGTAGCCGTCATGTGCATAGTTCAAAGCGGGCACTGCATGTTAGCTCTCCACAAACAAATATCAAAGAACGTGGAAGAGCAAAGGTCTACTGTGCTAACTTCAGCGCTGTCGCTGTGGATTATATTCCTGAGAGCAAACATCTGCCGAGCTCTGGCATCCACGCTCAGAGGTTGGCCCGGAAACTGTTCAGAGAGCCGCTCGCCAGCCATGCAGAGAAACATCTGTCCACGCGAGCCGTGCACGTAGATGTAGGGCATGCCATCTGGAAGAATGAGCCTTTGACCTGCGCGTCTCTCTAACAGATCTAGTGATTGGTATGGTGTTGTGATCAACCATATCTCCTTGATTCTATCTTTTCCTGTGAAATCAAACAAACGTGGGGAAGTGACACGGGAAAATGTCTCTTTTGAACTTCCCCACGTTAAATGGGTTGATCTAGACAAGGTCATCTGTCTCTCACAGTTTGCCACATTCATCTTCATGTAACACTAAGAGTCAATCCGCAGTAAATTCTTCCGCTTAGAGCCCCTGAAGACATATTTTTTTATTTCTCTGAGTGATGGACTCATCAGTTGTGGGGTAATTTGCTCATGTTGCCAGCACGGTCAGTCAATAAAATCAGATCAAACTTCACCCACACGGTCCTGATGAATGAGTATTTTGAGTGCTTAAATCTTAATACATTTCTATTCTTCAAACTGTAACGTTGATTAATCTCCATTTATTCAAGAATATTCAGTGTTATTGAGAAGTAATTGAGCTATGAATCATGAACATGTTATCTTCTTCCTGGATGATGATTAAATGAATTTAAGAGGATTTGATGAGGATTTAGTGCAACATCGCCACATAAGATACCGAAATGTTCCGGAGAAGAGAAGACAAATAAATGTGATGGAACTTTAAAGGCTGCCTTCTTATCAGCTTGTGAGCATTTACTGTAAAAATAATAAAGTGCATTTTGCTGAAAAGGAGGAGGAGGTGCCGTTTCCTGCTAATCAACCTTCTGCGGTTAACCTCTGTTGTTGAAGGGCGACTGTTACTATGGATACGCGAGAGAATCAAAGAGAGCCCACTGCTCCTCTTCTCACCTGATGACGATCACACCAGCGACACAAATCGCAGCGAGGGTGTTAAAGAAATCTGTGAGCGTGTAATGAGGGAAAGGAGTGAGAGTGAGTGTGAGATTTCATATGTACAGTTCTCTGTAGTGCTGTACTTTTATTTCCTTCTTTTATGTTTTTTCTTTGCCTCTTTCTGTCTATTATACCTCACTTTTCCTTCTTGCTGCGAGCCACATAATCACTTTCATGCAGTAGGCATTCAATAATTAACAATTAATGATGTAAACATGTTGAACATGCAGTGCACACACTGGTGCAGACTGAGAATCCATCAGTGTCAGGTTCGGCTGAAGTCGTATGAAACCAGATAAAAAAAACAACAACTGACTGTTCAGGCTCAGGATTCAATCTACTCACATGTACGAGCTGACCTACATGGAATGGAAAACGCGGCAGCCACAGATGTGAACACATGACACTATCATAAATCACATCTGGCTTAGATTCGACAAGTTGTCGTGTGCTTTTGTCAGCATGTCCAGGTGAAAAAAGCCCTCTGACCCCATTCGTTTTTGATTTGATGTTACCGCATCTCCTCAGAGAGACACGTGACACAGGCCGGCACATAATAGAGGATGTTTGAGGTCAGGTATAGATAATGGGCAATGATAAACTATCTTTGTGTCGCTCAGTGACCTCAGTTCCCGTGGTAACTTGTTAGCAGGATGTCCAGGTCCAGAGTAACTCCCTTCTGTAATCTGAATTACAGACAGGGGAACCAATTTGAATTTGTTTTACAGTGGCACATACAAAGGAGGCGGCAGCGCCTGCACTCAAAACGGCCCTGCCCAACCCGCCCTTATGAATTATACATGAATGGTAGATGCCTCATGAGCAGCTGAGCAGGCTGAATTCTCAGGCTGATACAAATCAACGTCATCAAGTCCCTCAACAACAGCAGAGGCAGGAAACTACAATCTTAGCCCAACATATCATCTGCTGTCATAGTCCCTTTGCTTAACTTAACATTAAAATGGAACTTTCATGAGTGAAACTAACAGTTTGATTGCGGTCAGGATCCAGCAGTGGTGTCAGACCACTCACATTCTCAAGAATCATTTCCTCAAACAACAAATCCCCATGTGTTCAAGGTTCACTGTCAGTGCTGGGATTGATATCATGTATTAGTTTGTGGGTTATTCTCACCACAGACCTTCACAGAAAAAAAGACACACAGATTTGATGTTGAAATACACAAAAAAGTATTGCTGCCAGAGGAAACTGGATCACAGTTTACAGTGAACGGGGTCTTCTGGTGGTGAGGAGAGTTTAAACTAGGCTGCCACTAATACAGAGGAAAGATAAATATGGGGAATAAATACAAAAGAATGTGAAAAATGTGAAGTGTGTCCATGACAAAGATTTAATTACAGCAGGCTCACTCTCCTGTGTTAGCCTTACTTGTACATATTATTTGTCATGGCTTAACACAGATACAGTGGTATCGGTGTATATGTCAGTCGATACGTGACGACGCAATAGCAATAGAGTGCAATCGAGAAATGCTGATCATGTATTTCATCCAGATTCTTCTAAACACTCTGTCCATTTGTTTGTCCACCAGAGAGCTGAGAGACAATTTTCTATAGACCTTTTTTTCACAGCAGCCATTTTGACATGAGATGGCAGGGCCAACACTATTTCACTATTTCAGACTGGCTGGACTATTACATTCCAGGAATCAAAAAATTTTGATAGTAAGTTATGTTTTGTAATTTATTATTTCATCTCAAAATGGCTGCTGTGACAAAGGTTTTTCACTCTGTTTACAAGAAAGAGCTACATTAAAGTGATTCGTCCAATCAGCACAGCACATTTAAGCAGGCTAACATGCTAACATGCTACTGTTAATTTACTACATGTTTTAGCCTACTAATGTTAGCATAGCAATATTCTCCTCCAAGCATATTAACTTGTGTAACACAAGTGGCTGTGAAGTGAAGCCAGTGCAGAAGTGTCAAAAATTGCAGTTCCTCAAACGTCCACTTGAGGCTGGCTCCAGAAGTGAGTCAGTCTCCAAATAAACATGTTTACAGCCTGGTACAAAAAACAGTTTTGGTCTCTATAGCTAGTTTCCCCGTTCATGACAACTGTACTGAGGGTGATGTATATACAACTCACCTGTTCAGATTACCTATATCAAGACTTAAAGCTTTGCAGTGTTAACAGCGTGGCTGCTTTGAATGACAGGTGGGTTTTGTTACAGGTGGCTTGTTGGAAACCAGGCTTCATGTAGCCCGCCTCAGCTCCACACATGGTCCACATTTTTGCCCATTTTTGGGATTAGCCAGGAGGCAGCAGAGGCGATACTGCCAAGATGCGGCAGACAGAGCAACCACACACGAACCTATGGGTGATGTCAGGGATACTACATCCATGTTTTATACTGTCTAAGGTTAGCAAGTAATGTTAAAACATTGACATTGCATAATGTTGAAATCTGATTGTCCTACCTGTCTCAGGATGAAGCTGGTGGAGGTGGTGCTGCCGTCTGACCTCTTCAGCCGGCTGCGTCTGGAATAGGTCCCTCTGTTAGCCTGGTGAGGACAGAACACACATAAAACTCTGTTTTTTTCTATCTCTGCTTCTATTATTGTTTTGTGTTTCCTATATTTATCCCTCACTCTCTTCCACACTAACTCAAGGGCACCTTCCCTCCAGCAGACCCATTAAAACCAGTCTCTTAGCCCCCACGGTTGGCAAGGCTCCGGCTCTTTCCAGCTGCCTCTTGTCCTCCGTGATGACCTAATTGCGTGAAGTCAGCAATACCAAAATCCACAATGCATTTCTTTTGCTTGCACAGATTCACTCTGTGTGACCCACTTTCACAAGCAGCCAATTTATTTCGGTGCTTGAGGAGCTGACGAGGTAACACTTCACCTGAGATGATGAACAACTTCTCAGCTTTCCTGACACTGTATGTGTGACATCCACCCTGTGACTTTGGAGAGCGCCTGGGGTAAGTGGATGCCTCTAACTTTCAAAAGTAAAGCCAAAAAAACAGACCTGTTTTCAGACCTTTATTCATCTTCACAATTCTTTTTATTTTTGATTCATCTCCTCATTGTTTCCATAAAATTGGAAAAACTGTAGAAGATGCAGAAGATGGCATCCTCAAATAGCGATCAACATTTCAAACCCAAAAATATACAGCCAAGTTTTACAGGGTCACTTTTTCTGGAGCTTTCGACTGTATCTCAGTGTCCTCATCATGAGATTTGCCCAGTTTCCATGGAGCTATTATTATTCTACTATCACATTAAACAACGAACCTTACCAAGCCATCCATCCATCCATCTTCTGTAACTGATTTTCATCATCAGGGTGGGTGCTGGCCCAGCTGACCTAGGGTCAGTTCATCACAGGACACATGGAGACAAACACCTATTTAACACATTAAGTGCATGTCTTTGGACTGAGCCCACACAGACACAGGGAGAACATGCAAACTTCTTGAACCAAGAACCTTCTTGCTGTGAGGCGACAGTGCATACCACTGCAACACCACACCACCCCGGCACGGTATGTTACCGAGCACTATCATTGTACACTGGATATTTAATACATTTTATGAGTTACAGAGTATAGTCCAAGTTTTCGTTCAGTCTCTGTTTTTTTATTTTATTTCTTATTATTTCTGACTTATTGGATTTTGTTTCTTACCCACCTCATTCCTCTAATGATTTATGCAACATCTCAGCTGGAAAGCTGGAATTTCCCCCTGGGACTTGCAAAGTATTCTATAGTCAATCTACTAGGACTGGTGTAGGCTCAAACGATTAGTCAATAATCAATAACTGGATCAAAGAAACTATTTTGATAAATGAGCGATGATTTCAGTTCTATTGTTTCTAAGAACGCTCTTCTTTGGACAAACAAAACAAAAATAATATTGTGTGACCACTAAAAATTTTGCACGTTTACAGTTTACTATCTATTATGGGGTGCCGTTTGTACAGTGGCTCACGCTGAAAATTACAGTAACATTTTGACACATTTAGCGTCAAACAATGTTTAAAAAAAACTGGTGTGAATTTTTGAGAGTCACTTTTTTGCACATTTGCAACAATATTTGTCAACTTATAGATATCTAAAATGTTTAAATATAAATGTAAGATCTGAATTTAAATGTTAAATCTAAATCTAAATATGTCTATCTACCCATCTATCTATCTGTTCAGTATCTGGGACTCTGTGTGGATCATTTTCTGTTCCAGCATTAAAAATCACTCTCTTCTGTGGATCACATCGTCCATCAGAAGTGGAGTTCCGTCAGATGATGTTTAATAATTAAAAGCCCAATTTCATGTCTTTGTGAATAAATCAGATGCTCCGCACAGTGCAGGGGCCGTGCCTGGAAGTGACTGATGAGTCCTCAAGGCTCATTATGAACGATGACAAAGGGAGCTTCACTTAAACAGAGCAGTGTGATGAGTTTACTATCTGTGGAGTTCACTTGTATTAGATCTGTTTCAAAGTGGAGGTAATACTCTCCTGTCACTAATATCTTTTTTGCATTCTTATAATAATTATTAGAAATCATTTCTGCACCTGTGCTTGTAGTGCATTAAGCACAGCAGCAGAGCAGAGGAGCAGGGAGAGTCTCGGTGGTTTATCCTCCTACCTGAAACACGGGCTTCTGCAGCCCGTCTCCTCCTATCCCGTGACGGGTGTAGATGTGCCGGGACATCTCAGCCAGTTCATCGGTCCAGGGCGGAGGCTGCCGCTCAGCGCCGCTCCACTGGAACTGCTGCTGCTCCGGTGGCGGACAGTGGACCGCCGGTTCCAGCTTTGCTCCGGTTCACGACGACAGGGGGAGAAAAGAGACTCGGTGGCTCTGAGGACGGGTCCCACTCTGCAGTGGGTCTGCACACAGATGAAGCTGCGTGCATCAGCGCGAGCACAGACACCAACCCTCCCCCCTCCCTCACCCCTCCTCCCCCCACACCGGGCTTCAGCAGTGCTGCGTTCAGGGACAGCACAGAACAATTGCCACTCGACATGCACAGAAAAATAGGAAGTATCCATCAATCCATCTCTCGACCTGAGCTGAATGTTGTCCTTACTGTGAACACGTTTAAACACTGATATATATATATTCATGAGACATCATACAGATACACATTTTACACCATCTTTTATTTGTATGGAAGACGATTAGGGCCACCAAAAAAAAAGGTAATTTGTAAGGAAGCCCTAAGTGGTCAAACATTCATACAATTTTTTATTTCCTCCGTTTTCTTGTGATAACCAGTTCATTTCATTCATTTTCTCGAAATATAAAATTAATAATATCATTATGTTGAAATAACAAACGTTGTTATCCAGACGTAACAGGATTATTTCCTCAAGATCGCTACATAACATGTTTTCCCGATAATGACTGAAATAACTCGCAAAACTCTTTAACTGGTTACCATGAGAAAATTAAAAAAATAAATAAAATGTGTCAATGTATGACTGCTTAGTACAGAAGCCCTAAGCGGTAACAGGATCATTTATTGAGAGCTTGAAATATTGGAAATACGAGATTTCGAGGAAACTAAAAGTCTAAAAGTCTTTTATATTAAATAATTGCAGGAAAAATCATTGAGTGTAGCAATGTAGGGGAGTAGGAGAATTGTTATGTCGACGAAATGTTATTTCGACATAATGACAAATAACTTGAGGAAACAGAAAATAAGATGTATGGCTGCTTGGGGCTTCCGTAGTTAAAATCAGAACTCATAAATATTTTGCACAACACTCACATCCTGCACATTATGTCAAAGGGCTCCAAATGAATGGATAATCGATTATAGACCTTTTACTTTTCTTTTAGTTGTAGTTTAAGTCGTAGCTCTCAGCCACCAGAAGCCCGTAATCCTGTACTAGTGCAAACACACATGGAGAAGAGATGAAAGGATGGATACATTCAGTTAAACTTTGTAATTAACTAGTTAATTCAAAAGCAGCCACACTTTAAGGTGATTTAACACTTTACATTAATATCTCCCATCTTGGAACATGGACTTTACAAGGAGCATTTGAAGGCAGCATCTATCTATCACTGTACCAGCATGACCTGGCATTTGGCAGGTTCAGATTTATTCTCTTCATGATATAAAATAAATAAAAATGTAATACTGTCCCACTCCAGATACTGCAGGCTAGATTAAAAAAAAAAATCAGACAAAATAAAGGAAAGCATAAAAGGAATGGTATGAATGTTAAAATGACATATGTAGGTATGAATAGAAAAGTGCTCCACATTTTCCATGATGGTCACAGCTGATAAGCAGAGCATATTCACCATATTTATAGTTTTTTTATGTACGTTTGCAGCCCGACACAGTCGCTTTCTCCTGGTTCCAGGCTGCGTTCTTCACTTAAAAATAAAACGGGCCACATTTATCTCAGCAAACGAACTGGGACAAACAACAGACGACGAAATCTCCTCAGTCATCCTCAGCAGACAGCGCTAGCAGCTGCGGGCTTTGCTGCAGGTCTGTAACTGTGCACGGATCCTGGAGAACAGCCTTATACATTTAATTAAAGAGAATGTTTCTTTTTTCCTCTGCACTTTGCCACCAGGAGAACGCTGGCATTTAAAAAGATCCTCAGAGCTGCTTTTTCACAAGTAAAGAGCAGAAACTATAAAAAGGCCAAGTTCAATGAATAAATCATGTCCTCCGGGCAATGATCACATTATTGGCTGGTTCATCATGTGCAGCTGGTGATGTGAGCGGGGAATAGGGCAGGCTTAATTAGGCGGACAGTTACTATTTTAAACACCGTCCTATTAATTGTATAAATGTAATTACTTACAGGCATCCAAAGGGAAATATAGACATAGACCACCCTCGACAAAAGTCAATTTTTTAAATTTTATTTCAAAGAATATTATAAGTTTGCTCTGTTACAAAAGCACTTTTAAAATCCTGGATAAAGGAACTTTTCTTGGAATATTTTAAATATACAGAATTATACATAATCCAGCGGATTTGGAGACTTGAAGTTACTCGCCCGAAAGTTGTGTCATTCTTTTGATTCCTACAGAAAAAACAAGGCATCCAGTGGTAAATATATGTTTACAAAGCTAAGGTGCAATGTCAATGTCGCTGACAAAACCAGGTATTTTACATCTAATATACAACGCCTTTAATATGAGGCCAGTAAAGGAAATATAGACACTACAGAGGATTCTATGAAAGCTGCTCATTAAACCCCCGAAACTGACGAAGAAACCAACAGTAGATAAAACATGATATCTTCATATTAACAGCAACTAACAACTTTTTAGAAAGTTTGTTCTATTGACATTTTGCCTGAACAGTGAAAGTAAAAGCAGAACCAACGTAAGAAGAATAATTACACATTCTCCGACCATGTAAAGTACACATGTATGTCTCACTATATATAAATCAAAGTACAGGCGCTGTCATTCTGAAACTGAAGTGTACACACACAAAAGATCTGCTGCGTTTGCATAAAACACAGACTCTAACAGGTTCTGTTAAATGGAAGAGAGCCCACGCATGAAGAGGAGAGGCAGGAAGGCATCGATGTAATAATCATGAAAAGATGCAGCAGATTAATAAACACAAACACACAAACTATTTCTCAGATCACCGTAAAATCTGATGAGCCCACAGCAGTCATGGGTAAGCCCTCAAACACATACGTACGTCATACATACATACGTATGTAAAAACACAAATATGTGCACGCGCACACACACAAACATGCACACGTCAGCCAAAATATGTCAAATGTAACCATGTAATGCATTACAGGGCAGTGAGTTGATGGAAAGTATCATTCTGGAACCATTTACACGAAGAGAACGGTGAACGTACATATCTGAGAGTTCAGGACACAGATGGGCTACAGTGATGGATGCTGCTGGTGAGGAGGAAGGCCAACGAGCACACCTGCCTTTAAATAACTGCGCGCACACACCCCACCATCACACACACACTCCACGAGCTTTGCGCGCCTACCGGATTTCACCGACAGACTTAAAAACAAGACGGGCGTTAAAAGCTAAAAGAGGAGAAACGTTTTGGGCCATGTTCACATTAATGCAGACGCATCTTTAATGTCAAATGAGGTTCAACGTGGGAGCGTTTTTGGAAAGCTGTGTTTGCACGCATGCCGGACACGTTCTTCAGTCATCCGTCTCCCAAACATGTTTGAGTGTTTGAGTTTTGATCAATACAACTGTCCAGAGCAGCCGTGCAAAGGCTCACGTTCCACATGCAGAGCTGCTGCTTTAGTCCACTTTATTTTGACGGATTTTTATTGATCGTGTGCTGCCCAAACACCGGGCTGAAGGTATCCGGTGTGGACACCGACAGGGGTCTGCAGTTTGACGTTTTGCGCTACATGTTCGGACAGGTAGTGTGAAGAGAAGGCCACGCAAAGAGAGACAAAGAGAAGCATTGTATCACATTTATCTACATTAGTGTGGACATGGCCTGACCCTCCGTGTCCACCTCAGAGGAGGACTGAAATATCACACTGTGGGACTAGCGTTGTGTTGAACTATGAATTGTAAAACGCTCATCAGTTAGGTGATGACCCTGGATCGGTGGACACACTCAGCTCTTCTTCTGTGTTGACCCCGTGACGTGTTGTGAATACCAGCGCTGCGTTCACTGTCCACCCAGGAAAAAGAAGTGAAGTGACGCCGTGTTTAGCCTCACATGTAGTAGCTAAGGACGTGCACACAGAGAGAGTCCTGACTCGGGTGAACAACAGTCCCACGTCACATACACAACTCAGTTATTTCAACTTTCTTCGGGGCGTGTTCCATTCGGCCGATCGGACACTCGAAATGCTAAAGGAATGTTCCTAAAGCGACACCCACACAGACACTCAACATAAGGTAAGCCGAATGAACACACCGCTGGAACCGGAAATATCTGGAGTGCGTATTTATCTCAGGGCTGTTGTCGGTCAGAGTTTTACAGCAGAGGCTGCTGATAATACGCCGCCTGCTGCTGCTGAGGAGCCTGGTGAGGGGGGGCAGCCACAGGATAGGACACGGGAGGCATGCTGGAGTTGTGATAGGTCGACATGTCCATGGACATGCCCGCCTGCGGTGGGTAGTGAGCAGCTTGGTTCATGTACTGAGCGTTCATACCACTGCTGGGAAGAAAATATGAAAAAAAAATATGGAAAATGAGCCTCGACATGTCAAAGTTATCTTTCCAGATCTCCTGCTTAGAAGGAAATCTGACTCAAAATCATATACAAGAGAAATAATACATTGTTTATCATTAGATAACTGTTCAAAAGTTCAATGCGT
Source organism: Collichthys lucidus (assembly GCA_004119915.2). Classification (NCBI taxonomy): domain Eukaryota; kingdom Metazoa; phylum Chordata; class Actinopteri; family Sciaenidae; genus Collichthys; species Collichthys lucidus. The sequence continues at coordinate 34,271,459 of CM014079.1, read as the reverse complement.
TGAACGACGATGTGGGTCATTTGCAGACATGTATGATATGCCACAATGTGATATTTAAGGAATATCAGGAGACGCAGTGCTGTTATACTGAACATTAGCACAGCCGTGATTCGGTTGCTGGTAGTTAATTGCAGCCGTGCTGATATTCAGTATAACAGCACAACCTCGAGTGTGATATTGTTTTCTACATTAAGTGACAACACATTATGATTGGTTTGTGGCCAGCCTTTGTTTCATGCATGCAACCAGTGAATTAGGAGCTAAAGTTGTCGGATGTTGACTGCTGTTAGTTACTGCTTTGATTAATGGCTGTGTATTGATTACCGACAGTGGCTGCTCATTTTATTATCAGCTATTCATATTCAGTTTCTAACAGCAGTCTGCATGAAATAGTTGCCCCTTGGGTGTGTTTTAAACTATTTGTAGAAATATGTTAGATAGATGATACGTGTAATTTAGATATTAGAAAATCATTCTAATAGTTATTATGATTCTAATATCATCTATAATCATCTTGATCTGACACAGTCTATATCACACTGAACTCTACATTCAGCTCTAGTATGCTGTGACTTTCTCTGGGAAACACTCCAGGGACAAATATGATGACGGTCAGCCAAAATAATCAGCAAGCAAAGGTACTCTGTACACCACTCATCCAGACATTTCTCACTGATTACCAGCTTTTATGTTTTTTGGATACCGGACAAAAAAAAACAAAAACAAAAAAACAAGGATGATAAATATGTGGAGAAGTGGAGAAAACAACTGCACATAAAAAGAAAATGTGTGTCGAGCTTTTGTAGCCGTATGTCCGACTGGTTCAGAAGTGAGGTTATCATGTTAGTTGTGATTTCTGGCATGTTAAACTTATTTACATGGAGTTATTCCCTCCAAAAAACGATAGTACTGTATTATTCTAATGAATAGTCACAAAAATAGCTTTGCTATAACTCAATTTCTTTTTATGACAGAGCTCTCTATTATCATATGTTTAGGTTTGACTCATAATTTCTGACACCACTGACTTCACCAGCTCCTGTCCTGTTAGTTGTCCCATATTCAAATCTAGTGGCTCATTAATCTCAAAGCTCTGAGACGTCATGTCTTTAATAGTCACACTTTGTCATTATTTGTCCTTGGAGTGTCTCTACAGAAAGCTGATACTCCTGTTTACAGTGGGAGGGCTGTTTTCTTACCTCATGTAGGGAGGCTGAGGGGCTTGGTTGTTAGGCGGGGCTGAGACGTTGGGGGGGAGCGAGTGCAGCGATGCGGGTGGGTCGTTGGGCAGAGTGTAGGGCTGCGCGGGAGGAACCTGGGTCATCCCTGGAGGCAGGTAGGGAGCGCCGGCCGGTAGGTAGCCCTGAGCAGACCAGAGAGAGAGCATGATTAATATCACCACCCCTCGTCTTTATACAGAGGTAGAAAGAGTGTGCTGTTGCCGTTTCACCAGTCCAATCAGTGTTCAAGTAACGGGGGAACTAAGTGTAACAAATAAATAACTGGCCTGCTGGAAAATATCTGCACCTCATACATAACACATAAATGCATAGAAATGCACATAAATAGCTTTTTGGAGGCGGAAGAAGCAGGACTACCACCATGGCTTCAAAGCAGCTCAGTGGAAACCTGTGGGTGAGTGTCCATTCTTTACGGTCTACTGTCATACTGATATTTAGTGACTATTCCTTTAAGTCCAGCTGCTGTGTCAAAGTTTCTGAGTTTATTTCTATTTTCTCACACAGTTAATATCATCTCCGTCCCAGCTCGACAGACCAACACTAATGAAACATGTCTGGCTTCTGGGAGTCAGATAAAGACTGCGAGATATCAAACAGCCGCTCTTTGCTGCAGGCTGTTCCGGTCAGGTGCTGTTGAGGTGTCATTTTTCACACCAATTTATGAAAAGCATCAGTAACAAAAATAAAATAGAAAATATCAACATATAAGTTCTCGTGTGTAATGAAGGCCTTAGCATTGCAGGTACAACAACAACAACCACCTGACAGACAGTTTTACAGTACTCTGCAAAAAAAAAAAAAGCAAAACTCCACTGTGCTCTCTGCCAGAGAAGTGGACATTTTTCTAAATCTCGAGGGAGACACAGTGACATCAATCATCATGGAGAAAACAGCCACTGCAGCCTCCAACTCTCCAGGGAGGGGAAAAAAAAAACAGACTGAATGTCAAGCTACCAGGACGAGTGCAAGAAGCAACCACATCTACTGCTTCAGCGGCTGAATCTAACACGAGGAGGGGGTGTGGGCAGACTGCTCTCTCTCGGCTGTCTCCATGGAAAATAAAAAAATAAATAAAAAAGATCAATAAAATCATTAGACAAGAGTGAGAGTGTAGTACTCGTGGGTGGGCACACTGGTAGTTAACACACAGTTCATGTTTAACACAGAAAATCTCCGGCTAATGCTCGAAACTGTGAACATCGGCCTGAATCCACCTTCATATCCAAACTGAAATACTTTATGGAATAATAAAAGCAACACTTGTAGACAGTGTGAATACATAAGTCAGCCACTAACAATGTAAAAAATGCAGAATCATGAAACGCGGTGAGCTCGATACTGCAGTTATCTCATACTTTGCTTTGTGTCCCGTGTTGCTCGTGGTTCCACCACCTTGTTTTGTTCATTTCAAGAGGAATTCAACTGAATCTGACCTAGCAGAAGAACTACATTAGGTGTATCATCTGATTGTCTTGTTTAATAATCCAAAACCAGATTTCTCACACTTTTTGTACCACCTCAGAAAATATTAGGCTTTACAAGTACCGCCATTATGACAGGCGTTCCAGAAAAAAGTGGACAGGCCTATTCAGCTACAGACAATTCACACAGGAGGCAGGTTTATTCCTAAAAGGAAGATTATTTCATCTTGACTTTTGTGGAATCCTGAACAGAACCGCTTCAAAAACCAGAGCTAGTTTGTTGGAAAATTGGTGCTCTTCTTTTTCTGATATTTCCCTTTTGGAACCACGATTTCTGAAGCGTTCATTTTACCTCTGCTTTCATAACTTGCAACCAGTTAAAACCAACCTGTAGTCTGTTTCAGTATCAATACTAATCACAGGATCAAATGTTTGTTGAAGTGAGATTGCGGGCAGCACTGAGGACTTTTCTGACCTGCATGGCTACGGCTGAGCTGGTCGGGGGGTACTGAGCCTGCATCTTGGAGTACGCCGCGTAGAACGGAGCCTCGTTCATGAGCTTGTTGTAAAGCTCCAGAGCCTCCAGAACTTTCACGTTCAACTCTGACAACTCCGAGTGTTTCCTGAAACAAAGAGGAGCATTTATTTTAGATATTTTATAAATGTAGAAAAACTGTCCTGCAGATTGTCCTGAAGCACAATCATCTCTATCTTTACTCTATCTTTATGCTAAACTTAACAGGAGCTAAAATGGATGTTAGATGATCTTAGACACTTAGCTTTAATGTATGAATCGTAAGGACATCTGTGACACAGTACCTGTCAATCTCTTCTAGCCTCTCATCAATCATCGGGTTCATCTGCTCACAAGCTCCTGTTTAGATACAGTAAGGGAGGAGAACAGAGAGTTAGAAAACAACTCAGACGGACTGCAGAGTGACTGATTTACACGAGCGTTAATGTCTCTACCCTCTAGCTGGAGCAGCTCTGTGGAGTCAGGAGCCGGATCTGCAGGGTCTGCATTCTGCAGCAGAGCCAGTGTTCTGTCCATCTTGGCCTGCAGCGGGAAGAGAGCGGGTTTGGATTGATCGTTTCACTGAGAAGTTGATTTGTGTTTGTAAATGGACGTGCACGGGAGGGAAATGTAGTACCTCGTCGATAACGACGGGCTCGGGCTCGTCTTTGGTTTCCAGGATCGTCTCTTCAGGACTGGATGTCTTTTCAACATAAGTCACTGTGGAGGGAAACGCTGAGCTCAGTTAGCAGTCCTGAAACTTATTTGCTCTTCTTCAAATCAAACAGGGGTGCACAGAGGCTGGTATGACGGTATAGGGCAGAAAAGGCAGAGCAGCTACATGTTCACTCTCTGATTCAACAGAAAGACCAACCTGGCTCCGGCTCCGCGTTCAGATTGGTTGTGACAAAGTTGGAAGGGAAAAGGCCGACTCCTCTGTGGTTCTCTCCTTTCCACCAGTTTGGATCGCTACAAAACAAAAACACGACACACAAATAAGTTGCTAATCACATGCTTCTGATCTTTGCTTTGCCAATAATGAGATGAGTCTATATTATTGGGAGCAAATTTGAAATGTAAAACAGGAAGGCAGGAAATCTGAACACTGCCAAAGAATTCTGGGGTACAATGTAGGGCCCAGTGTCAGGGAGCTGGGTCTCCATCAGAGGTCATAGGTGCGCTACGGAATAGTTTGTTGAGTGTGCCAATAATCTGTCCAGTGCAGCGCTGTGTGGAATATCTTAGATTTTGTATGTGTTTTGAAACGTCACCTGTCATCCAAAACCAGAATAAGTTCTCCGGTTTTAAAGGTCAGCTCGTTGTCTTCGGCCGCTTCAAAGTCGTAGAGTGCGCGCACCTTCCGGGCCTCCTGTCCGCCGCTGCCGTTGCTGTAGCTCGGCGGGTCGGAGTTCATGGTCAGGGGCCGTGTCTCTGCTTGCTGCTTCTGCTCCTGCAAGGACAGCTCGATGGCTAGGAGAGGACGAGGTTTGGAGGGCAAGAAGAAAGACCAGAGCGAGAGAGAGAGGGAGAAGAGGATGTTAGTCCTACGTCCAACACATGGTCTTGGCACAGACAACAGGTTTCATCTTTTCACTTCAACACAAACAGCTCTCAGAAGACTGCTTAAAAGGTAAGACCAAAATAATCAATAACAGAGGCAACAAAACAACCTTTGATGCACGAGAACATAAAAGCCAGTCGATAATGAATCTAAAGTGTTAAGTGTAAAGAAAACATGCTGTCTAAAACAACAGATGAAACTCGACGGCGGTGTCTCTCTTTACCTTTGGCCAGGTTGTCATCATCCGTCGCAGCAGGTGTGCTGACCTTTGCGATGGAACCCTGTAGTCAATATAGAAAGATAAGGTCATGGCTCTGTGTGTGTATACATACAGGAGGGAGGGCGAGTGTAGCACAGAAGACAAGAAACAGTGACTTTGATGCCACCTGCAGTTTATTTTGGGTACTACGTGTTATGTCCAGCTTTTGGACAGAGAGCTGTCTCGTTACTCCGACACAAACAGGTCAACTGGACATTGTTGCTGGTGCTACACAACAACAATTCGTCAGACCCACATATTCACTGTGTGCAAACTACAGGTAATGATTTATACTAATAAGACATCCTAGGAAATGTGCAGGCTGCAGGTGAAGCTGTTATTTATTGGAGAATTCTGTCAGAGACCGTACTAATGCAGCAACATGACACCCTGAGCTGAAAATAACAATGGCAGCAAACAGCATCCTGGTTAAAAAGGTCCAGTGTCAAATTTAGGAGGATCTATTGGCAGGAATGGATACAATGTTCATTTGTATGTCTTCATTAGTGTAAAATCACCTGAAAGTAAGAATGGTTGTGTTAAAATGAGTCCTTTATATCTACAGAGAGAGCAGGTCCTCCTTCACGGTGTACGCCATGTTGGACCACCATTTTTCTACAGTAGCCCTGAGCAGACAAACTAAACACTAGCTCTCGACAGGGCCTTTTGGTTTTTATCTGAACGTTTTATTTTTTATTTTTTACATGCTCGGAAGGAGAGGGTGAGGCATGAGTATTCATGTGGTTGCAATCTGCAACTTCACAGGACATGTCTTAATAATCACATGACTGATTAGATTTGACCAATCGATATGGTTATCTCAATATTATTACAATATTATCATAAATCATAAATATACACAGTATAAACACCTGATTAAGCCTATTAACACAGCAAAAATAATATACATAAATAAACAAATAATTACACTCTTTCCACTTCCTCCGGGAACTATTCTTAAAGTGTGCAAAGTAAGCCTTGGAGTAGCAGGTGTATGAAGGTAGATTAGTGCCATATATCTGAAGAAGAGCAGACTATGATTTGCACTTGTAAAACCCGTAATTCGCAACTTGTGAACGCGGATCTCAGAGTTTGTAAGTGTAACTTCAGATCCACACATCTGCAAAAAGCAAACTGCAAGCATATTTCACAACTTGTGAAAGCGCATCTTCGAATTTGCACTTGTAACTTTAGATCTGCAAAGCTGCACAACATGATTTGCATGCGCAGGTTCCTATTTGCTCGCTCAGTTGCGTCATCCTTCTCACGTGAATTTTGGCACGATTCTCTCGGATGGATTTGAAGGAAACGATTTGCGCGCAGAGACCAGGAATGCCTGTTTTACCACTCTTGTCCAAAAGGTGGCAGTGTGGTTATTGGATAATATATCAATAAACGGCTCAGTTTTTTTTTTTTTTTTTTTATTGCAATAAGACAGAGTATTACAATGACACGTGACAGGTAGAACAGAAATTGCTGATCATTACATCAAGATAAAGTCAGTAAAAAACAAAAAAAACAAGGGATAAAAAACATACATAGACATACAAGAGGAATATATCTTAAATAACATTTAGAAGCTTTGTGTTTTTCTTATTATGTACAAGTTTAAGAGATTTGAGAAGAGAGGAAATTTCTAAAATAAAAATATCAAAGAGAGGTTGATTCTTTTGCCATTTCTGTTTATGAATGAAAAATTTGGCTTGTAGAACATAAAAGTTAACTAAAAATTCAAATGATGAATCTGTAGAGTTCTCATAATAAAAGAAGATGTCTTTGAGAGTGAAGACATAATGGCCCTGTTGTGCAAAAAGGTGAAAACTAAGGTCTATTAGAAATTTCTTAACAGTATCGCACTCAAAAAATAAATGTACAAGTGTTTCATCTTCCTTATTACAAAAAGAGCAATGTAAATCTAGGTCTATGTCAGTATATTTTGAAATATTAACATTTAGGGTAAATCTTGTGGAGAATCTTAAAATGGACTTAATAAACGGCTCAGTGGTGGTGGTGGGTGGCTGGCCATGACTCTTGGTCTACGACACGGCGCCATGAGAACATGGAGAGAAGTGTTCAACAACGTGTAAGTAACATTATGGTTTACACGTTGTTGAACACTTCTCTCCATGTTCTCGTGGCGCCGTGTGTCGCAGACCAGGATTCATGGACAGCCGTTTATTGAGATAATCCCCGACTTTTGCATGGCCAATAACCACACTGCCACCTTTTGGACAAGAGTGGTAAAACAGGCATTCCTGGTCTCTGCGCGCAAATCGTTTCCTTCAAATCCATCCGAGAGAATCGTGCCAAAATTCACGTGAGAAGGATGACGCAACTGAGCGAGCAAATAGGAACCTGCGCATGCAAATCATGTTGTGCAGCTTTGCAGATCTAAAGTTACAAGTGCAAATTCGAAGATGCGCTTTCACAAGTTGTGAAATATGCTTGCAGTTTGCTTTTTGCAGATGTGTGGATCTGAAGTTACACTTACAAACTCTGAGATCCGCGTTCACAAGTTGCGAATTACGGGTTTTACAAGTGCAAATCATAGTCTGCTCTTCTTCAGATATATGGCACTAATCTACCTTCATACAGGTGCAGGGAAGTAAATATGGGTGAGGTTTGTGAAGGAACTCAATATCTATTTGTACAGACAGTGTATACTTGCATCTTGTGAATACACCATGTGCATATCTTATTTCACGCCCACCTGGAATGCTGCGTCAAAGTCAAGTATAAACTGATACTCTTCAACATTTTAGTACGAGAACAGGGTGATCTTCGAAATCTGCCGACGAGCAAGGTGTCCAACAGACTGTGCAGCAACACACTAAAATCCAATCTACACAATAGGCAGCGTCTGGTTTACCTGGCTCGACAGTGTGAGGCTGCAAACAGAAAACAAAAGTACCTGCATGCTGCTGAAAAATCAGATCAGGGTTCAGCAGAAACGATGGCTCAAGGTATAGTGGAGTGCATTGCCAGGAAGCAGCTTGAGGCACAATACCTGCTGCTGTTTGCTCGTCGGCTCGCAGAGATTAGCTAAATGTCATACCTGCTGCCTCATCGTGTGTGTGTGTGTGTGTGTGTGTGTGTGTGTGTGTGTGTGTGTGTGTGTGTGTGTGTGTGTGTGTGTGTGTGTGTGTGTGTGTGTGTGTGTGTGTGTGTTTGGCCTGCTCTCCATTAGAGCAGGTTTCCCCAGCCCTTCCCGTAACATAATGGGCAGCCAGAGGCGACACAGCGATGATGACACAGAAAATTATCTCCAACAGATCGGAGATTCATTCTTAAGAAAGTAACAGTAACTGTGTGTGAGGTGTCTGTCTGAACCGGAAAGACAGTGACTGCCATAGAGGTAATAATTTACATGTTTATGACAGAGGTTGGAGGTTGGGAGCAGCGTTGAAGTAGACTGCATTATACTGAGGGCTTTTATGATGAATTTATGGCAGAGCAGTCATATTGGATTGAATTAGATTTTAGAGGTGTACAATTAATTGGCTTTCACTCGACATGCCAGTCCAAGTAATACCGTGTTAGAAGGCTGGACTTCTACTGCAGAATAACTGCAGAACTGTGGGTTTGTCTGATAACACTGTACCATCTCGTTTCTGTAGAACCACAACCAATAGAATAGTCATCCACATCTGTCCTCATCACTTGAACTACATCACAAGCCAACAATAAAAGAAGTATATCAGCTCGTGGATTGTTTAATCGTGTTCTGAACCACACACGGTGGCGAGTGTAACAGATCCACCAGTAAGGATGGGAATCGAGAACCGGTGTGTTTCAGTTTCATTGACTTGTTTGGCAGTTTATCTAACAATTATCTTGTTGATTCCACAAGGCACAAATTACGTCACGTAACTTCTGCAAGAAGTTACGCACGCTTGATTCCAGCAAGCACGACTAATTAAGCCACATAACTTACGCAAGTGTCGCACGTGCAGTGCAATCACTAGTAAACAAGGGCACCCACTCGGTTCAAACGATGTAAGAAGATGGCAACAGGGCGACTTGCAATCATTGCAAAGTGGAGATAACAGCCGGGAGAGAACACGACGAACTAGAGTTGTCACGATACTAAAATGAGTAACCACGATACTATACCAGACAAAGTATCGCGGTTCCGGGTATTACCGCGATACTGCTGCCTTTTTTTATTATTATTATCTTTATAAACAGCAATGTATTTGTACAAGTTAGTTTGAAACAACAACGTTTGTTTTTAAGCAAAATTAGTGTTGCCACCGACAAAGACGCCACGGCAGACTCGCTGCTCGGGCCCGTGTCTGGGCGAGACAGAACTTTAGCTTGTTGTTGGTTTTGAAGCGAGTTTCTATCGAAGCGGAGCTGTCTTCATGGAGTTCATGCTTGCCGGCAGAAACACACGAACAGCCAATCAGCTAACAGACGGGCGGACCCAGCGTGCAACATCCTATCACATCCCTGGACGTCACCAGTAACGGGCAAACAGCCAATCATTCAGCAGCTGTGTAGTTCGGTTGCAGTACATGCCATGTTTGTTTACGAGTGAGTAGCATGCAGTGAGAAGCCGGGAGGAGAGCAGAGGCGGCCGCTATGTAGCGGAGACTGGCACCAGTAGTATAGTAATCCACGGTAGTACCGTCGTGTAAGATTTCTAGTATAGTAGCGACGGTTATAATTTGGCACCGCGGGGTACCGTGTATACCGTGGGTATCGTGCAACTCTACGACGAACATGCTGAAACATTTGCACACACAACATGCAATATTTTTAAACGAATGTCATGTTTTTTTGCACGCTTCAGACTGGAGATGAATCTCAACCTAGCAGCAGCAGCCAGGCTATCACCACCTCTGCAGTTACTACGGAAGGTAACTCTGGTAAGTAACACACTGCCTACCATGTTAGCGCGATGTGCCTCTTTGTGAAACATGCTACATGCCCTGTTTGACCTCGCTGTTGATTTTGGATGTTCGTGATAAACAAAGTTGATGCTGATCAAACTGTTTGTTCTCCTTTTTTTCCCCCAAATGAGAATCGATAATGGAATCGGAATCGTAAAAATCTTATCCATTCCCATCCCTATCCACCAGCTTCAGTCACTATATTGCGGCTTCTCAGCTACAACCGAAACATAATTTTATATCACAGAACATCAGAGTTGTGGGTCTACTGCTGCCTCAATCGTCATACACTTAGAATAACAATCTGAGCCTGTCACTAAGAAAGAAAGAAGAAAAAAAAAAAAAGGAAAAAAAGAGGGCTGCAGTAGCTCAGTCCATAGGGACTTGGCTTGGGAACCGGAGGGTGGCCGGTTAAAGTCCCACATGGACCAAATATATGGAAGGTGGAAAACAGGCACCTTTTAGTGGATGTGCATCGCCCTGAAGGGTTACACACTGCAAGCTTAACATTGAAAATACAGTATATAACAAATCACTGTTTGTAGTGAAGTTTGACTTCAAACATCAATAAACGGCACAACAAAGAGCGTCGGCTGCGGAGAGACCATGATCACAGATGATACATTTGTAGGTCAGCTGCTTTACAGCTTCCTGTGAGCAAAGTCCACGTCAACCTCTGACACATACGAGGCTGTTACAAATCACACAGACGCTGAACAAAAGGCAGCAGCTCTGTCCGCAACAGTCATGAAGACAGTCTTGATGCAGACACTCAAACATTTCCACAGAATTATGTGAAATATGTAAAGAGGAAATTCCACTGTACGCACTAACGCAGACAGACGAGCTCCAGCCAAGCTGAACGGTCACAGTGGTCATCAGAGAAACCACAGCTGTAAAGACGGCCTCACCTCACATACACTTGTTTTGTTTCTGTCGCGACCAGACTCAAAGTGTAATTAGGGGAAGAAAACCAGCAGAACAACAGGAGCATGATCACCTGTTATGTAATCCTCAAGTCAAAACATTTTCCTGCTCACGAAACAATGTGCTTGGATACAACTGGTTCTTGTGTGTGTGTGTGTGTGAGTGTGAGTGTGAGTGTGAGAGAGAGAGAGAGAGAGAGAGAGAGAGAGAGAGAGAGAGAGAGAGAGAGAGAGAGAGAGAGAGAAGTTTAAGCTGGCAGGTAACGTGGTGAAGGAGGCCGACAGAACCAGTTTTGTTCCTTCTAAGGACTGAATAAGAACAGCTCACCATGAATGATGATTTACCAAATTAGTATTCACCAGACGCCTATTGTGCTGTTGTGGGTGTGCTGATGTGAACTGGGCACTTGAGACATTTGAAGTGAACCAATATGAATTTCAGTTGATGTGATGCCAACTAGTGCACTTGAGTTTAAACTTCTTGTTTAGACTAAACAAGAATGAACATGAAATATTCTGTTTAGTTTACTTTTTTTGCCCATTGATTTACTTTATGTGTAAAAAAAATCTGATGTTGACACAATGTTGTGTTGCAAGTTTGGTTATTTGTGGTTTGTCTTTCAAAGCTTGATAGGTAAATGATAACTTAATAACAATTTTTGTTCATTGTTGTATACAAATATACATACGTGTAATTCCTCATGTGTGTACACATACCTGTCCAATAAAAGTGATTCTGATTCGATGATGGGGTTTGTTTGTTTTGAGCGCTCGACTTTCATCTCTCTCTCTCTCTCTCTCTCTGTACTATCTCACATGATTCTTGTGTACATGGCCAAAACAGGTCAGTGATGTCTGAGCCTGTGGTGCAGACTGGTCTGCAGCATCATTTGAAAATAAATGTTATGGTTTTCAGGTCAAACCACAGCCGTGCAACTGAAGCAGCCGCTCTCTTTGGTACGGAACTCCTAGTTTTGCCTGAACGACCTCATTCTGTGCCACTCTCACAATCAGCACACATTCATATATACACATTCTGATGTGACGTCACATCAACACACCTGCGATGACGCAGAGGGGAAGCTGATGCCCTCTTCTTTCAGAGACTTGATGGTGGCACCGATCAGGCTGAGCTGTGGATCCTTCTGGAAGTCTTCTGCCCACTCCACCATCAGAGCCTTTAGCTTTTCACACACCTTAGGGTGGGCCTGCAGGGGAACGGACAAACAAACAGCTGTGATGCTTTCTCCTGCGTCTCTACAGCTGAGGGGAGTTCATAGATTCATTATCGTAAACCACAAAACGGACTACACACCCTGCTCAGCACACTGCGCACTTCACTGGCAAACTCCCGGGAGCAGATTTCTAAATGGAAGATCTTGCCACAGTTTGACACACAGGCACCGAGCAACTGCAAGAGAAGAAGAAAAGAGATCAGACATCTGGTACACACTGAACTGTCACAGAACACAAGGAGGATTCAAAACTTTTTCCTTCCACTCATGCTACTGAATTATTCACAGGACATATTAATAGCATGTGAAGCTTTTGTAATTAGGATTGGCTTGGATGACAATTGGGCTTTAATGATCTGAATGAGCGAACGCAGAGATCTAAATATAGACGACACCATGTGACAGTGTTTGCTCCTGATGACTCAGACAGAGGAACAGCTCTCATATGGCTCGTCTACACTGTACACAGACATGAACACATTTAGGTCCTGACAGACGTTTTGAGGTTTTTAGTTTGCTACTTTGTGCATGTTGTTTAATTTTCATATAACGCAGAGAAGAAGAAGCTTTCTACTAATGATGGCTGTAATGTTACACCGTTTGCTGGGGAAGCGTACGTGTCACTGGAAGTACATTTCTTAAAGGGCGTCCACCCAAAACGTGCGCAAGGCCACATTCAGACAGGATGTGCTGCTGCACAGGCAGCCTGAAACATCTCTGAAGCCGAGAGCATCCAGGTGGATTCATGGACTAAACTCTGACACTCTACCTGTTTGTTCTGGCTTTGTTTATTTCATGAACCAGCTTCTAAACCGGAGTCCATGCTGCGAGTGCCAGCATGGTACAGCCGGTTCATCAGTGATTTCCTGATTGTTTCACAGCGGTTACATTCAGCACAAACACACACACACCCTCAGCCCTCCCTGTCTGAATGCCGCCTTAAATTTGGTTGTGTGAAAGCATTGTAACAAACTCACATTGAGGGCCTGCATGGCAACATGTGGCACTTTGTGGTTGATTCGCTTCATAATGGATCTCAAGCTGTCCTTTGGCCTGAAACAGAAGAGAACAGAATTCACTGTGCAATAATGACTCAACAACAAACTCTCTGTGCACATGTCCCTGTACAGATCCCCACTGATGTCTCATGCGGTCATTTTACAGACTGCTGACACATTTCATCATTCAGGCCTCTTTCCAGCTCACCCATTGGTCGTCGTTCCAATCTTATCACAGATGTCCATAATCAGCCCCCAGTCGTCTGTTGTGTTGTTTTCATTGGTTGCCTTCTCTGGAAAGATGACAAACAGGGGATACAGTGCATATGGTCAAAGTGAGAAAATATCTTCACTGTCTTGAAGACATAATGAATTCGTGGGTGGACATGCCAGTCGCAGTGGGCAAGTGTTAGAATAATGAATAGCAAGTACTGAGCTGCCACATTTTAGAACTGGTTAATGTCGTACCGACGCCTGACAGCCTGAAGTCAAACACAAATCTCAGACTGGAATACACTGGAAGTCAATAAGCCAATCATTTCACTGTGTGCAAGCTTTCCTTGTCATCATCAACCATGAAGAATTTCAACTCATCATCAGTTGAACAGACGACGGCCTGAACAATAACCACACTCATTTCATGGCATGAGATTTGCTGCGTTCCCTGCATCAGCTCACGCTTCATATTTAGCCGTGTTAGATTTTACAAAAGGGTACTTTCATTTATACGTCAGCGGTGGGCGTGGGCGTTTGTCAGGTAAGGCAAACACACGGCCGCTTGGTGTCACTTATGAGGTCGCCGTCCGGGTGCTCCACCTCCAGCTCACAGCAAAGTCACAGTCATGTGAAAAACACCCGGAGTCTGTTAGATGCAACAGCGCACCACTGTCTGTGTGCTGTCACAGGGACAGATAAGAAGTTTGCATGAACATTTACATAAGGCAATTATGGGAAAAGACCAAGCTGACATATTATAATCACACTGAGTCAAAGTGGGAAAGAGTCTACAGCTGAACTCAGATTATACTTTACTCATTTCTACTGATTATGACCTCAATTTATTGTTTGATTCAAAAAAAAAATTGAAAAGTGCCAATCTTTATATTGCATGTTTGTTTTGAGAGGCTGAAAAATGACTTCAATCATGAATTGATAAAATAACGATTCATTTCCATCAGCAGATCCATAAACTCAGCTTTTATTTGATATTTTGTCAATGATCCACGAGCAGAGTTGAACTCTCCCTGTGGTTATGTCGCTGTCATCACTGTGAACACGGACTGCGACGGTCATTGTTCACTATTTCACGAGCACGTTAGAGTCTGAACTGAAAAATAAATCACATATGACTGATGTCTGTTTTTTTAAATAGCCGTTCATCGTTGCCCTGCTCCTGCTGTAACGTGCCACATTTGGAAAGAATCGAGCTGATCTGTGATCAGGTGATCTCAGTGACGTTAGCCAGGCTCGTTAGCCGACGTGACTCAGTCTCTCCTGCGAACAAACCGTCGAGAAACTCGGTGGAAGTTGTGGTCAATAAGTCAGCGACACCCCGAGAGTGTGTCTCGGGCTTGTGGGTGTTGTTGTCCGCGGTGACTGAACTCACAGCCGAAGCTAAGCTAACGTTAGCCTTCAAATTTTGTTGGCCCTGTCGTTAGCTTAGCTTAGCTCGGACTCGCTGAGAACAACAACAACAACGACATCACGTTTCGCTTACCGACATCTTGGTCAAACGGGTTCTGGGCAAACAGAGGCATGTTGATGAGTGTAAAAGATCCAGACTGTGAGAGGAGAGGAGAGAGAGAACAGAGAGAGAAAGAGGCTAAACTAATATCTGCTCTTCCGTGTCCATTAAACTCGCACCAGTTGCTCTTCCGGAAACTTAGCTGCCTCGAATATGCCTGAACAGTATTTCTAAATGAGTGCAGCGGATAATTATGTTTTTAATATGTTTGATACGTTCTTTAAAATTACAAAAAGTACAGCGCGTTCACATAAATAAAAAAATAATATAAAAATAATATTTAGCGCTTCTCGCCTCTGTTGACTCTGTGGAGAGACTAGTGAAGCACTGACATCTAGTGGACAAAAGATAGATAGATAGATAGATAGATAGATAGATAGATAGATAGATAGATAGATAGATAGATAGATAGATAGATAGATAGATAGATAGATAGATAGATAGATAGATAGATAGATAGATAGATAGATAGATAGATAGATAGATAGATAGATAGATAGATAGATCACTATATCTATATAATATCATAGTATTCAGATATTTGTGATTTATTTGCTTCTAGCTGAAAGTTTGCATCATGTTATTTGAGTTTCATATAACACTGAGAAGCAGAAGCTTTTACCGATGATAGCTGTAATATGGCTATGACAATGTTACACTGTTTGCAGGGGAAGAGTAAATGTCACGGGACGTAGAGTTCTTGATGTGCATCCACCCAAAATGTGCAGATATTTGATGGTGTGAAAGCATAACAAACTCACATATGGGCCACGTTATTTGAGTTTCAAATAACACTGGCAAAATTGTCTTAAGAGTTATGTTGCATCATTTAGATAATCCACAAATGAAACCACCAAGCTTGTTAGACGGTGATTGTCGACTTAAACTGTTGGATCTCTACCTACAGTCTCATGGTTCACACAACATTTTGTCTCCCTTTAGCCTCTAACTTGACTTTTAATTTAGACACAGTTTGCTGAGTTGCACAACTAGTCATTCATGGCTTTATCTATCTCTAGAACTTTCTGCCTCTATCTTCTGAGTCACCCTTGATAACATTTCAGCTGCTTAGAACAGGAGTTTGAACCCTTCACAGACAAAAAAGAACATACATTTACATTACTATGCATATCTTACTATACACTAGAATAGACTCTTTTTACAGTAGCCATTTTGACATGAAAGAGTAGAGTCAACACAAGTGTTGACCACCTGTGTTGACCCTACTAAAAGGTCTATTATCAGGGAAAACAAGAAATACTTGTAATATATTTTATTTGAATGTATTTCTATAGGCTACTGTGCGGTTTTGTCTGTTATATTGGTTTCCTTTTCTTTTCACCTGTCCCTGGTAATTGTTCCCCTAATACTAATACAGTGGTTGGCATGGGTCATAGCCAACGAGTGGACACCTGTTGTTTATTATCACTGTTTGGAAATATGTTTCTAAAATGATACATGTTGACAGCCTGAGGGCCTCTTGGATGAGAGACAAACAGACCAGGGACTCCCACATGTTTAAAATTAACATTTTAAAATGTGTCACATGTTAAGCCTGGCTTAAAATAACTTATTTAACTTCTTTTTTATATATATTTATATACTGGGTTATTTGCCTATATGTGTTTAAGATTGCTTTAAAAAAAGTTATAAGTCGTAATTTTTGTTCTCGTAATTGTTGGTAATTAAATGGCAAGAGCTGTGCGTCTTTGGACATGTCCACTGAGTCCTCTAACTGGACCTGTAGTAGTTTCTCAAATATCTGCCCTCATTTTCACTATTATTTTAGTGAAAATTGTCAATTATTACGACAGAAATGGGCGGACCCCTCCAATACCTCTGAGGACCCCCTAGGGGTCGTGGACCCCTGGTTGAAGACTCCTGGTCCAGGGTATGAGACGAGCAGTAGGGGGCGCGCCTATCAATGAGCGTCTCATAGAGTCAGCGGGATTAACAAAGAGTTTCACCTCAGCTCAAGATAATTTAGGTTCTATTACTCCTAAACAGGTCTGCAGACACACGAACGACATAGAGAATAGATTGAATCCAACCAAAAACAAACAATCTAATTAAATACCTTTAATTAATAAGTCTCGTGCTGACAGAATGTTTCACGGACGTTTCAGAAATTAAGGTCTGAGCGAGAGCCTCTTAAAACGAAGGCGGAAGTACGGGGAAGTTATCAATCTCGTTTTGGGACGACGCTTCCTGGCGTGCCACCCTGACTGACTGTTAGTTTCCTGGCTCGGTAAGCTGTCAGCCGCCGGCCGTCGTCCAGGAGCCAAAGACCGTTGAGGGTTGCAGTCATGTCGGCAGCTGCTCTCGGGACCAGCAAGGCGGCCCACAGCGATGTGGCTGCGAGGAAGAAAAAGGGACCAGGGGCCCTGGCCACGGCCTACTTGGTCATTTACAACGTTGTTATGACAGCGGGGTATGTAGCGTGTGTCCTCGTGCTGTGCTAACGCTGCTCTCAAGTGTGTTTATGTGTGTGCGCGCGCGCTGTTGAACGGTATAATAGGAGCCATTGCCATGTTACAGCGTTGGGTTTTTTAGCATTATTAATATTTATATTTTGTATCATTCTTATTTCAAACGCTGCTAGCGTGCTGTGTAGTGGGAGCGTGCTCCCTGGACGTCCGACGGTTTACGGAGATTAACGCTCGGCGCGCGGCGGCAGACAGACATCCACCTGGCGTGCGCGTTAACGGAGACTGACGGCTGCACGCCGCAGACACTAACACACACACACGGACAGATGGCTCATTGTCTGCAGCCGCTGCTCTTTAAGCGCGGAGTGAGGCTGTGCATCTTCATACACTGAGCAACACTGGAAACATGCGCTGTCATTTGAAGCAAATTTCAGATATGATATTCAAGATTCATGTGAATGGTTGTAAATAGTTATTCCGAATAGTTACAATGCTCATTTTAAACAGCATAGTATAATTCATTTCAAACAGTTTGATTCATAGGTTAATATATTCATTAATTTCAAAGTCAAATAGAATTACTGACTACTCAATATGGCAATATGCTGCTTACTGTTTTATTCTATTATTTATTTATCAGTTTATATATATATATATATATATATATATATTTCATTGACTAAACACTTTCTGTTCATTAAAAAAAATCATCAGACTGATGAATAATAAAAAGTGATGATAGTTCCAGTCCTAGTTTAGACCCCTATGCCACTAAACATGTCTAAGTGTGGAGTCTGGAGATTACAAGACTAAAAAAAGAATGAGTCTGGAAAGTTTCCACCTCTGACTTGTTAAAATCTCAGATTTTCAAAATGCACGTTTGAAAAACACTTTAAAGATGCTCAAGTGTCTGACAGAAATGGCAGAGAGCAGGCAGGCTGCAGACATTTCACTGGGCTGAGGTTTTCATACAGAGCTGTTGTTGTTTCTATAGAGTTGTATTAAACATACTTACCTATACTAGGCTGCAGTATGAAAAGTGAGGATTCATGAACTTCTTCCTCTTTTACTAACATCATTAAATTGTCCCTTTGGAGCTTAAGTGACTCAGCGTCTTCTTATATTTAACACCTTTAAATGATTCAGCATGGGTCGTAACAAGTAATTGGTGGCTCTTTGTTATTTTTGCATCCTAAAAAATTGATTGCACTACATTTTGAATGGTAGACGTTGCTCAGCCCAGATACTGTGAAGACTGTTTGTCTTTTATTGCACTGGTTTTTCGACTGTTGCACAATTGAATGGTGGGTGTTGTTCGCACGCCGTTCCAACTGGTTAGGTCACATTGTGTGTGTTGATGTGCCGCACAGTGTTTGCTTTGTGTTTGCGAGCACACGTCTGGGCTGTTGTGCAGTTGCGTTTTGGCTGTTTAAACACATTGTCTGCATTCAGATGCTGCCATAGCAGCTAAAGCAGGCGTGCTCAGTTGTTGATATTCATCTAAGCCTGCCTGAGATAAAAGCCACGTTCTTCACCCTGTGAAACCAAAGTGTGAAGTGAAACTTCCGCCCTGCTCGGGTCTCCTCTAGTCACACTCTCTGCCCTGCAGCTGACCATATGGTAATGAATTGCATTGCATGATTATAATGGTTTTATGAGTGAGCTGAAAGTCTTATCAGGCTGTTCTCCATCCATAATAATAAACCATAATATATGACAGTTTAATAATTACACCAGAGTAAAACAGTGTTGTTGTTTTTCAAATTGTGATTCCAACATGAAAGTCAGTAGACCTCATTTAGATTCATCATTGGGGCTGTGAGGCCTTTGTCATTTTAAGGGATGTATGGCAACTAAAAAAAAAAAAAAAAACATATATTGGCCTGCATCTCTGCATTTCATTCATTTCTGTGAATGATTTTATTATATTGATCTAAACTCGTGGGCACGGTGAAAACTTGAACTCAGGCTATATTGACAGAGCTACAGCCTGCAGCCCTGCATTAGAAAGTACACAGTAAAAACAAACAAAGAGCTCACAGAACAAATAGAAGAAAACATTGAATCTGTTAAAATACACAGAGAACAGTTCCTAAAAAAAAAAACTCAAACTCTGACGCAGCGTTCATGAGAAATAATCTGTAAAAGTCATCCAACTCACAAATTACCTGCAGTTCTGTTCAGTTTATTGTCAGGTGTATCACTTGTTCTATCCTGTTATTATGTATTCAGTATATCAGTTTACTCAATGATAGAAAAGCATCTCTGAAGAATAAAGGTTGGAGACATTTTTTCTTCAGCATTGGGTTATTAAACATTATTTTTATAAAATAACTGAATTTCCAGTGACGTTTACTTGTGTTCAAAATATAGAGTTGATTTGTATGTTTCCACGATGACGTAGTGGTGGTCTCATTTTTTTATTTTTGCAGTGACAATACTTTAATTGTCTCTCTCTGTGTGTGCTCTCCAGGTGGCTGGTGATCGCGGTGGGCCTGGTCCGAGCTTACCTGGCCAGAGGAAGCTACCATGGGCTGTACTACTCCATAGAGAAGCCCCTGAAGTTCTTTCAGACTGGAGCTATTCTGGAGGTGAGAGAGGCACAGAGGGCTGGCCAATACTGCCAAAACAAGAAGGATGGCACATGGGGAACACATGAACAAAACTGTGAAACTTTATTTATTTATTTTGTGTTTATAAAATGATATGCTCATTTAAAAAAAAAAAATGGACAGTGTCAACAAAAGTGGTAGAACGTCTCACAGAGAATGAGATTAACTGACATATTAGACAACGAGCTCCAGCCTGTTATCTGAACAGGTTCTGGTATGTCCTGTATATCAGCATAGTTTATGTAACATGCTTAACATGACTTCACTGTGTTCAAAGTCACAGAGCCAATGCTCTTATTTCCTCGACTTTCTGTAAGAATCCAAACTAATAACAATAGAAGTGGCTGACAATCAGAGCAAAATGAAATGTCAAATCAACGATCTGATTACCTCATGTGTTCTTACAGCGCTCACACAAACACTACACACACGTTAATGTATAGTACAAAGGCTAAGCAGCAAGAGGTGTGTCAGTGATCCTGTCCAGACACACTGCAGCCCAGTGACAGGTCAATACCTCCCATTCATGAAGGCATGTGTGCACTGAACACTATAGGCTCTATAATATTTAGTAGATCTGTGTCAGTGTTCTTTAAAATCCATGTTTGACACACATAAAGCATTATGTAGAATAATGTACATAAAATAAGACGTACATATTGAATCATTCTCTGTCATCTCCTCCTTTCACAGATCCTGCACTGTGCTGTAGGTAAGTCACTTTTACATTTTGGCTGTTATGATTGAAGCACTAAGACCTTATTTAAAACATCTACACTGCATTCAAAGACACAAACGGAACATGATCGATTTCTTTCACAGCAGCAGTTTTGACATGAACTAGTAGGTAAATTAATTAGTATTGTGTGTTAGCAATGATACAAATTCAGGTTCAGTTCCATACAGGTCAAACAAACTCTCGCTCTAGCTCTGGATGCGACACACATGTGACTTTTCACAACTCAAATTCAGTTTTGATCACAATTTGAAGTGAACTGGAGTCAAATCAGATGAACATAGAGTGGTTATTGAAATGATCAGAAATGATTAATCATATGCTTTGGTCTTTACAGTCACCAGAAGTTAAACAAACACATGTGGACGTGTCTATATGACTTGTGCATAACAGAACGCTGTGTATCAGGTTTTAGATACTACTCCTCACCACCATCATTAAGTCATGAATGTCCTCCAGTCAATTTTCACAGACCTGTAGAATCTAGACCAAAAGCGCTGAGCTATGCTTTACTGAGGGAGTAAAATGTTTTACTGAGGCACTTTATAGTATTATTTCAGTTTCCTTTGATTTCTCACCGTGCTGTATCTGAAATTGAAGTTACTGATGGTGAGAGGTACATTTGAGAAAGTATGAAAAGAGTGTGTACTTTACCCTTGGTTATTATCTCAGCAGTTTAATATATGTTAATGATGTACGGTCTAATTAAAGCACCGCAGTAGACATCAAATGCCAAACGTCTATGTTGCTGTCACATCGGTTAGTGGGGAAGATTATTTCCTGACAGGAAGAAAAGTTACATTCATCAGCTCTTAAACAATTATTTGTTTTCAAAGCAGCTGCTGTTTATCGCCCTTTATCATTGATGTCATTATCACATCTTATGTGACTGTTCAGATTTATACCCATATGGATGTGAACATGTCATTTTGACCAATCTAAACAGAATCATAGATCTGCACGACAGCATCAGTAATATAATGACAGGTATGTTATCATCTCAACTCCCTTACAGGTCAGATAGCCGTGGCTCATGCTGGATATTGAATTGTGATCGGTTTTCATTTGTGTGTGACGTGTAAATATGCGCAGACAAACAGAAGCCTTTTATATGTGAAGTGTTTGCCAAAGACGGAGCGGAGAAGCTGCTGGCTCTCGACGTGTTAACGCGCGAGGAGCGAGCGGTTCTCGCCTGGTCGCCTCGCCATCGCTCATAGTCCATTCCCTTCATTATCTAGGATTAATGAAGGATTACCTAGGCTCTCTGCAGCTGCCTTCCGCTCACACGCACGCACGCACAGCTCTACGTTCCTCTCTGCTGGCCAGTTGAAGACACTACATCATCCTTCATTTCTTTGGGCTTTTTGTGTAAATAAATTATATTTCTTTCCATTCACACGACAACCACTGCTTTTCTGGGCAGTTTTCTCTTTGATGTAACATGTCATGTCAACGACAAGAACATTTCAATGCAGACGACCACACAAGCTATTCTAGAGCAAAGATAAAAAAACTCCCTTCTAAATAAATGACAACATTAGTACTAGTAGGCACACATTTCTCTTCTGATACCCATTCCAACTCCTAAACCCGCATTATTGGCTGAACAGATCTGCTGGAAAGCTGCACACACTCACAGATGAAAAGTTGGAATCCGTCACTTCTTGTCGGAGATAATTTCATAAGTCTATTATTAATGACCCGCTGGTAAATTGCACTCCCGCTGCTCATACTACATACCCCATGATGCACCACCCCTCCTCCTGCTGCTTCGGTTGTTTATTGACGCACTAATCAGCGGTCAGCGGACGAACGCAGGGCGACATTAAAGAAATTTTAAAAAGTTGACTTTTAAAGCAGGTGGGCGGCTACTGTAGAAACATGACAGACTCTGTAGCATCTGTAGATATTAAAGTCTCATTTCTTAGGTAACAAAAACACAATGATTCATATTTTCAGTTGATTATACACTAATAAAACCATTGTTATTGTAAATATAGCACCCTAAATCTGACACACTGCACACTTTTATACATCTATAAAAAGAAATATCCAGTCATCTTGAAAATAGCAGACTGAAGTCATCCTCACACAAACATACAGTGTATAATGTACAGTGATCCGTAAGTGTTTGTCCTTTGTCTCTTATTCCAGGAATCGTACCGTCCTCTGTGGTCCTGACGGGATTCCAGGTCATGTCCCGGGTCTTCCTCACCTGGGCCGTCACACACAGCGTCAGGGAGGTAAAGAGCTCCTCTGTTTTTCTAGCTCGCACACATGACTCAGTCTTACATGAAACAGTCAGCGTTTTGGACTTGATGACACAGGAATGTAAATGCAAACTGGGATCCATGTTCCAAAGTGACCGGTTGATGTACTGTGTGCCCCGTCAATAGATCGGAGAGGAGTGAATGTGTAAGTAACGTCACACGGTCTTGCTGTAGGGTTGCAGGAGTGAATCTGTTGAACTGTAGTGTCGTGAATAACGTATGTATTTATGTTCAGATGCTTTCTTTCCTTTCCTCCTGTTGTATGATGCTGGACTGACCCTTTCTCTGCTGCTCTCTGTCCCTGTTACGTGTGGAAACTCTCTCAAACACGGCTAACCTCATATTTGCATCGGTTGTATAATGATACCTGAGGACAGTGGACCTCTGCCTGCAGTGTGATCTGATCTCTGAGCGTCTGAAACAAACAGCATGGCTCTGCGATGAAAAGTCTAGATTAGCCTCCAGCAGAGTAACTCCGACAGCATGACCCGTGACCCGTGCACATCCATCCCTCTGTCGTCGCATCATACCCTCTGTGTGTGTGTGTGTCTGCAGGTGCAGAGTGAGGACAGCGTGCTGCTGTTTGTCACCGCCTGGACCGTCACGGAGATCATCCGCTACTCTTTCTACACCTTCAGCCTGCTCAATCACCTGCCGTTCCTCATCAAATGGGCAAGGTAGGAAAATCAACATGAGAGGGTCGTCAGAGCAGGCCCCACATCTAAGTCTGACACTTTCATCTCGAAATGAGATCATTTAATGAGAGCTGGGTCAAGCCTTGTACTCGATGCAGACTGAATGAACGAATTAGGCCACAGAACCAGCTTTCTCTCTCTCTCTCTCTCTCTCTCTCTCACTCACTCACTCACTCACTCACTCACTCACTCACTCACTCTCTCTCGCTTTCTTTCTCTCTCTCTTTCTTTCTCTCTCTCTCTCTGTCTCTCTTTCTCTGTATCTGTCTGTCTCTGTCTGTCTCTCTGTCTTTCTCTCTCTCTGTCTCTTTCTCTCTTTCTTTCTCTTTCTTTCTCTCTGAAGATGAGATAACGTGTTGCTTTATATCATATTAAGCTGATGGACAGTTGGTTGAACGAAACAAGAAATGTAAAGACTTCATCTTCCGCTCTGCAAATCTGTGATGGTATTTTTCTGACATGTAACACCTGAAACGTTGAACAGACAGCTCTGTTCATGATGTTGAAAATTCAAGGATAATCCATCCATGCACTTTGTAAAGCAGCTGATTGATGTATTTTTTTAATGCTACTGTTTACATCTCCTCATTTAAACCCTATAACAGTGCCACTGTGACATTTAATGTAGATGCTATGAGGATGGAAAGCAGGTTTATAAACAGGTGACTAGTTCTTTTCAATCATTTGAAAATCATCAGATCTAAAAAAAAAAAAAAACCTTGTGCAGTCTCTGCCATAAAAATCTGCCCGACGGGATACAAACAAGGCAACAGTTGTTTAGTGCCTTCCTCCCTGCGGTCGTCGTTGCTAGGTAGCAAATGACACCATCGCTATATTGGTAGTCGACTTTCAGTTTGAGTTTGCACCCCGAGAGGCAGGAAAAATTGGTCGCGCATCCGTGGAAAATTCAGCAAAGGATCAGAGAGGAGAAGTGGCCGGGTTTGGCTGCTTTCTCTTTTTGATGGTTATTCTCTCTGTACAAGTTCAGTGTCTCTCGTATGGAACTGCTATCCTGCAACAGTTTTCTGATTAAACATTTAGAAGCAAGCATGGTATGAACTAATATCAGATCAGCATATTTTGAGTTTTCAGAGCTCATGGTGGATAATTTGTGTCAGCTGACGGCTCCACTTTCTCAGAACGGCTGTGAATGCAGCCTTTTTACCACCACCGCAGAGTGGAATGGGGCCTGTGTATACTTCTGCTGTTTACGTGTGTCTTCATGGCTGGCTTTGCCTTTAAGGAGCCCATGAATATTAAAGACATATGATTTATTATTCCTCTCCCCCCTGCCTTATCTTTCACAATCCTCTCCCCCTGCTGCAGGTACACCTTCTTTATCGTGCTGTATCCCATGGGAGTGACTGGAGAGCTGCTGACTATCTACGCAGCGCTGCCATACGTGCAGAAGACGGGCCTGTACTCTGTCACTCTCCCCAACAAGTACAACTTCTCTTTTGACTACTACACCTTCCTCATCCTCGCCATGATCTCCTACATTCCCCGTAAGTCCAGACGCAGATTTTTCTTTTTCTATTTTGTGGTGATAAATAGGCAGCCACAGTATTGTGCTTTACATCATAGAATCCACTGCTCAAAGGAACACTTTGAAAACACATCAGATCTCAACAGGAAAAGAAATCACGCTGGATAACTTTCCTGATATGGACTGGGTAATGTGTTAGGAACGAAAGAATGCCACATCATTAATGGAAATGAAAACTATCAACCTACAAAGACATCCCTAAAATCAAAGCAAAAAAAATCATGTGGCAGGCTAGTCCATTTTGCCAAAATGTCTTTGTAGCAACTCATAATGGTACTCAGTAGTTTGTATGGCCTCCACATCCTTGTATGCATGCCTGACATTATCAGGACATGCTCCCAGTGAGACGACGGATGGTGTCCTGAGGGATCTCCTCCCAGATCTGGACCAGGGCATCACTGAGCTCCTGGACAGTCTAAAGTGCAACCTGACGACATCGGATGGACCAAAACATAATGACCAAGAGTGGTTCTATTGGATTTAGGTCAGTCGAGCATAGGGGCCAGTCAATGGTATCAATTTCTTCATCCTCCAGGAACTGCCTGCATACTCTCGCCACATGAG
Organism: Collichthys lucidus; assembly: GCA_004119915.2. NCBI lineage: Eukaryota > Metazoa > Chordata > Actinopteri > Sciaenidae > Collichthys > Collichthys lucidus. Next base: position 34,245,813 of record CM014079.1, on the reverse strand, counting down.
GCTGCGCATTGTCGTGCACCAGGAGGAACCCAGGACCCACTGCAACAGCGTAGAGTCTGACAGTGGGTCCAAGGATTTCATGGTGATGCCTAATAGCAGTCAGGGTGCCGTTGTCTAACCTGCAGAGGTCTGTGCGTCCTTCCAGGGAAATGCCTCTCCAGACCATCACTGACCCACCACCAAACCGGTCATGCTGAATGATGTTGAAGGCAGCAAAACATTCTCCATGGTGTCTCCAGACCCGTTCGCATCTATCACATGTGCTCAAGTTAATCCTGCTCTCATCTTTAAAATTGCAGAGCACCAGTGGCAGACCTGCCACTTGTGGTGTTCTCTGGCAAATGCAGCCGAGTTCCATGGTGCCGGGCAGTGAGCACAGGGTGCTTCTTATGTTTGGTGATTTGGAGACATTCACACCAGTGGCCTCCTGTAGGGCTCTGGCCTCTGGCCATCCTGTTCCTCCTTGCACAAAGGAGCAGAAACTGGCCCTGCTGATCGGTTAAGAACCTTCTACGACCCTGGCCAGCTCTCCTAGATTAACCATCTCCATCTCCTGGAATCTCCTCCATGCTCTTGAGTGTGCTGGGGGACAAAGCAAACCTTCTGGCAATGGCCCATATTGATGTCCCACCCTGGAGGAGTTGGACTACCTGTGCAACCTCTGTAGAGTCCAGGTGCCGCACCATGCTACCTGTAGTGATACTGACTCTAGCCAAATGCAAAAATAATGAGAAATTGGTCAGAAGATGAGCAGAGAAAAAAATGTCAGTGGCCTCCACCTGTTGCCCCTCTAGTGAACCTGTTGTTAATTTCATTAACACTAAAACAGATGAAAATGATTAACAACACCCCCAGCTACTTACCTGACCAGATCAATATCCTAGAAGTTGATCTGACTTGATCCTATACTCTGATTAAAAAGTGTTCCTTTAATTTTTTTTAAGCAGTGTATAATAAACTGAATTCCTGCGGCGGCTGATTTCAGATTTCCGAAATGTAAAAATTGTACGCTCATGAGCTGGAATCATAAATCCTCGGGATAAGCATGAATCTTTAGCTCTAGCTGAAACATTTTCAACATGGAAGCACTTTTGCCTCATTATATGACTCCCAGAGCAAATATTCATTTTTCCATGGATTTTGATTGCAGTCATCACCATGTGATAATGAAATCAAGCCACCATCATATGATGGGATGTGATTTTTCTCTTAATGTTCAGGGTTTTTTCATTGACATTTTTGGATGTTTGAAGTCAATTAAATATTATTTATTGATTTGTTTATTATTGAGGTCATAGTTAAAGGTGCTGTTGTACTGAACTGTATTATATTGAGAGGTGTGTATTTTTTATCGTCCTTATTTACATACATAATCCAGCCCAGTACAACACTATCACATCATAAAAGTGGACTCAGGGGCGGTGTTTAGCTCAGTCACTCCCCGTCTCTCTCTCCCCACATTCCTGTCTCTCTTCAGCTGTCTCTGTCAGGAAAAAAAAAAGGCCAAAAAATAAAATAAAAGTGGACTTGGCACAGCAGGGTTCTCTAATAATAAAGTGTAAAAAGCAGAAGGAGGGCTGTCTCCCCTGTTGATGCTGCTGCTTTTCTAGTGTGATCTAAAACTCCCTGAGTCTGTTGTAACACACTGACCCTCCTCTGCTTCCTCTCAGTCTTCCCCCAGCTCTACTTCCACATGATCCGACAGAGGAAGAAGGTGCTGGGCCACGCGGAGGACCTCAGCAAAGTGGAGTGAGCCTGACAGCATCTAATGCAGAGGGGGAAAAAAGGGAAACCAAAACAACCAATGGAACAGGAACAAAATCATGTCTGCTTAATGAAATGCAAAGCTCAGCCAATTTTCAAACTGCCACAACTGACCTGGCAGAAGATCAGAATTATCAAGCAAACTTTCTTTTTTTTTCTCCCAGCTGTTGTCCAGGTTGTATCGGTGCTCACAAACCATGAACGAACTGGTGTTAATTTTTGTGTGTGTTGTTTTTATTTCTGGACGAACCC